>JASVEL010005812.1:0-136384 GCA_032618575.1 Nicotiana noctiflora
TTAACGTATAAGTATTTAAGTATGTATATATAGGTATGTATAAGTATAATGCTGCGGCGTGCAGCCCGCTCCAATATATATACCGCTGCGGTGCGTATCACGCTCCATTTAACGTCGACGGCGCTTACTGGGGGTGTATACAGACTTCGGAGGGGCTCCCTAAGCCCAAGCGCTATGATACTGTGGCGTGCAGTCCGATCCACATGTATGTTAATGCGGCGTGCAGTCCGATCCAATATATATAATGCTACGGCGTGCAGCCCGATCCAATATATATACTGCTGCGGCGTGCAGCCCGATCCAATATAGATATATGTATAATATCTCATAGTGGGTCCTCGACCCTATCTCAGTCGGTATAGACTTGGCCTCTCGGGCCTAATATAACATCTCATAGCGGGTCCTTGACCCTATCTCAGTCGGTATAGACTTGGCCTCTCAGGCCCACTCAGCTAGAACAAGGAATTCTACCCTAGATAGTCTCTCTCAAGGTACACACCTAGTACAGGCTCATGATATGCTATACAGCTATAACTGCGGCTGAGTGTATGTATCCAACAAGATATAAGGGCCGCTTAGCTCTACTGGCTCCCCTAATACTCTACAGATCGGCACAAGGCCCCAAACATGGCTACTAGCCCAATTACACAGTTAAATCTTAGTCACAGTCATATTACACCATACGTTATCAGTCGGGAAGGACCAAGTCCAGTCCCCAAATCACAATGCCACCATGCCCGTCACATGACGCGTGTCTCATCTCTACATAGCACTATAAAGTGCAAGTACGGGGTTTCAAACCCTCAGTACATTATTTACTATCACCACTCACCTCGATCCAGTAGAAGCCTTAGTCCGCCTTGCGCTCGCCTCGCAATTCAATCACCTTGGATGCCGAATTTGCTCAAAATCAATGAGAATACATCAATATAGGCTAATTAGACACAACCCATTCGAAATAACTCAATTTGCACCAAAACCCACAAAGTTGTCAAAATCCGATTTTTGGTACACTTCTCGAAAAATTACGAAAGTTACATTTACGGAATCCTTGTCTCAACACGAGTCTATACATACCAAATTCATAAAAATTGGAGTTCATTTGACCCCTTAAATTACCATTTCTATCCAAGAGGGTTTTCTACCCTTTTCAACAAAATTTCTCAAATTAAACACCAAAACTTGCAATAGATTCAAGTCATACAACCAAAATTGAGTTAAGAGTGCTTACCTCATTGTTCTCTCAAAATATCTCCCGCAAAATCGCCTTACCCGAGCTCCAAATCATCAAAAATGTCAAATGGGACGAAGTTTGGTCTTTATTCTGCTGCCCAGAGACTTGTTCTTCGCGTTCGCGGTCATACTCTCGCGTTCGCGAAGAACAACCTCCCAAAATTTTATTTTTCACCTCTGCTCGGACAGCCTCTATTGAAATGGTCATAACGTTTTACACACAACTCCAAATTCATATTATAATATGTTTCTGAAAACTAGATTCAAAGTGCTACAACTTTCGTGTTTGAATCACCTCAAAATTCCTTGTAGATAAAACGATATGAGCTTCCGAAGAAGGACCTGCGCGACAGAAATTCCTTCTTCGCGAACGCGAAGCACTGTCGCGAACGCGAAGAACACAAGTCCCAGATGACAAATCCTTCATCGCGAACGCGAAGCACTGTCGCGAACGCGATGGCCAAAAGTCTCGGAATCCAATTTCTTCTTCGCGAACGCGATGGGACCTCGCGAACGCGAAGGACAACACCAGATACCAGCAACAGCACTTCAAAAACTTCCAAAAATGACCCGTTAGGCATCCGAAACACATCCGAGGCCCCCGGGACCTCAACCAAAAGTACCAACATGTCTTAAAACATTATACAAACTTGTTCTAATCATCAAAACAAGTCCTTAAACACGTAAATCATCAAATCAAAGCGAATTCAAGCCTAAGTTTCATCTAAAATTTTCGAAATCAACATCCAATCAAAAACCCGACCAAACGATGTCCGAATGACCTGAAAATTTGCAGGCATATCCAAAATCACCTAACGGAGCTACTGCAACTTTCGGAATTCCATTCCGACCCCCGGGTCAAAATCTCACCTACCGATCGGATTTCGCCAAAATTCAACCTTAGCCAATTCAAGTCTATTTCTACACCGAGCCTCCAAATTCAATTCCGATCGCTCCCCTTAGTCAAAAATCACTTCCCAGAACTAACCAAATCATCAAAATCCGATTTCAAGCACTCTAACTAAATAGTCAACTCCAGGTTGACTTTCCATATTCAAGCTTCATTCAAAAAGGCTATTTGCCTCATTTTTAACCAGAATCACTCCGAACTCACCCGATAGACTCTAACACTGATATAAAAGCATGAAACATATAAACGAAGGAGTAATAGGGTGATAACTCTTGTGACGAAGGGCCGGGTCGTCACAGTTAGGAATATATATTGGGTTTGAATCGCCCTCCATTATTCGCTACCTCAAAATATTGATGGGGATTTATTTACTGCATGATTTGCAGACTGTCAATTTGATGTGACACTTTGTCCAAAATTATGGGGGAGAAGTTAGTGAAATCAAACGAGAAATTTTATGGAAAAGTCCATCATTATCTCATCTTGATCCACGTGCCTCTATTTTTGAAAAAAGGGTGCAAAAGATTATTCATTTGTAGAGAATAGCAATTCAAATGCCAGATGTATATACGGATTTGAAAATGATAACAAAATCACATATCCTTGCAGAGAATATTCCAATCCGTATTGATATTCCTATTAGACAAGCTTCTAGTGTCATAGCTAATGAGTTAAAAGTATGCCTAAAACGTGACAGAACATTAGGTTCCAAAGATCGTAATCCTAGAAAAAGAAAAATAATGATCAAAATGATACTACAAAAGAATCTCATGAAGAAATCCACGATTTAATAAATTCTAAGATTCATGAGGAATCCACTGAGCCCGGGACTCAAGAAAATAAGGAACTATCAATAAATCCAATCGATATTGAGACAAATTTGAATTGAGTGGATATAGTGGTAGATTATGTCTTTGCATATAATGTTGCATCTAGCATTATGCAAGATAGTGATAATCTTGAACCTCAATCTGTTGGAGAATATCGACAAAGACGTGATTGGCCAAAATGGCAAGAAGTAATTCAATCAGAATTGAATTTACTTACAAAACGTGAAGTTTTTGGTCATGTAGTCCAAACACCTAATGGTGTTAAGCCTGTTTGGCTATAAATGAGTCTTTCTACGCAAGAGAAAAGAGAAACAAAATTTTTATTCATCAATCTGCCTACATAGAAAAGGTATTGAAACGATTTTACATGGATGGAGCACATCCATTAAGTACTACGATGGTTGTTCGATCACTTGATGTGAATAAGGATCCATTCCAACCTCAAGAAGAGAATGAAGAGCTACTCGGTCCCGAAGTACCATATCTTAGTGCAATTGGTACACTAATGTATCTTGCTAACACTACACGACTTGACATAACTTTTTCAGTTAATGTCTTAGCAAGATATAGCTCTTCTCCTACAAAGCGACATTAGAATAGAATCAAACACATATTGCGGTATCTAAAAGGAACTACCAATATGGGCTTATTTTATGGTAATAATTGCAATCCTGATCTTGATGGTTATGCTGATGATGGGTATTTATCTGACCCCCACAAGGCTCGATCTCAAACAGGTTATGTGTCTACCTATGGAGACACTGCCTTATATTGGCGATCAACTAAATAATCAATCGTGGCTATTTCATCTAATCATGCCGAGATAATTTCTATTCATGAAGCAAGTCGAGAATGTGTATGGTTGGGGTCTATAATACATCTTATTCGAGATAAATGTGGTTTGAAATGTAACAAACTAACCCACGATTGTGTATGAAGACAATGCATCATGCATAACTCAATTGAATGGAGAATTCATAAAAGAAGATAGGACAAAGCACATTTCACCAAAGTTATTTTTTACTTATGATATTCAAAATAATGGTGATATCAATGTGCAATTCGTTCAAGTGATAATATGGCTGATTTGTTCACTAAATCTCTACTAACGTCAACCTTCAAGAAGCTAGTGTACAAGATCGGGATACGAAAACTCAAGGATGTGAATTGATGTTTTCATCAAGTGGTTTAATGCGTGGTGCACTCTTTTCGAAGAACAACGTTATATTTTAGAACTTAAGATTCGAAATCTAAAGTTGCATTCAATATATTGAATTATTTGATATTTGAATTTCTGAAATTGCATTTGAGATATTAAACTACTTCAAATTCGAATTGCTAAAATTGCATTTGAAAGATAAAAGAGCAAATTAACCTATACAAGTCATAGCCTAAAAATAATATAAGGGCTAGCCGGAAATTCGCTGAACGAATTCCACAACACCGTGTCGCTATCATTATTGGTCTTGGGAATGCAATAGTGCTTTCCATTTTGTTTCTTCTCCAACAAATATACTGAAAATGAAATATTTTACTCTTATCTTTGAAACAAAAAATGAGTGACGTTTCAATGTTATCTTCCATGCCATATTTTTTTAGCTTATATAATTTAGTGGGTGGCAATATTTCTTTGCATAAGTTAGCCTTTTTTATTTTTATTGGTTTATTTATATCACCGAAATGCATTATGCATCCAATACGAAACATCATTGGACAATTTTACTTTCTCAATTTAGTAGTTTGGTTTATTTATATCACCGAAATGCATTATGCATCCAATACGAAACATCATTGGACAATCTTTACTTTCTCAATTTGGTAGTTTCTGTAGTAAGATAGATATTACATGTACTTAATAGATTTTATTTTTATCCAATATATGATTATACAGAGAAAAAAATTCTATACAAGGCGGGTCGTTTTTACATTACTCCATTAATAATGATAATTTTTTAATTGCCAAAAAGGAATAATCAATTTTCTATTTTTTCTTGTTTTGCATCTTTCCTTTTAAGAATTATGGAGTATACTTTTTTTTTTGACAAAAAATAAAATTTTATTTATATAATACTACGTAAGTTCAAAATAAAATCCATAGAATATATTTCATTTGTTACAATACCTAAACTAACAGACAATAAATAATTAAAAATTACAGTAAGATACATCACATCAATTATGTAATGACTGGTTTTACATGTGCAATCATTATTCTTTGTATGAGCGAGTTGAAATACAGTTAGTTTCATTAGAGCCATTTTCTCACTTAGTTATCAACTTCTAAATCAAGTGCCACCGAGTAAATGGTAGCTTCAGATAAGATAAACCCCTAAGTCCAACGACGGATCGTAGTCATTTAATATACAAAAAAGACTGTCATTATATACAAAAATTGCCACTATACAAAAAAATACACAAAGTAAAATATCGCTATACAATTTATATACTAAATAGATTATCAGTATACAAATAATATACAAAATAGATGTCACTTTATAAAGTATATACATAAAATATATAAAATAGATGTCACAATACAAAAGATTTACAAGAAAGACCGTCACTATACAAAAAATATACAAAATAATATGTCACTATACAAAAAAATATACAAAATAGATGTAACTATATAAAATATTCACAAAAAAAATTGTCATTATACAAAAATACATTATATACTTCAAATACACAGTGTGCACACATTACACATACAAAATTATATATAACTTATATACACTATGTTTACATATTAGAAAATACACATTATATACTATTTTGATATATTGTTGAGACAGATTATACATTCACGATACAAAATATATTTGGGGTACACAAATATATACACAAGTACACTCGATATACAATTTTGATACATTGTCCAAACAGATTATACATTCACGATAGTGTCAAACTTAGGAAACAATATTTATACATTGGAATAAAAAAAATTGCTCTATCACGCCAATCAAGGGTCAAACCTACAACCTTCAGCTTAGGAAACAAGTGCTCAAACCACTAGGCTACATGCGCTTATATTGTCATATTCATCCTTTCGACTACTATATGCAATATATTTGGGCCGATGGACCATTTTTTGTAAGTGGAATAAAACATGTCTATAAAAATTTTGAGTGGCTATAAAGGATAGTTTTCTCAAGATAGAATAACTTCATATTAAATTTCTAAAATTGCATTAAAGAGATTGAGCTATTTTAGATTTGAACCGGTACATTTCACAAAATTTTGTACGATGTGAATATAACTTCAACAGTGCCATGAAAATGGCGATTTTCAATTTGAAATTGATGAGCGGCTTTTTTTTTTCCTAACAAAGATAAAACATAATATAATGTAGCAATTATTAGGAGAAATAAGTATTTGGAAAAACTCTAAGTAGTTTCTCCTGCGCTAGGATTCATTAGACTAATCTATTTTTGTGAGGTTGCTCCTTGCTAGTAGTTTCTTTTTAAGGGCTCGAACTAGAAATTTCTGATTAAGAGATTAAAAATCACATCCATTCCACCACATTGCACCAGAGGCTGGTCAGTAAAACAAGTAATCTGTCATCTCTAGAGCACTTGAAAGATTTTACTAATTGCAAAGCAATGAGAAAAAACCACAAATAAAAAAAAAGGAATAAAATATGACATTTGAAAATATAAACTTGAGGTGTAACATAAAAGGCCAGTACAATTTGATGGTCAGTCTAAAAAATCTAGTACAACAAACTTAGTTGCTAAAACAACAATCTCTGCTTTCATGTTGTAACTGTCAAGAGTCTATTTAGCCTCATTCTACCTTCTTGCTTTCTTTGGCATCGGCTTCTTCAGCGCCTTTCGTCTTTCCCTCATCGAACTCCAACAACTGCTCAACAGAAAACAAATTACACAAATTCAGCATTGAAACAGAAGTGAAATTCTTACGACTTGAGAATAGACCCAAAGCTTACTTCTCCATAAACGAATATTTAGCTAACCCTATATCTGTATAAACTAGAAAAGGCAATGAAGGTTTGGTTTTGTACCACTTCTTACGACTTGAGAGTAGACCCAAGCTTTCTTCTCCATAAACAAAAATTTCGTTAACTCTATATCAGTATAAACTAGAAAAGACAATGAAGGTTTGGTTTTGTACTCTCTCTATCAAAGGTTAGGCGAAAAAGAAGTTCTTGATCATCCTTTTTTGCTTGCTTCCAACTCGGAAAAAAAAGAGAAAACTTCTCTTCCCTACCTTTAACTTATTGTCCATAGTTTCCAAACAAACCATGACATGCATGTTTTCTTTGATGAATTAAAGGTAAACCATAAGATGCATTTTCTCATATCTATTAAATCCTAGAAAATATAATCTACAAATAAATGTGAGCAAAAATTGAAGTAAACAGCATATTAGGAACATAAACAGCAACGTTAGCAAGTGGATGAAGTTAAAAAAGAAAAAACGTACAGGCTTCACATCCCCATTCCATATGCAGTGTACGGCTAAGAATCCAATCACAGCTGGAACAATATATAGCAGAGCAGGCTGGAAAAAACAAAGGCCAAGTCAAACATAAGGGCACTGCAATTCTAGCAAGAGAAATGAAGTGTAAAAGCTTTATTTTGATTCACTAACCTGTGCAGCTTGAAACCAGTTCATAACAAATATGGTAAGAGCCAAACCAAATGTGTATCCTAAAAATGCACTCTTAAAGTACTGGGGCCCTTCCCTCTGGAGACGTCAAAGCGGAGGGCCAATGCAACAAAAATACCTGCATGATGGAAGTGATCAAATGTTACCAAGTGTATCTATTCAAGCAAAAAACAAGTTGAAAAATTAAGATAAATACAACATCATGGCAAAAGCTAATAATAAGCATGTGTAAGAAACAAAAAAATACATTCAGTAGCTATTCACAAAAAGTAAGCTTTTTTTAAATATGGTAAACCTCACCCCCCCCCCTCCGTTTTTTCTTTCCAGGGACTGACAGTGGCTATTTCCACCTTTTCCCTTACTGCCTCAAACCCCAAACTACATGGTTTGAGGTGGAGGATCCGCCGCTAGGCCTAACCTCTCTGTTCTAATCACATAAAGTAAATGGAGTTTTTACGCAAATGGAGGTTATACCGGGGATAACAATGTCTCCAAGACCCAACATTGAGAAGGGGCGTTTAGCATCTGCTGTGGGGAACAAAAGCTGCAGTGAAAGTGATGTTATAATCAGGACTCTGTAACTAAAAGGCACGGATGGAATCGACCAAAAAAAGGCGTGTAATGAAAACAGCTACATAAGAAAATCAGTATGCACACCTTGATAGGAGCATCAAAAGATTTGGCAACACTGACCATCACTGGGGTAAAAAAGACCCAGAAGATGTCATACACAAAAAGTCCTGCCTGCATTCTCGAAAACCATGTGCATTCAGCTACAAGTTGATGGATATAAATAGTTGCATAAACAAGCAAAAATGCCAACATAAAAGAATACCTCAAAATGTATAAAAACTCTACAATTAGGAATAATCCATGCAAATGTGATGTATTTTGTATGTAAAATCATTAATAGCTCAACAATAACAATCATAAATAGCTCATTTCATGAAATTCTTTTCCCGCTTGTATAAAGGGATATGTGGTTAGCTTAGCATCAAATTCAGAAAGACAGGCATATGTAGTTTAAAGCAAGAAACATATACAGAATACAGCTGTCAGCCATGAATAATTACAGAAAGAAAACAAATTTTCTTCCTTACCAATAGTATGGCACCAGTCTTAAATGATCCAAGTGAAAGCATTTCAATACCCTGAAAATCAAAATGGCAACGGGAAAATCAATATCAATCATTAATGTAGACATGACATAGGAGAGGATCAATCACTTTTCACCCCAGTCAAAATCTCCATTAATTCAATGTATATAAATAGAAAATCAAAAATAATAAGCCTCTGGGTCTCTGGTTCAATGTAATGACACAATGTGAGAATTTGGGTGCTAGAGGGATAGGCCTATTATCCCCTAGTTTAATAAATGTAGGCCAACTAGTGAGAGAATTCTAGTTATCAAACAAATTAAATAGGAAGACATCAAGTGCTATCATGGATTCAAATGCTAGATATAAAGGCGGGTAGCCTTTGCATCTAGTATAAAAAGGCAACCATGCTTGGTTACGAGAACATGTATAGACAGACGAGTGCAAGTTTTTTATTGATGAAATGCAACCTCTTCATTCAAGAGTCGTAGTTAGTACTTCCTACATCCCAATTTATATGAGGAAGTATAATGTCACTGTACTAAAAATACTATTTTACACAACTTCTCATTTTGAGATATCCTGAGGAATGGAGAATATAACTTGGATGGATACGACGACAAACCTGAATGCAAAAGGCAAGGCCCAAAACGTTGTTAGCTAGCCAATGCTTCTGTTTAGCATACCAAACACAGAAGATGGTTCCAGGAATTGCCGCAACAATCTGAGACCTTGTGAACTCAATCTCCAAAGCTGAAAAAGAGACGAAACAAAATAACTAAGATGAGATCCGTAAGCCCAAGATCAATTGGCATTTCAGAAGAGCGAAAAAGGTGGTTCCTACAGCGGAAATATGGGAAGTGCCATATTATGAGATCATCATTCCACTTTTCCGGCAAGAATCGTCTAATAGCAGGTAACAATGTCGCCCTGCAAAGACACAAAGAAAGAGATGGCATCCAATACACCCGCAGAAAAACTACTATTCAAGAACCTGTTATAGAATAAATTAAGCATAGCAGAATGATCCATACGGAGAGAACATACGAAAGTGCAGCAATGCCGAGTACGAAGAAGTAGCACGTCAATACGGCATTAACCAGGTCTTTTGACAGGAACTTAAAAAGCAAGAACAATGACAAGAGCATTGCACTTCCAACCAAGGGGAACCTCATCGCGTGTTCATTAGACATTGTTTCCTGGAAAACAGCAATAGAATATGTTTAAGTGACATCAAAACAGATCTGAGAAAAAGAGAAGCTGCAACTTGGAGTACAGAAGATATACCGAAGGTGGAGTAGGCTTAACAGAACGGTAGCATCCCACAAAGACAGTAAGGCAAGCTGTTACTATGACATTTACATTTGGATTAACATTCACCACCAGTGGTGCCAGACTCAAACCTGAAATCCACCAAAAAATCAAGAGTTTCAAGGGCGTCAACCTAAAATTTAGAAAGTGAATTGTACTTTCTAATCACCAAATAGCATATATTATTCGAGAGATAACCTCCAGCACGAACAAGAAGAATTTGGGAAAAGGGGTTTAAAAAGGGAGAAAACTAAGGGCATCAGAAACAAATAATCCTTGAGGGTACTTGTAAATTTCCAAGAACGGCATAGCTACTATTACGCAGTGAAATGCCCTCAAAATGGCAATCTGATGAAAAAAAAATTCAACATACAAGAAAATGCTTAAAATGTTACAAAGAACCCACTTGACCTTCTATGTCTACCCATTGAAGTGGTGGACTGCGGAAGTGGAACTGTAACATAAAGGAAAGCAGGTAACAGTGGTAGTATGACACCTAAGAGGATTTGAATATCTATTCCAACCGCTACCGGACTACTCTCAACATACCTCACAACGAATTACCACAAAAGATATAGCAGTCTATCTAGCGGAAAATTGACCTGAAGGAGTAACCAACACAAACTCAGGGGCAAAAAGAAGCTAGCAATACAAACTTGTACATATAATACATTCAAACAGGTACGACTTCACAAGCACAAATCAAACAAGTACACTGCAATTCAGCTATCATCAAAAGAAATAACGTATGAAACAAAATCAAAAGAACCCATACCGAGTAAAGCAACATTTGCGAGACGCTCGACGTTCTTCATTCTCACAGGCTATTAAAAGTCCACTCCGTTTTCAACTCCTCCAACAAGAGGAAGCTATAAGAAAACCAACAACATGAGCAACCAATGTCAAAGTTTACATCAATAATTATTTAGAGAAATGTGCAAAAAAGGGTACAACTGAATCATACTAAAAATTGGTCACATAAACAGAACAGAAAAAAAATTGAAACACACAACCAAAATAAGTGTCACCAAAACAGCAGAAAAGTAATATAATCAAGATTCAAATGCTAAAATATCAGATTTTTAGCAAAAATAATCATTTTTTTAAACAACAAGATTTACACAGAATACACAACCCAATTAAATCACAAAAAAATATATAAAAACCATTATTTCAGGATAGCCCCAATTAGCCAAAACGCCTAAATTTTGCTCTTAAATTACAAAAAACTTGACAAACCTAAAATAAAAATTCAAACATCACATTCAATCATATTAACATAAACCCAATTACCGAAAAGTTCAATTTCAACAAAAAAGAACAGTAAAAACCACAAGTGAAAATACAAATTCTATAAATATTTCAAGAGATCAATTAAAAAACAAATATTTATGCAAATATATTCATCTTTGTACCTTACAAGGAAAAAAAATTTGATTTGCTTCCCTCTCTTTCAACTGATCTTCAAGCACACGGATCGGGGAGAGATTTTTTGTTATTTGGGAATTTTGTTTGTAAATATTTTATTTATTACTTTTCATTGCTAATAAAATAGGGTTTTAGGCTTTTCGTTACAAGAGACACGTCAGTATAGGGTGTTCAAACCAATGAGATATTGCCACGTCAAAAATATCTTCATTGCAGTAAGTTACTTAGGGTAAAATCGTAAATAGATCATATGAATATTTGCATTTATTTATTTTTAACTAAATAAACAGTCAATAAATCAAAGTGAAAAATATGTACCACTTAAGCTTCATTTGTATTTAACTGAGGTATGAATTTTAAGCATTCAGATCTCAAAAATTAAGTACGTTTATTTTTAAAGTCTGATTAATGAGAAAATTAACATTTATAGCCCTTCAAAATTTTAATAGCACATGTTTATCCTACTTACAAAAAATGGCCCATCGGCCCAATTATATTCTATATAGCAGCCGAAATAATGAATATGATAATATAAGCACTTGTAGCCCGTGCTTGTTTCCTAACATCTAGGTTGTAGGTTCAACCCTTGCTTGGTGCAATAGAGCAATTATTTTTTTACAATGTATAAATATTAGCATAGTACTCGCGCGATATCTTATTGTAAAAATATCTTGTAGGTGATAGTTTTAAATTATACACAAAATTCATCATAAAATAGTAGTAAGATGTAGTTTATTATCAAATGAAATAACATAAGATAATAGATTCACGTTCAACCACATTAAGAAAATTGGGTAAAGGATGGGAATATGTATTTTACTTATTCTAAATTCTAAATACTATTAATGTTTAAAATGTACGATCGAAAATTTATATATACATAAAACCTTATAGGAGACCGTCGTGTAAAACTTTCAACTCAAACATGTATACGCCATTCAAACAAAATCAAATTGTTTAAAATTTATTGTTGTATTTTTCTTGAGAAACCATTGTTGTGTATGGAAAAAATTAATATCTATGTTATTTTGAAATATTAAAAAGAACTTTAGTTAATTTTATATTATAATTTATAAAGGTATAATGTAGTGCAAGTATAATTTGGAAGAATTAATATTTGTACGTAATTCATCAAAGTTTAGTCGTCATACAAATTTGTTTCTAAATCAGGCAAAACAGAATATAAAGTATTACTATACAGGAAAATTATATATAATTAAGTAAAGAGCGTAAATTTATGTTTATGGCTATTTTTTTTATTCATGATTAATATTTATCTTGTTAAACTTGTGTTATTTGATGTAATAATTCAGTGTTATTTTGTTATATTTACAATTAATGTTAGACTATTAAGAAGCAAATATAATAAAATGATAGATAATGTTGCAAAGAAGAAATAATATTTCATTAAGTTTAAATTTAAAGGTAGTTGTACAGACGGTTTTCCCACTCAGCTTCAAATTTAATAACATAAACCCAAAATGGTTCACTTGGCCAAACTTCGTGATAAATGTCAGTCAAAATTGAACCTAACGGTTGGCCAAGTGAGTCTAACAAAATTATTAATGCTTCCCAATCTAATAATTTAATTCCGTCTATAGAAGCAATGAGATGATCTCGAGTAATTTGATATTTTCTAATTTGTTCGTCTAAACAAGGCCTAATATCTCTAAATTTTTTATCTTTTGCCCTTTCATCTCTTAACTTGTTTTGTATTGCTGTTGGAATTTTCCTGATAACTTCCGCCTTTGAGTCAGATCTGTTGTACGAATAAATGCTGCGATGACGAAACCTTCTACGTTGGCCGATTTGTAGAATTTGGTAATTGGAACTTGCATTAATTTGAATGACTTCTTCTTTAACCATATCTGAAATTTGATGAATAAAACAATAAGAATCTCTATAAAAAAATCGTTTTGATAATATAGGAAATGCATATTAGTTGAAAGTAATAAATGATCTATACATACGGTTTAAACAAAATTGTTAAATTTAAGGAAGTAGTAACATATGTACCAGATATAAATCTTCCTTGGTTCACCACAGTACTCCAAGAAAAGAATATAAAAATATTTGTAGTATTTTTCCAAATGTTAAAGTAGTTCACAATAATTACCCATAAAAATGTGTAATTTGCAATATTGAAAAGAATTGTTAAAATTTTATAACTTTCAAAAATTGTAGCCATGTAATGAGGTATGTAAAAGTAGACACAATGTTATGGTATATTACTATATGTGTATTTACGTCCTCAATGCAATATAATTCAGTTTTGAATAAGATTACATCACAATTGAATTATTTCATAATAAATTACACCATTCACATAAAAAATAGTAAACTTATGTACAGTATTGTATCATATGTATAAAGTAAAAAGACTTATCATAGCAGATATTTTTGGGGTGGTGAGGTTGGATGTTTGAGTATAAAAGAATGTAGTTGCGTTTGTAAATGAAAATCGACATTCCATACTATATTGACAGTAAATGAAATTTGTTAAGTTTGAAAAATACATCTATATCGCAATTAAATTGCACATACGAATATGTTAAATGTATGACAGTGTAGGATCTTTATGGTAACCGAAAATGAACCTGAAATAAAAGTAGACCGTTGCTGCAGCTTATTTCATCGGTTGGTATTTTAAGAATCACAAGAACAATCATAAAAAGGCTAAACTTATGTATATATAATGGCTGTTGTAACTGCTTAGAAGTTGTAAGATGTGAAGTAGTGGAGAGATGTGAAATAGTGGGGAGGAAAATGAGGATTGTAGAAGGTAGTGGGAGAACATGTGTTAAAAATGGTAATGCAAACAACTGCTTGCTAAAAAAGCTGAAACGAAAACTATAACAATTGTTGTTAATTTGTCACGATCCGAGAGAGTAAAAAATGGTTATTAGTAAGCTACATATTTGTAAAATTACAGTATATGTATTAAAAAATCGAGCACCTTATTATTTAAATGGTTGTATGTATAATTAGATAAGTAAGCGCAGGAGATTGAGAGAAAGTATTTGATGTGTTAAGCCATTTACATTTCCTGTTGATGCGTCGAAAATTTAGTTTTTAGCTGACTTGAAGCACTTGTACTGCCAGTACAATGACCTATTTTAAGTGAACTGCAGTATTTCTTGTCGCTCAAATATCGTATACATCTTATGCGGTTACTACTACGACATTTTCATGGTAAATCGTTAGGATATCGTACAATCTGTTATCTTACATAATACTTCATATATATATTTGGAGTCTATATATACAAATCGCGTATATGTTTGTAGTTGTTATAAATTAATTGGTAAAATTGTTAAGCTTTATCATGACATTTTTGGCTTTTAAGGAACTTGTGTTATGCTTCAAAGTTGATGAATTTTTCATTTCTTTATTCCTTTGATTGCAGGACAACCAAAATTATGGCCAGTTAGTTTTCACAAAATTGGTAATTGTGGTATTAGTGCAAGTCAAGACTGTCTTAGTGGTTCAGCTAGGCTATTCCCAGGAAGAGCGATGGTACAGAATTGTAATGTAGTATCAGTCTAACACCAAATCACATAGTTTATTGTTGTGAAATAATTTGCAGAACTATCCCAAGACCACAATCGAAGTAATAACTTATTACTGCTAAATACGTAGCCTTCATGTATGTTATTTATTGTTTTGATATGGAAAAGGAGTATTTCTGTAGTTCAGATATTAATTCTTACGAAAACATTTTTTTTGGTTTCTTATATATTTGTAATCCTATTGTAAAACAACATAATAAAATGGTATATCGATTGCATATCGTACAATCTGTTATATTACGGATATATATATATATATATATATATATATATGGTTGTAGTTGTTAGACATTCATTGGTAAAATTGATATGATGTGTCAGCGTAATCGTAAAATTCTACAAAAACTGCAGCTATCGTTTCTGCCAAGTGTTTGATTTTCACAGATGAAATGCAAGAATTGAGTGTAATCTGGGAAGGAGCAAGTAGCATACAAAGCCTTATTCATTTTCGAATATATACTGCATGTTGTCTCCACAAGGTCCAGAACCAATTGCATTATTCCTGTAATATGTCAAATTAGGATGTATTAAAAGTGATTAATATCAGTAAATAATGCAACAAAGGAGCAGATAACATAAGAAAAAATTTCACCTAACCATCTCTTTCATCAGGACCAATTGAAAGGAAATTGAATTTAGGAGTGAGTAACCTATTGTAGAGGTTTTTGTTAGTAATCACGACTTTTGGCGCAATTTGACAGGATTGCATATGGATTACTCACCCCTAAGAATGACAGAACACAATACAATGAAACTATAATACTTGATAGGTTAGGCTACAAAGCTACGTTTCCCTAGGGAGCACTGGAGCCTCTTATGTTCCACAAGGAAGGTAAGGACGTATTTATATTGCATACTGGAAAATATATAAAGTACTGGGTATATGGCGCACCTAGTGTAATAAAGAAGGAAAAAGCCTAGCAGGCCATCAAGGAGACATCAACACTTGGGATAACTTCCTCATTTCGTAAGGATTAGTAAATGCAACACCACACAACAATCAAGAATGTGAGCTGGTGCAAACGAAAACTATTCTTCCTGGTGTCAAGTTTAAGTAATCTGATCCACCATAAATTGTAGGTGATATTAATGTTGCAACTTAGAAGCAAAAACACTTGTTTTTGCTCTTGTTTAAACTATAAAACCTCATTCTTATAGATGTTTCTACAGGGATGCATACATTGATAGTGCAGTGGATGGATGTATTAAAAGTGATTAACATTTGTAAAATATTAAATAAAGGAGCAGATAACATAAGTAAAAATTTCACGTAACCATCTCTTTCAATGCAGCAGGACCAAGATAGTATTTATTATTTACTTGTGAGATCACTTTCATCATGTTAGGCTACATATGAAAAATGATTTATGTTACTGATAGACCGTATGTTTCCTTGATGTGCGATGGATTACCTGAAACAACAAATCTACTTGTCCGAAGTAAGGGTAATATTTGCGTACTGTAACGACCCGATCGGTCGTTTTAGAAAATTATGCCACAATCCCCAATTTAACTGTTCCCCTAAGTTCATTTATGCTATTGTGGTTTGCCGGGAGAGTCGATTCTGAAATTTGGAGTATTTTGGGACACTTAGTCCCTAAATGAGAGCTTTAAAGTTAGAAAATGGCCCGTAGCCGAAACAGTGTTAAGACGACCTCGGAACGGAAATCCGATGGTTCCATTAGCTTCGTTAGGTGATTTTGGGGTTGGGAGCACGTTCGGAAAGTATTTTGGAGGTTCGTAGCTCAATTAGGCTTGAAATGCCGAAGTTTGAAATTTTGGCGAATCCCAACGATAGGTGAGATTTTGATCCGGGGGTCGGAATGGAATTCCGACAATTTCTGTAGCTTCGTTATGTGATTTTGGATATGTCCGCAAATTTTCAGGTCATTCGGACGTCGTTTGGTCGGGTTTTAGATCGAATGTGAAATTCGGAAAGTTTTAAGAAATTTAGGCTCGAATCCGTTGTTAATTGATAATTTTTGTGTTTATGGACGTGTTTGGATGATTGGAACAAGTTTGAATAAGGTTATAGGAAGTGTTGGTGTTTTTGGTTGAGGTTCCGGGGCCTCGGGTGAGTTTCGGGGTGGTTTCGGACCATTTCTAGGCCATTTTTCACTGCTGGTTTTTGGCTACAGTAGTGCTCTACGCGATCGCGGGGTATTGGTCGCGATCGCGGTGAGCAAAATCTGAGAAAAAAGCTAATGAACCGCGATCGCGTTGATTGCTTCGCGATCGCGAAGAAGAAAATTCTGTCGCGCAGGTCTTACTTTGGAATATCATATCTTTTTATCTAAAGGGTATTTTAAGGTGATTCAAAAACGAAAGTTGTAGCACATCGTGTCTAGTTTTCAGAAAGATAAAGAAATCAACATTTGGAAATTTGTAGCAAAAGTTATGTATGTTACACTCTATGCTGTCCGAGAAGGATATCTAAAACATATAAATGGATTTGGAAGCTTGTATCTCGAAATGTATAAGGATTCAGGAAATTATCAACAAATGAAAGTTATAGCCCTATGTGTCTAGTTTCCAGAACATCAAACCATTCATCATTTGGAGTTGTGTGTAAAACGTTATGACCATTTTACTGAAGCCTGTCCGGAGGAACTAGAAGTTGTTCACCGCGATCGCGAGGCATTTCCCGCGATCGCGAAGGGTAATTTTTGGGACAGAATTTGTTCTCCGCGATCGCAAAGCATTTCCCGCGATCGCAGTGAATAAACTACCTGGACAGAAAGTTTTAAAACATTTCATCCGCGAACCAAACCCATTTTTCCACTATTTTTGGTCATTCTTGAGAGCTTTTGGACGAGAATTCAAGGGGTTTTGACAAGAAGTGATTAGAAGTAAGTCCTATGAACTAAATACATGATTTTATTGAAGAATCATCCTTGAAATTTATGAAAACATAGCAAAATTGTAAGAAATTAGGGCTTGGAGCAAAAACTTTAAATTTGGGATTTGAAGGGCCATTTGTGGTCCGATTTGGGAGATTTTTATATGGTTAGACTCGTGAGAGTACGAGGGTTCTGAAAACGTAAAAATATTTCAATTCCGAGCCGATGGATTCAGGGGTATTTTGGTCATTTCACCCACTTTCGCGCCGTAGCTGTAATTTTATCATTGTAATTAGTTACTTGCGATGTTATTTATACTGTGTAATTGTTTTGACTAGATTTGGGTCACTCGGAGTCGAATATTCGCGGCAAGAGGGTTGTCTCTTAGCGGTTTTGTACCGGAATCGAGGTAAGTGGCTTGTCTAACCTCGTGTGGGGGAACCTTTACCCCTAGGATATTATGTGATAGTTTAAATGCCTTGTACGCGAGGTGACGGGCGTGTACATGCGTTAGTTGTTGTAACTCACTTTACTTGAATTGTTCAATTCGTGATATTCTTGTTCTTAATTTATTAAATTGTGACATTTACCTGGTATTCGTTAGGGAAGCATGATTAGGTAGGATTTATCTTTCTAATTGCCTAATTGTCCTACTTGAACTTCTTGATAATTGTTGGCACTAGTCCTCGGTGAAGTTGTTGTTAAGCATATTATATTTTCCGTGTGCGTTTTCTTTAATTGTTGTGTTGGTGGACTGCGGGTTCAATTCTCGGAGATCCCAGGGCTGTGGGTTCGATTCCCAGAGACCCGGAGTGATATTGTTGTGGACTGCGGGTTCGATTCCCGGAGATCCTGAGTTATTGAGATATGGACTACGGGTTCGATTCCCGGAGATCCTGAGATTTATTGAGATGTGGACTGCGGGTTCGATTCCCGGAGATCCTGAGATTTACTGAGACATGGGCTGCGGGTTCGATTTCCGGAGACCCATGGGTATTGTCAATGGGACTGTGGGTTCAATTCCCACAGGTCCTGGACTTGTTTTATTGAGTTGGTTACTTGTTGTTAGCCTAATTGTAGACGGTTGCAGTAATCATTTTATTGTTGCTATTTCGGGATTTTTATCATTTAAACTGCTTATTATTGTTATTTCCATCATATTATTGTTTTTCTCAGTAGGGCCCTGACCTTCCTCGTCACTACTCCATCGAGGTTAGGCTTGGCACTTACTGAGTACCGCTGTGGTGTACTCATGCTACTCTTCTGCACACTTTTGTTGTGCAGATCCAGGTACATCAGGACAGGCCCATACTAGGTAATTCGGCAGCGCTTTGGGAGACCTCGAGGTATGATCTGCTACGTCCGCGGATTCGGAGGCCTTCCTTCTATTCTAGTGCTAGTAGATGTTTTTTTTTCTTCCTTCATTCCGTTGTTAGATACTCTTTATACATAGAGCTACAGTTGTATGTACTCTTTTTTAGTCTGTGTTACCCGTGGGATTCCGGGTCTTGGTAGTGTTTTATACAGTGTGTTTGACGGGTGTATGTGCCAAGTGGCACGGATTACATTCCTTTTATCTCATTTCCCGCTAGTTCTTATTAAATGTGCATAAACTTGTATATTCCGCAACGTGTTAGGCTTACCTAGTCGTGGAGACTGGGTGCCATCATGACATATTCACGATTGGTGAACTAGGGTCGTGACACGTACACGCTACCACTGTCCTTTGTTAAGACTTAAGGGCTCACATTCATCGGACAAACCGAAGGAGGACTCTAAATATTATATTCTCGTGCTTCCGAAGTGAAATAGTTGTCCTCAGAGTTATAGTTAGCTACATTCTGAATACAAAAGTGAAGATAGATGATGACTCACATAAAACTTCATGTTCTGTTAGTCGATTTTTGGGGTCTCTAACAAGCAATCTCTGAACCAAGTCCTTAAACACCTTGAGAGATTTTAGGCCAAGGAGCCAATTCGTAGTCGATATCACCATGTAAAATCTCATCAAATATTTCCTCCTCACTTTCTGTCCAAATATCAAAATAATAATGAGAAGTTCATTATGTACTTCATAAAACTTATATTTATGAAAATGTGGCATCTCACAAGACATTAAAACATCAGCTTACCACCCCAAAATGTAGTAACGCCGTTTAGAAGAATGTAAATTATAACACCTGCACTGCAGATATCATCCTCTGCACCATAACGATGCAGAACTTGCGGCGCAAAATAATAAGGGCTTCCAACAACATTATCGAATATTTTCCATGTTGTCGATAACATATATCAATGATGTAGAAACTGTAAAACCAACGTGCATAAGGTAAAAAAAAACAAGGTAATTCCAGAAAGCATATCGTGTAAATAGTTTTAGAATTGTTTGTAAAATAACTGATACTTGAAATATATATCCCCGCTCAAATGATAAGCATACAAGGAAAAAAGTTACTAATTTTTAATCTGTGAAATCTGCATCACTTTCCTACTAAAGATTTATAAAGAAGAATGATCCGTAAAATGAATTAGGAGCTTAATAAGTTTGTAGATTGGAGTAATTGATCCGTAAAAACTATCATCTCAATAAAGTTAGTCACAGAATGTGAGATTTACTAACATGAGAGCAGATATCAATCAAAACATGATAGGATTATCGACTTACAGTGAACACGTGAACAAAAGTGTTGCTATGATACTCGCACTGTCTTATTTGTAAATACTGTAAACCAAAGAAAAGAGTATAAGGATCAATTAATAACAATGTATGTTCTTTGAACCTAATGTGTTATTGAGAGGGTATGTAACATAATTGTAAGTGTGAAACCCCTTAGTCAATGTACCTCCATTGCCTTTTTTTCCTTTTCAGCTCCTCATCGTAAATAATAAGCAGCACCCCACTGAAATAATATGGAAATTGCTGCTAGCTTTACACTACACATAGATACATTATAAATTTGGAACTTAAAAAAGTTACAGGTGTAAATAAGTAAATGTTAGGAAATGATATTGTGTTAGTAAAGGTAGTTAAAAGTTATTGCACTTTTACTTCATCTCGAGTATAGCAGCAGACGGTGTAAATAAAGGCATGAATTTGTTGTTTGTGCTTACTACCTTTGATGGTTTTGGAATTTTTTGCCAATTTGGTGATCAAACTGATGATTTATATATGGATATTATGTTGTACGACATGAATGTTGGGAGATAGTATTATAAACAGTATTCTTAGATTATAAGAAGTGTCGAAATGCTTTATTTGTATAATACAATGTTCTTTCAATCAAATGAAAGATAAAAGAAGATAATAAATTATAAATTCACAAGTAATTATTAATAAGATTTAATAATAAGAGGTGGAATCTTACATTTACATTGAAGTAATATGCAAAGTCGAGGCAGATAAATGACATTGTTGAATTCCAACTATTTGTTCCGTCTTATGATAGACTATTATTAACTTTGACTGCATCAACTGCAAACATGAACATGTTATTAGCAATAATATAAAGAACTTGCTTTTAAACAAATATTAAATATATAAAAAATTAAAATTATATCAGTAAAACATACATAATGAAGTCGTGAACTATTGTTCCTGGAGTTTATTTACAATATGGTTTACCAAAGAGAGAAGCATAAAAACAAAATTTTTTGAAAATTGTATTCATGTTTGCTTTGATTCTCCAAGTAAATTCCGGAAAACCTCTTTGTAAACCGCATTTATTGCTGCATTTGCTATTTCTCCATTATCGTCATAAGCCAAAATCTTTAATCCGTTTCTTTTTGTAACCCGGGATAGAGCAACGTAAAGTTGGCCATGTGTGAAGATTGGTTTTTTTAGATATAACCCAACATGAGATAAAGATTGTCCTTGACTTTTGTTTATCGTCATTGCAAATGATACAACAATGAAAATTTGTCTTCGTTGGAATTTGAAAGGTATTCTTGCATCAGATGGAGTTAATGACATTCTCGAAATGAATACCTTTTCTCCGGCCATATTTTCCGATAAAAGTTTTGCTTCAATAACTCGATCTCCAAGTCTAGTGATGATTAATCTTGTTCCATTACAAAGACCTTAAGATGGGTCTATATTTCTCAATAACATAACTGGGACACCAACCTTCAAAGTGATAACATGATTTGGAATTCCGGAACACTTAATAGTATTTAGAAATTCATGTGTATGTATGTGTTCCAAACCTGTACAAGCATTATCTGACATGCAAATTGTATCAGAGCTAAAAAACTTATTGGTTGCCTATTGTTTACCGAAACCATGTATTCGTTGATTGATTCAACCATGTCAAGAATGGGAGCAAGAATTCCTCTGTTTTGAAGGTATGATATATCACTGCAATGAGTTAAAAAATCTGGATATGTACTATCAACAATTGCTGAAATTGGTTCCTCGCTTGATGATAATATCACCAGGGATGTGAACTTTATCGATACCATCTATTGAATTTCCAATAGTACCATCACCTATTGCTAAAATTCAATCAGAAAATTGTCTAAGCTCATTCTGCTGTGAAACTGCTTGATTTCCTTCCAACCTCATATTTTTTGTAAGCTTTAAAACTTCACAATGATTCCACAAATATGAAGAATTAAGGGTTGCATTCACAATATCTTGTCTAGTACCTTTAGGAATGACTGGAAGTATTTGTCTAAAGTCTCCACCAAGAACAATAGTTTTTCCTCCAAATGGACGATCTAAATTCGATGGATGTTCAAATCTAAGAATATCTCTAAGAGTTCTGTCTAGAGCTTCAAAACAATATCTGTGCATCATTGGTGCTTCATCCCAAATAATTAACTTTGTCTTCACAATTAATTTAGATAAATGAGTACCTTGTTTGATATTACATGTAGAATCTTCAGTTGCATTGAGTGGTATTGCAAATCTAGAATAAGTTGTACGACCTCCTGATAATAAAAGAGAAGCAATACCACTTGATGCAACTGTTAAAACAATATCTCCTTTACATCTAATGGCAGATGACAATGTCCTCCAAATAAATGTCTTTCCAGTTCCACCATGACCATATAAAAAGAAAAATCCACCTTTATCCTCATTTACTGATTTAACAATTTCGTCATAGACTAATTTTTGCTCACCTGTCAATTTCTCCAATAATTGTTCATGTTCGTGAGATAAAGAGCACCTATTATAACGCAGTTCTTCACATATTAGTCTATTGGTGGTGTGAAGTTCTTCTTTATTTGAAATTGAACATGTCGTTGTTACTTACTCATTTGCATTTGTTTATGTAATTGAGGGATCTGATATATTAGTACATTAGTATCTTATCGATGAACAACGATAGAGATGCATAAACAACAAATATTCATATAACATATGTAAACTACCTTTTCATCTTGCAAAACCAATTCGATGGACATTATACTGCCTGGATTGAAATGATCTGGTACTTCCCACAAACGAACCACACGAACTTTTAACTTCCATTGCATCTTCGAAATTATTATATCCTTGATGAAATATATGTGAGTAGCCATCTTTTGCATAATCAACAATTGTTGTTTAAATTAAGATAGTAAAAGGAACTATACACTTTTAGAAGGTATAAGTGAGGCTAAAATCTACACTATTCATAATGGAAAGAAACGTCTGTTTTGCTACTGGAGAAGTACTTGGCGCATGACAGTTTATAAATAAAAAAAATCGTGTGTTTTGCTAGTGGAGAAGTAACTGTCCCATGGCAGTTTATACATTATCATATGCAACTATTTTTTTAACTATTACCTTATAACGTGCAGCAGTTTTTTGACCATTACGTTCTTATAACGTGCATCAGTTTTTTAAGCATTACGTTTATGATCTGCAGCAGTTTTTTTTAGTGGTATGCGACAGTTTTGGTGGTAGTGGTTTGATGTAGTTGTTGCAATTATCCAGCAGGTTTTTGGATAATGAATAGCAAACACAACTGTTTTGACTTGTTGAATTTAATTCCTCCAATATAGAATGTATGTCTGAAAATGCATGTGTTAATTTTGTATGATGCCATGTGGCTTACTTAGAAGCCCTTTTCTTTGGCTTTTAATTATAGATAGATTGTTTCGTAAGTTTGACACAGATATATAAATATTGTTTCCTAAGTTTGCGATATATCAAAATTGTATATCGAGTGTACTTGTGTATATATTTGTGTACCCCAAATGTATTTTGTATCGTGAATGTACAATATGTCTCAACAATATATCAAAATTGTATATAATGTATATTTTCTAATATGTAAACATAGTGTATATATGAATTATATATAATTTTGTCTGTGTAATGTGTGTACACTATGTATTTGAAGTGTATCATATATTTTTGTATAATGACAATCTTTTTTATAAATATTTTATATAGTTACATCTATTTTGTATAGTTACATCTATTTTATATATTTTTATATAGTGACAGTCTATTTGTATATTTTTTATGTATTGACAGTCTATTTGTATATTTTTTTTATATACTGACAGTCTATTTGTATATTTTTTGTACAATGACAGACTATTTTGTATATTTTTTGTATAGTGACGGTCTTTGTTGTAAATATTTTGTATTGTGACATCTATTTTTGTATATTTTATGTATATATTTTATATAGTGACATCTATTTTGTATATTATTTGTATACTGGCAATCTATTCAGTATATAAATTGTAGGTTCAACCCTTACTTGGCGCGATAAAGCACCTATTTTTTTGCAATGTATAAATATTGTTTCCTATGTTTGACACAAATATATTAATATTGTTTCCTAAGTTTGCAATATATCAAAATTGTATATCGAGTGTACTTGTGTATATATTTGTGTACCCCAAATATATTTTGTATCGTGAATGTATAATATGTCTCAACAATATATCAAAATTGTGTATAATGTGTATTTTCTAATATGTAAACATAGTGTATATAAATTATATATAATTTTGTCTGTGTAATGTGTGCACACTGTGTATTTGAAGTGTATCATATATTCTTGTATAATGACAATCTTATTTGTAAATATTTTATATAGTTACATCTATTTTGTATATTTTTTATATAGTGACAGTCTATTTGTATATTGTTTTTGATATATTGACAGTCTATTTGTATATTTTTTGTATAGTGACAGACTATTTTGTATATTTTTTGTATAGTGACGGTCTTGTTGTAAATATTTTGTATTGTGACATCTATTTTGTATATTTTATGTATATATTTTATATAGTGACCTCTATTTTATATATTATTTGTATACTGGCAATCTATTCAGTATATAAATTGTATAACGATAGTTTGTTTTGTGTATTTTTTTGTATAGTGATAATTTTTGTATATAATGACAGTCTTTTTTGTATATTAAATGACTACGATCCGTCGTTGGACTCAGGGGTTTACTTTATCTGAAGCTACCACTTAATCAGTGGCACTTGAATTGGAAGTTGATAACTAAATGAGAAAATGGCTCCAATGAAACTAACTGTATTTCAGCTCGCTCATATAAAGAATAATGACTACACATGTAAAACAAGTCATTACATAATTGATGTGATGCATCTTACTGTGATTTTTGATTATTTATTGTCTATTAGTCTAGGAATTGTAACAAATGGAGTATATTCTATGGATTTTATTTTTGAACTTACGTAGTATTATATAAATAAAAATTTTAGTTTTGTCAAAAAAAGAAAAAAAAAGGTATACTCCATAATTCTTAAAAGGAAAGATGCAAAACAAGCAAAAATAGAAAATTAATTATTCCTTTTTGGCAATTAAAAAATTATCACTATTAATGGAGTAATGTAAAAATGACCCGCCATGTATAGCGAATTATTTTTCTCTATATAACCATATCTTGGATAAAAATAAAATCTATTAAGTGCATGTAATATCAATCTTACTACAAAAACTACCAAATTGAGAAAGTAAAGATTGTCCAATGATGTTTTGTATTGGATGCATAATGCATTTCGGTGATATAAGTAAACCAATAAAAATAAAAAAGGCCACCTTGAGCAAAGAAAAATTGTCATCCACTAAATTAAATAAGCTAAAAATTATGACATGGAAGATAATATTGAAACGTCACTCATTTCTTGTTTCAAAGATAATAGTAAAATGTTTAGTATATTTGTTGGAGAAGAAACAAAATGGAGAGCACTAGTGCATTCCCAATACCAGTAGTGACGGCGGCACGATATTGTGGAATTCATTTAGTGAATTTCCGGCTAGCCCTTGTATTATTTTTAGGGTATGATTTGTATAGGTTAATTTGTGGGTTATAAAATGCTATTAGTTTCTACCGATGGGCCATAAATAAAGTTTGCTCAATTTTAATTATTCAAATCTTAAATTATTAAGTGGGTTTTTTTTAACAACCACTTAATGGGTCTGAATAGATCTGTATGATTAAGATCTATAACAGAGACTAAATTTTGTTAAGATACTATTATATATTCATTATTAACTGCCGCCACCGCCTACCATTATCAACTACCACCATACTCAATCATCACCACTACCCCTACCCCCACCTCTACTATCACCACCACCACCACCACCTCCACCACCACCACACCACCATTATTTTAATCATAGCCTCCATTATCGGTCATTACCACCTACTATCCTCACCACTAGGACCACCATCATTCTCACCCACAATCAGCACTCATCTGTCTCATCTACCACAACTGACCACCCCATCACCATCAACAACGACAACCGGCATAGCCCATCAATATAACCTACCACCCGCCGCATACCACCTTCCTCAACCACAACTACTACCACCACCCGATATTATTAACTATCACAATCCACCATCATTATCTTCAATCATAATCGCCACCACTATCAATCACTACTAGCTACTAGCATGAACTACCATCATCAACCAAAACTACCACCAACCACTGCCTCTAGTCGGCATTCACCCGTTAGCTATCATCACCAACAACTATCATATTTTAAAAAATTATAGTATATTTTATTGATAGAATATTAGATTAGTTAGTATTTCATTTGAATTTTATTTTATTAATTTTCAAGACAAATTTTATACATTTGGATGTTTAAAATCAAACAATCTTAATTATTTCTATTCAGATGGTAATACACATCTTAATATATCCAGATGTGTATTTAGATTCAGATGTCTTAATCTTAATACACAACTTGATAATCGGATGTGTATTTAGATTCAGACGTCTTAATCTTAAAAAAACAAAACAAATGAGGTCTTAGACATAGTTAAATGCTTAAAGTGTAGGGAATGTATTAGCTATGTCAGCTAATTATAAAAATTAGCAAATTCATTAAATATTACTGATATTAGCTAAATGTTAGCAATATTAGCAAATTAGCATGTAGCTAAAAATATCAAAATTTTTATTTCTTTTGAGTGAATGTTATTAGAATAGATTGGGTACATCTTAAATAGTTGAATCTCAGCTTGGGATGATTTGGCGGAGTTTTGAGGTAGTTTGAAAAGATGAAACATGAAAGGCAAAAAACATGAGATGTGTGTCACACGGTGTATCATTTGTGTATCACATATGTATCATATTTGTATCAAATCTATATCATATGTATATCCATGTATACTTGTGTATGCGATACATGTGTCGCATAAGAATTTTTTGAATTCGATTTTAATATGAACTGTGATACCAAACAGTTCAAATCACATTTGATCTTCCTCAAAATTTATATGTTGACTCATCTATATGTTTTTAATTAATTTCAACAATACCCATTGAAAAAATATCTTTTTCATCGCCTTGTTTTCCACCTCTTCCATGAAATCTTCTTACCATCTTACCTCTAATGTTGCTTATTACACTTAAATATTTGGAAGTAGATCTTTGCGTGTGATTATTGGATAGAAAGAACCTTATTTATTTGGTTTTTTAATTTTTATTTGTGCTTAGCTAGTATTATTAAATCTATAATTAATGACTAGGGGTTAGTAAGTTGTAACTTATTTGAAACATTTATGTAAGATTCCCTAAAGTGTATATGCAAGACATATGGCTTATATTTCTTGACTCAGTGCGATCAATTTTTATTGTTACTGAGTTGTATTAAATAAGATGTAAGTGTGAAAGGTTAATTTTGTAATTGTTTTATGTGGTTGAATGAATTTGATCCCTTCTAGACGATTCAAATTCGAGCTTTGCGAATCAAAAATTATAATAGAAATTACTTTCATGTCGTGTAAATCTAAACCTGTTGCATTATAAGTTTCAAATATATTGTTATGCGGCGCCTTCCTGAGATTCTTTAGAATGCCGACGTAAGACTAAGCAACTAATGTCTGTGCAGTTGTTGTCCGCCAACTGAGGTCCCCACCGTACACTAGACTATATTGTCAGTGCCATACGGAAAAACTAATGTCAAGAGAAATTGAGAGAACAAAAATGAGAATTGAGACAAAAAGAAAGCTTGATTGCATTATTGAAAGCTATTACAGAAAAGCAACACGTCGTCGAGGGGGAGAGACACCAGTACAGAGAATAGCTTGCTAGCTAGAAAGTTTTGATTGCTTGATCCCCCTAATAATGCTTAAAAAAAATAAACCAAAGCTACACGACTAGACTTGAATAAGCTATAGAAACATAACGTAAGTGCATGATATAAAAATACTCTATATTTAAAATGAAAATGACTTAGTTTTCTCAAAGGCAACAACATGTTCGTTTTCAGCAACATTGTCTTTGGCATCACGGTTTGTGCGCGCGACATTATTGGAATCTGCCTGCGGCTGGGCGCTGGCGAGAGATATTGGTAGGGCGATAGAGGCACCGCGCGCTTGTCATTTGGCGCGGCCAAGACAACGGGTTCGTCCGTGGCACTAGGCATTGGGAGGCTTGCAAGGACGCCATGGGGCACGCCCAAGGGGTCATGGCGCATGGTTAGAAAGACGCCCGTGACATTCTCCCCAACCTGAGTTGGCAATGTCCTCGGCGCCTTAAATAGACGAGGGTCATGGACTCCCTCAAATAATTACCGTTTTTGGATTTTGACCATCACTTCTCATACTTGATATTCAAAAAAGTGACAATTCTGATCAGCATGCCTCTTCATCCGCTTTTGAGCTTTGACAAGATAGATTCACACTATCTCCAGATTCCACTTCCATTCTTTTGAGAAGCTAGCAGCTCGAGGAGACTTAGTCATGTTTGGTGCATTCACAGTGTGTGGGAGTAGCGATTGCTGTCCGGTAACAATTTCAAAAGCTTTTTTGTTTGTACTAGAGCTCTTTTATGAATTGAAACATAGTTGAGCAACATACAGAAGCTTCACCCAATTCTTTTGCGATTCACAAAGTGGCGAAGATATTCCTCCAACATACCATTGAATCGCGCCGCCTGGCCATCCGATTTTGGATGAAAACTTGAGTTATGACTCAATTTTGACCCAATGCACCTAAAAAGTTGGGTCCAAAAGTTGCTAATGAAGGTGAGTTGTGATCACTAACAATGTCTTTAGGCAGGCCCCAATATTTGATGACAGGAAAGAAGAAGAGTCGAGTTGTATCTTTTGCTGATATATATTGTGGGGCTGCAATAAAGGTGGCATACTTGGAAAACCGGTCTACCACAACCAAGATAGTTGTGAGATCTCCGACCTTGGGCAATCCGGTGATGAAATCTAGTGAAATGCTTTCCCAAGGTCTATGGAACAGCTAGTGGTTCCAAGAGACCGGCTTGTGTCAAGCAGTCTGACTTGTCCTTTTGGCATACTACACAGGTCTTCACATAGTGATCGATATCATCGGCCATTTTAGGCCAATAATAGGCACGACGAAGTAAAGCCATGGTGCGTTCTTTACCGGGATGGCTAGCCCACAGAGTATCATGACATTTCACAAGAAGAGTCCTCCGCAGATCTCCTCCTTTCAGAACATAAAGTCGGTTTCCTTTGACTTTTAGAAAATCATCTTCTACGTAGAACTGGCGAGTCTTGCTCTGTCCTACCAAATCAACCAAATACTGAGCAACGGGATACTTTGTGAGTAGATCATGTATCTAGTCCTTGATGGAGGTGGCTACTTTGCTCCCCCTTAGGGTGGAGAGTAGGCATACCAATGATAGGTTAGTTTTCCGACAAAGTGCATCAGCAACGTGATTGGTCTTTCCACTACGGTACTCCAGGTTGAAGTGGAATTCAGCTAGGATTTCCTGCCACCTGGCCTGTCGACCATTCAACTTTGACCGGGTCATGAAATGGCTGATAGTTGTGTTGTCTGTCTTGACCACGAACGGAGTTCCCAACAGATAGTGCCTCCAAAGGCGCAAGCAATGGATGACAACCAATAATTCTTTCTTATGGGCGGCATAGCGCCGCTTTACATCCTTCAGCTTCCGACTCACATATGCTACAGGGTGCCCTTCTTGCATTAAGACCCCACCAAGAGCATAGTCAGATGCATTCATTTGTACCTCGAACGACTTGGCCAAATTTGGGAGAGCCAAGATGGGACTACTAGACATAGCCGCCTTTAATACATTGAAGGCCTCCGCTATCCTTGGTCCCCAATCCCAAGGTGTGGCCTTCTTGAGGAGTTCTGTCAATGGAACTGCGATAAGGGACTAGTTCTTCACAAACCGCTGGTATAAGTAACATAGGACAAGGAACACCCACAAGGCGTGGACATCCTTAGGCGGCGGCCAATCTGTGATGGCCCGAATCTTTTGTTGGTCCATCTTGATGCGTCCTTCCTCAATAACATGTCCGAGTAAGTCAATTTGCTTATGGGTAAAGGAGCATTTGGACAGCTTCGCATATAGTTCAGGCTCCCACAAATGAGCTAGGGCCTTCCGTAAATGAACTAGGTATTCTTCCATTGTTTGGATATATACCACAATGCCATCCAAGTAGACCACCATGAATTCGTCAATGTACTCTCAGAATACTTGGTTTATCCGGGTGCAAAATGTGGCTGGAGCATTAGTCAAGCCGAATGGCATGACCAGGAAGTCGTATGACCCATATCTTGTTACACAAGTCATCTTGTGCTCATCAGCCTCTACGATCCGAACTTGCTAGTAACTTGTCTTGAGGTCTATCTTGGTGAACACTGTCGCACCTCCCGGTCTATCAAACAAGTCCACCATTAAAGGGATATGGTACTTGTTCTTCATGGTGATTTTGTCTAGAGCTCGATAATCCACACAGAGTCGCAGGCTGCCATCATGTTTCTTTTGGAATAGAACATGGGACGTATGGGGACTTTGAGGGTACCATGATCCCTGTATCTAGCATTTCCGTCAATTGTCTCCGGAGTTTGGTGAGTTCGGGTTGTGACATTTTGAAAGGCGCCGGGCAGGTGGCTTCTGATCGGTGCGGACTCAACCTTTGGAAGAGTGGGTAGTAATTACTTTTACCCAATAGCGGTATCGGGGTCAATATTCACAGGGAGCTAGAATTGGGAGTTGAGTATTTGTAAAGTCTAGAAATGCATTTTGGCTTCTAATTTTTGCTTCTATCATTTTTGGGATTTTTATGTTTAACAACTACACTTTTAATAACTACTAGATATAACTAAATTATGCTAAGATAATGATTCTAGACTGTATGCAATATAGAGAAAAGCTCTAGGGCAATGGCATTTACCTAGGTGGTCAACTAACGGGTAGAGATTCCTAATGCACGAATGATGATTATGGGACTTATGCTATGATTGTTGCACAATTGCACTCACTCTCACACCTCTCGGTAGAGAGAGTGATTTTTTCCAATTGACTCTCTCGAGACCAATTGGGTAGGACAATATGCCCAAGCAACTAATGGTTTAAGTTGGGTAATTACTCTCTCGAGGTTTAACCCATTAATTGGGACTACTATTCTCATGGGTCCACCCCAATTTCTTGTTGGGTCAATTTTGGAGTCATAGACACTCTTTCTCAAGAAGTGTCAAAACCCACTAAGCTAGACTTAGTGTTTGCAACCACCAAATCCTAATTAAACCATAAAATTGACCCAAATAGCAAATACCCAACATCATTCAAGCACTAAACAATCACACCCATTAATTACCCATACTAGGGTTGAGCCACAACCCTAGCTAAAGAGTTTAGCTAGACATGGAAAAAAGCAGAAGATGAAGAAATAATAGATAAACCCAATATATTAATTAACTATGTTGAAAAGCTACAAGAATCCACGATCAAAACGAAGGAAAATTGCCCAAAATAGGCTTAGAAGCTATTCTCACGAGTACAGCAGCTCTGTATATCCCAAAACTTAACCTAAAATTGATAAAATGATCTATTTATACTAGGCTAAATTAACTGGACAAAAATGCCCCTACGAGACTGGCGCGGACCGCATAGAAATGCTGTACGGCCGTAGAGGTCATTTGATCTTCAATTCTTGCTTCTGGAATTGGGGAACACGGACCGCACAATTATATCACGCGGCTGCGTTGGCTAAGCGACACGGACTGCACAGAAATGGTGTGCGACCGCATAGCACGACATCATCAAAATTACCACTCTCTGAACTTTACCCACGCAGATCGCACTGCTTTGGTATGCGGCCGCATGGGCTCTTGCCTTGAATAGTTGGGTTTCAGGACCTTCATTAGCACGTACCGCGTGGAAAGGAGCGCGAACCGCGTAGCTTGACATTAATTGTGCATGGTCTCTGAACTTTTCTGCACAGTCGCGTGGCAAAGCAGTGCAGACCACATAGGGTTATCTTGAGCTGACTTAGTCTCTGAACTCCTCTACGCGGCCGCATATCAAATCAGTGTGGTTCGCACAGGTCATCTTGTTCCCTACTTCAGTTGTCTTTTGACACTTGGCAGATTTCACTCCTTCTTGAGCTGATATTTGATATTTGTTATCTTGTTGCTCAAACCTGCAATCAAGTGCAATTTGTAAGCATTTTGGGACTAATATATGACAATTGATGCAAAAAGTTCAGGTAAGAATGAGTATAAAACATGTAGAACTCACAGTTATTAACTCTCTCAAACTTAACCCTTTTGCTTGTCCTCAAGCAAAAAAAAATAAGACCTACCCCTCATTTGAAAATAACCAGTTAAATTCAGCCTATACTAAAGTAACCTCAACAAACATCTATTGGGACTAGCAATTGCCCTCAATGCGAATGCATCATTAACACATTTAAGCTTTTAAAACTTATGGATCAAGTGCGACACAAGAGCATCAAGGGTTGACACATATTCATCGAAGAACTTTTCTCAATTACTTTGGTCATTGTGGAACCCAAACTCGTACATCCTCAACTTTCCTAAGAAAAAGGCCATATGTCCGGATCTAAGTACCATATGCTTGCCCCTCATGTAAGTATCCACTAATGAAGGCTTCTCTACTCAAGATCGTGTAGGGATTCTGAGGAGTCGTTGTGAAGGCTTTTGGGTAGAGGTAGGACATGTGATTGTACAATTGGGTTCAATCTTACCTTAAGAACTTCTTTTGATTCATTTTGGCATACTTTCTTCACTCATCTGAGTATTCTTCCTTCAAGGGGTTAGAGAGACACATTTTTACTCTTTCTTTTGCAATTCAAACCTTTTTTCCTTTTTGTTCACCTTTTTCACATCCTTTTCACTTTTTGTTGTCCTTGAACCCTCTTTTTGGTTCTTATTCATTTTTGTCTTTCTTTTTGACTTTTTCTCTTTTTTCATTGCCTTTATTTTCTTTTTGCTTTTGTGCCTTTTTACTATATTGGTGCCTTTCTTGTCTCTCCCCCAAACTTAGATATTTGCTATTACTCAAGAGAAGATTTGGGTGCCAAGAGAGGGTTTCATTAAGAACGGGCATAGACTTAGTAACTTTGGTTCATGAAAGAAGAATGTTTAAGGCTCAAAAGGGGTGAACTAAGGATCATTTCATTGATAGGTCATGGGAATTGTTCAAATTAGGCAGTTTTGATAAAAAATGGCCTAAAATCACTTCTCAAGTCAAGTTTCACCTATGATTTCGCATCAACAAATATTCGGGGCAAGTTCTAGACCATCGGCTCGGCACTTAGGCTCACAATTCAAATCCTCACCACACGCTCAAGGATTGCTAAAGACGGAGTGGAGGGCCCACAACAACCTTAGTTACGATTCAAGCGCATAATGGCCCATATTGACCACGTGATAAAAGTTTGGTCAACACAAGAGTCTCAAGGCCACGAATTTCACCATCCTAAATACAACATCATGTATTTGACCATGGGACCAAAGGCAGGTGTGTTAGGCCCAAGTGAAGTTTTGCGTGAGGTACCCTTAACTACCAAATCTTGAAAACCAAAAACTGACTCAAACCTTTAAGAAGGTTGTCACGCCATCTATCATTGGGAAGAGCCACCCGGTTCGCACAACACTCTACCCTTGGAAAGAATCATGGCATTAAGAAAACCAGTGGCTTATAGCAAACATCAAAACAAAACGAAAGGGCTGCGAGCCTAACTTTGCGACTAAAAATAAAAATAGAAACCAAAATGAAAATCGAATGAATATGTAAAAAAAGGGAGTAGAATATACAACTAGGGGCGATAAATATATACATGAGGTTGAAAAACATCTAGAGTGAACAGTTATATACAAGCCATCTGCAATAACAAATGTATTGAAAGTAAAAGAATATGTACATTCATCCATAGTATCAATCAAAATGGTAGGGCCACACCCCCACGAATAAAAGCTAGCATTGTCCCCAATGCTAACTATCCAAATAAATCACCAAAAAGACAGTAAAGGATATAGAGCAGCCCTTCAAGCCTCATAAGTCACCATGTGCTGCTCCGTAGCCCCCTAGTCCTCTATACCGGCAGGGACCTCAGACCGGTCCCCAACCTCCTGCTCCTATGCTGCTGGGACTGGTGGAACCATGGAGGGCTCAATATATGGAGCACTGGAGGGAACCTCCTGGACCAGAGCCATCTCAATCACTATTCCCTCTATGCTAGGGAGTTTCCTCTTCTTCTTTGGCCTGTGCTTCTCCGCCTGTGGCTGCACTGCTGCTGGCTCTCTAGTTGGATCTCCAAATAATAGGTCACGGGCCTTTTAACCGCCATAAGCTTGTCCACATCCTCTCTAATTTTTAGCGCAGACTCCTTTGAGGCATTTGTCTTCCACAACTTTTTATGCTCCTTAGCCAATTTGCTCAATGCTTTGCTATGGTCCCTAACTGCTTTGGCTAACTTATCTTGCTTCTCCATCATCTGCTCCTGGTCATCCAGGATATTCTTCAGAGTATCCTTAATGGAGGAATGAATCTCAACAGTGACTGGTGCTCCTTGTGCCTGTACAACAGTGGTCAAAGTGGACAACTTGGATGTCCTAGCCGACATCCAGTTGTTCAAACTGGCTAGTGAGTGTGCGAGCTGGTGCGCAGTGAACCAATGAGTCTTTCATGAAGGAATCACCATATCAGCTGCGACAGATGGGCCAACTATAGAGGAAGGGCTTGGGGGCAGTGCCTTATCAATGACAGGCTCAGTCGACTGCTTAGTAGCAACTGGCTCTTCATACTGGCCAGGTGCGAATGAGGTAGAAGCCTGAGTCTTTTTTGCCTCTCTTTTGGTTTCCCAGACCCAACTGATCATACCATGAGTAGGGTGCCACTGTAGGTACTGCAACATCATATTTTTTCTTCTTCACTCTCAATTCTCTAAAGTATAGGGAGAGTGTGTTCGGAAAAGGGGTAGTTTGTCTTTGTTTCGTACCCGACTTAAGAAATCACTCTTGACATTATGTTACCCACATTCAGAGGAAATCCTGCCATGATAGAGGCTACCAAAATAACATGAGGGAGAGGAACTGTGTGATCATGTGTGGATGGATCAAGTCGACTACATACAAAAGTCAACCAACCTTTAGCTTCAAAGTTCAGTGTGTTCATATGGATCTTCTCTTGTGCTGTCAACCAAACGGGGACTGTACCAGGGATTGCTAAGTTCTCGGCCAACCAAGGACGAAATTCTTCTTTTTAGTGCCAGCTTCTCAAAGTACTGAGATTCGCCCTCTTCCCGGAACCCCAAGAAGTCATTCAGCGACTTCCCATCAAAAGCTACTATCTTGTCCCTCACTTGTGTTGCTTTTGAGTCCCGAACTATATGGTGAACATTGCAGTAGAACTCCTTCACCATATGATCATTTGCTAATCCAACTCGCTCTTTGAAGAATCCCCAACCCTCTCTATTACGGAATTGTGCTTGCACATGAGGGTTGAGCAGGACAAGATCAGCATCTACGAATTGCCTCTTTAAAATCAGCTTTCTTTTAGGCCACCATTCCCAGAATTTGTGGAAGGCAACCTGACTGACAAACCTATCTTCCCATACCTCTGGTTTCTTGTTCCTCTCTCTATTCCTCCCACCTATGGTTCACCTCCTTCAGCATATCCTCCACTCTCCCTTGATAGTAAAGCTGTGGGAGAAGTGGAGTATTGGTCATCACTATCCTTTTCTACTCTGGACCCATCGGACGAGTCCGAGACTACATTTATTGGCCTCTTGGAAATGGCAACATCTTCATGATCAGGAAAATGAAAGTCATCGATTAGAATTGACACAAACATGTGGGTGAGGGCATACTCCAAAGTCACACTCCGTGAAGGTGCGTACTCACTCCCTATGGAATGGGAGGCAGCCTTGTCAGCTTCCCGAATTATCTTTCGGGTTCTCTTTATGTTCTCTCTGACCTCGGGAGTGAGTTTGACAACCCTCTTCCATTTTCCCCCTTAGGAGGAGCCACCCCTCCCCGGTTGTTTTCTTTGCCCCAAGTTGTTGTTGTGCACCTCCAAGTTTTTAACCATTGCCTATAAGAATACATGACTATCTTTGTTAGTAGAAGCACATGAGGCAAATTAGAAAGTTCAGTCGATAGAAAAAATTGCAAACACAATGACACAGACTGGGAGGTGCGGACCACACAAGAATGCACGCGGTCCACGCAGTTCAAAACTCCAAATATTCACCTCTCTGAATATTACCGATGCAGACCGCACTGCTTTGGAACGCGGACGCGTTGGTTCAACATGGACTGCACCAAAATGGTACGCGGTCCGCTCAGGTTAATTTATCAAAGTGCCACCTCTCTAAACTCCTCTCACGCGGTCCGCACTACTTTGGACCGCGACCGCAATGGACATATGTGGACCGAATACAAATGTACGCGGACCACACTGAGATGATGTACCACAAACACAAGGAGCTACGTGGACCGCGCACAAATGTTACGCGACCGCTTAGGGAAAATTTAACTTAGTAGGGACTTTTGTTCCATTAAGTCCAATTTTTTGTTCACAATATGATTCCTAAGTGTCCCTACTCAATTAATTAACAAGAATCATGCCTATTTGCTCAAAGTAACATAGATTATCTAATCTGATAGTGAAACTAAAAGAAGGAGAAGAAAATAAGAAGAAAATAAGAAGATATACTAGTAGTAGCAAGTACATGAATCAAAACTTAGACTTTTAATTAAATGAATAAGAGTTGTTACCAAGGAGTAATGGGAATTCAACTATGTGCACAAATAAGCTTGATGAATAGTGAAATTTAAAGCACATGATGAAATTTTGCGAAAAGGATAAAATGAGTCCCAAGGCCTCTATTTATAGAAAAGCCCTGGGAACCACAGCTTACCTGCCAGCACGGCCGCACCAAAAGGCCCGCAGACCACGTTGGGTTTACCATCTTTCACAAATTGTTGCTCAAGCCACCCGAACCGCACTATTTTGGTGTGCGGCCGCATGGAAAAACTTCAGAGAGTTGCAAATTTTGAGTTTTCAAATGCGGACTACACACAAATGTATGTGGACCATGTTGATTCATCTAGGACTTAACACACAACTGCTCAAGCCCACGCGGACTGCACTGCTTTGGTGCGTGTCCACATAGCAAAGCTTCAGAGACTGCTCATTTTGCATTGCTTTGTCCTGCACTAGTTCAATATTATCCCTGCAACACTTCACAAACTATCAGCTCCAAAAATCCTACTCTACAACCGAAAAAGAAATAAAAAGACATGGGTTGCCTCCCAAGAAGCACCTGATTTAACGTCGCGGCACGATGCAAGTTACCACCATCTCACTTCAAATGAATAAGCGCCACCACGTGGCTGTCATCAACCTTGCCCAAGTAATGTTTGACACGATTTGACCTAGAATACTTCACCATTTTTGTTTTTAAGATCAAGGGCACCGAAAGGAGTTACAAAGACCACTACAAAGGGACTACTCCATTTGGATTTGAGCTTTCCCGGAAATAACCTTAGCCGAGAATTTAAAAGAAGAACTATGTAACCCACTTTGAATTCTTTACCCCGAGCATATTTATCATGGAGGTAATTCATCTTGTCCTTATACAAGGACGAGCTGGAGTAAGCATGAAATCTAAACTCATCAAGTTCATTCAATTGCTCCACTCGGAGGTTGGCCGCAACATCCCATTCCAAATTTAATCTTTTCAAAGCCCACATCGCCTTATGCTCTAGTTCCACCGGGAGATGACAAGCCTTACCAAACACCAGTCGATATGGGGACATACCAATCGGAGTCTTATACGTTGTCCGATAATCCCAAAGAGCATCATCCAACTTCTTTGACCAATCGTTCCTATTTGCATTCACTGTTTTGGACAAAATACTCTTCTTGGACACTTGCTTGAGAATGGTATGGGGTATTCACCTTGTGGTTAACTCCATATTTGGTGAGCAAAGAGTCAAAGGCCTTGTTGCAAAAATGGGACCCACCCCATCACTAATGATAGAACGAGGGGTTCCAAACCTAGTAAATATGTGCTTTTTCAAAAATGCCACGACACTCCGGGCTTCATAGTTGGGAAGAGCCACGACTTCAACCCACTTGGAGACATAATCTACCGCCACGAGAATATATGTATTCCCACAAGAGATTACAATCGGGCCCATGAAATCAATGCCCTACACATAAAAAATATCGACCTCTAGAATGGTGTTAAGATGCATCTAATCCCTTTTAGAAATCCCGCCATCTTGTTGACAGGCATCACACTTTTCACCAAATCGCTTGCATCTTGAAACAGAGTCGGCCAATAGAAGCCACAACTTAGCACCTTGGATGCCGTCCTCACCCCCTCATGATGACCACCATAAGGAGAAGAGTGGAAAGCTTCCAATATACTCAATTATTCTTCTTCTAGGACACAACGACGAATTACACCATCGGTGCAAATTTTGAGCAAGTAGGGCTCGTCCCAATAGTAATCCAAACTATCCCGCTTGAGCTTCTTCCTTTGGTTAAAATAGAGCTCATACGGGATTATACTGGTCACACGATAATTGGACACATCGACAAACCACGGCATATCATGCATAGACACCATAAGGAGTTGTTCATCCGGAAAAGCATCATTAATCTCAACACCATTGCTCGGTCTTCCTTCTTCCTCTAGCCGGGACAAGTTATCCGCGACTTGATTTTCACTTCCTTTTCAATCCACAATCTCTAGACCAAATTCTTGCAAGAGTAATACCCATCTGATTAATCTCGCCATCGAGTCTTTCTTTGTCATCAAATATCTAAGGGCGACATGATCGGTATGGATAATCACCTTAGCCCCCATAAGGTGTGGTCAGAACTTTTCCATGGTGAATACAATAGCTAGCAACTCCTTCTCGGTGAATGTATAGTTCTTTTAAGCCTCATTCATCATCTTGCTTGCATAGTACACCGGATGGAACATTTTGTTAATTCTTTGGCCAAGAACCGCACCAACTGCTACATCACTCGCGTCACATATCAACTCAAAAGGCAAATCCCAGTTGGGTGCGGTGATAATGGGAGTGGTAGTCAATTTATGTTTCAACAATTCAAAGGACTCCATACACCTGCCATCAAACACGAACTTCACATCATTTTCCAATAGTTTTCACAACGAGTTCACAACTTTTGAAAAATCCTTGATGAAGCACCGGTAGAACACCACATGGCCTAAGAAACTTCTCACCCCCTTGACAGAAGTACGGGGAGGAAGCCTTGAGATAACCTCTATCTTTTCTTTGTCGACTTTGATAACATTCTTTGAAATTTTGCGCCCCAAGACAATTCCCTCTTGCACCATGAAGTGACATTTCTCCCAATTTAGTACAAGATTGGTCTCCTTGCGTCTTTTTAACACTTTGTCCAAGTTCGCTAGGCATTCTTCAAATGAGTCCCCCACCACACTAAAATCATCCATGAAGACCTCCAGAATGTCCTCCACCATGTTGGTAAAGATTGTCATGATGCATCTTTGGAAGGTCGCTGGAGCATTACAAAGTCCAAAAGGCATCCTTGAGAAGGCGAATGTGCCATATGGACAAGTAAATGTTGTTTTTTCATGATCCTCCGGGGCAATGAGAATTTGGTTATACCCCGAGTATCTATCAACAAAGCAATAATAAGCCCGACATGCTAAACAATCAAGCATTTGGTCCAAAAATGGTAGAGGGAAATGATCCTTCCTTGTGACCTTATTGAGTTTTCTATAATCTATGCACACCCCCTAACCCGTGACTGTACGGGTCGGAATCAATTCATTGTTTGCATTTGGAACACATTAGACTGGGGAGGTCCATGAAGTATCTAATATTGGATAGATTACACCGGTATCCAACCACTTGATGATCTCCTTCTTGACGACCTCTTGCATAGCTTCATTTAGTCTTCTTTGGTGTTTAAGCGACGGCCTTGCATATTCCTCCAAAATGATCTTATGCATGCAAAAGGCGGGGCTTATACCCCGAATATCAGCCAAGGTCCATCCAATCACCCGCTTGCGCTTTTGTAAAACTGCCAAAGTGGCGTCCACCTACAAGTTAGTTAAGAAAGACGAAAGAATAATAGGAAAAGTGAAATTAGGACCCAAGTATTCATACCTGAGGTGAGGAGGAAGTGGCTTCAACTCCAACACCGACGGCTCCTCAATAGATGGCTTTGTTGGAGGGGTTTTATGATTTTCAAGGTCCAATGATAACTTCCTAGGCTCATAAGAGTATGAGCCCATACCATGCAAAGCATTTACACATTCAATTCTCCCGACATCATCATTAGCCTCCATGTTTAAAAGCACTACTTCAAGTGGATCTTCAACATTATTCATTGCACTTGTGTCATCAACTATCACCGCCATGACAATGTCGACAAATGAGCAAACTTCAGTACTATTTGGTTGCCTCATAGATTTGCAAACATGGAACACTACCTTTTCATCACCAACTCGGAAGGTCAATTCTCCCGCCTCGACATCAACCAAAGCCTTCCCTGTTGCTAGGAAAGGCCTTCCATGAATAATTAGGACTTCAAAGTCCACCTCACAATCAAGAATCACAAAGTCAGCCGGCAAGATGAACTTATCAACTCAAACAAGGACATCGTGGATGATACCCAAAGGTCGTTTCATAGACCTATTCATCATTTGGAGCCTCATTGAAGTCGGGTGAGGTTCCCAACATTTTGAACACTGAATATGGTATTAAGTTGATGCTTCCCCAAAGTCACAAAGGGCTTTTGCAAAGTTGGCGCTTCCAATAGTGCATGGGATAGTGAATGCACCGGGGTCCTCAAGTTTAGGAGCCATGGAGTGTATAACTGCGCTCACTTGATGGGTTATTTTGATTGTCTCACATTCCATTGAGCTCTTCTTTGTAACCAAATCTTTCATGAATTTTGCATACCCTGGCATTTGCTCGAGTGCCTCTACCAAAGGCACATTGATAATCAAACTCTTCATCATCTCAATGAATTTCTTAAATTGGTTATCACTCTTTTTCTTGGCCAAACATTGAGGGTAGGGCAGAGGAGGCCTAGGCAAGGGTGCCTAGACTTTGGGAACCTCCGGCTCGGGCATATCTATAACATGTTTCCTATATGAGTTCACGTTCTCTTGAGTCTCCTCCTCGACCTCTTGAATGTCAATTATCTCTTCATTTCTTGCACTTGGTTCCATAACATCATCAACCCCCACATTCATATCATCATTAGGCAACTCATCTTCCTTCACCATGGCTTGATACTCTCTTAAGACATGCACATCACTACCTCGTCCACTCCATGTGGTCACCTCCATCACATGGTTGTTGTGCCCACCCTTAGGAGTTACTACCGTGTCACTAGGTAGCGCACCCTTTGGGTGAGTATTTAAAGATTGTGAAATTTTTCCAAGTTGCGGATGGAAGTGTTATGTGAATCCAATTGCGCATCCGATTCTTGAGTCTTCTTCATAATGTGTTCAAACATAACCTCGATTATCCTAAATTCATTGCCTAAAGAACTCGACCATTGAGATTGACACGGTGGCAGGTTGTTTGGTTGTTGAAACATAGGGGGCGTTTGAAAGCCTTGCCCCCGATTACCTTGACAACCATTATTGTTCCACCCCCCTTGACCATTGTTGTTGTTCCAATTGTTGTTGTTGTTTCCACTCTAATTTCCACTAGTGTTACCTTGATTCCCCCAATGTTGTTTTGGTTATTCCTATTCCAATTTCCACCTCCTTGTTGATTATTCCAATTCCCTTGAGATCGCCATTGTTGGTTGCCTTGGTTTCCTCTATTTCCTTGGTAGTTGTTGAGATATTGACAATCCTCACTTTGCTCATCATACTACTCATTTAAATAACCACTACCATCATCATAGTTGTCACAATTTCCTTGTTGTTGTTGCCCTTTTTGCCTTCTTTTCATCATATTTACTCCTTCCATAGCATTGACTTGGTACGAGTTTTGAACTTGTTGCAATTGCGCCTTCGCCAATTGGTTCATTGTTGTTGTAAGTTTGTCAATGACTTTTCCGTGGTCATGCAATGCTTTATGCAAATGTATGACATTAGGATCACCTTGAGGAACATTTGCTCGGCTTTGCCATGTCAAAGAAGTATCAGTTATTTCATCTAACACTTCTCACACTTCATTGTACGGGAGCTTCATAAAATTTCCACCCGCCAATTGGTGCACAATACATTGGTTTGTTGTGTTTATGCCTCTATAGAACGTTTGTTTAATCATCACATCATTCATATCATTATTTGGACACCCCTTGACCATAGTTCTAAACCTCTCCCATATTTCATGCAAAGGCTCCATTGGTTCTTGTTTGAAAGCCAATATCTCATCATGGAGCGCCGCCATATGACTTGGAGAAAAGAACATAGTAATGAACTTGTTCGCTAATTTATCCCATGTAGTGATTGAATGATTCGGTAACCTCTCCAACCAATCGAGCGCTTTACCCCGAAGAGAGAACGGGAAAAGCCTCAATCTCAAAACATCTTCGGACACATTGGTTTGTTTACACCCCCAACAAGTATCTACGAACCCCTTCAAGTGCTTGTATGCATTTTGATCGGAGGCGCCCGTAAAATACCCTCTTTGTTCGAGAAGGTGTCAACATAACATTGGTGATTTGAAAATTTACTGCCCGTATTCGGGGAGGAACTATGGCACTTGCATAACCTTGGTTCGGAAGGACCCTTGGAGCAACTCTTGGTGGAGGCGGAGGAGGGTCTGGAATTGCATCATTAGGATATGCATTAGCATTTCTACCTCTTTGTGGTACTTGTGGTACCTAGAGTTCGTCTTGTTAAATATCATCAACCTCCGCCCCCGTGACCACGTTGTCAAGAGGGACATTCCCGTTTAAAGTCATGCGGACCTATTGGTTTGACACAAGTAATGTTAGTAAAAAGAAGGAAAGAGAAGCAAAACACAAAACTAGCTACACAAATAGTCAACACTGTAAGCTCCCCGGCAATGATGCCAAAATGTGATCGGTGCGGACTCAACCTTTGAAAGAATGGGCGCTAATTACTTTTACCCAATAGCAGTATCAGGGTCAATATCCACAGGGAGCTAGAATTGGGAGTTGAGTATTTGTAAAGTCTAGAAATGCGTTTTGGCTTCTAATTTTGGTTCTATCATTTTTGGGTTTCTTATGTTTAACAACTACACTTTTAATAACTACTAGATATAACTAAATTATGCTAAGATAATGATTCAAGATTGTATGCAATATAGAGAAAATCACTAGGGCAGTGTCATTTACCTAGGTGGTCAACTAATGGGTAGAGATTCCTAATGCATGAATGATGATTATGGGACTTATGCTATAACCGTTGCACAATTGCACTGACTCTCACACCTCTCGATAGAGAGAGTGATTTTGCCCAGTTGACTCTCTCGAGACCAATTGGGTAGGCCAATATGCCCAAACAACTAATGGTTCAAGTTGGGTAATTACTTTTTCAAGGTTTAACCTGTTAATTGGGACTACCATTCTCACGGGTCCATCCCAATTTCTTGTTGGGTCAATTTTGGAGTCATAGACACTCTTTCTCAAGAAGTGTCAAAACCCACTAAGCTAGACATAGTGTTTGTAGCCACCCAATCCTAATTAAACCATAAAATTGACCCAAGTAGTAAATACCCAACATCATTCAAGCACTAAACAATCACACCCATTAATTACCCACACTAGAGTTGGGCCACAACCCTAGCTAAACCCACATGGAAAAAGCAAAAAATGAAGAAATAATAGATAAACCCAACATATTAATTAACTATGTTGAAAATCTATAAGAATCCATGATCAAAATAAAGGACAATTGCCCAAAATAGGCTTAGAAGCTATTCGCACGAGTACATCAGCTCCGTATATTCCAAAACTTAACCTAAAATTGATAAAATAATCTATTTATACTAGGCTATATTAAATGGACAAAAATGCCCCTGTAGGACTGGTGCGGACCGTGGAGAAATGTTGCACGGTCGTAGAGGTCATTTGGTATTCAATTCTTACTTCTGGAACTGGGAACGCGGACTGCACAATTATGTCACGCGGCTACATTGGCTAAGCAACACGGACCGCACAGAAATTGTGTGCGGCTGCATAGCAGGGCATCATCAAAATCACCACTCTCTAAACTTTACCCACACGAATTACATCACTTTGGTATGCGGCCACGTGGGCCCTTGCCTTGAATAGTTAGGTCTCAGGACCTTCATTTGTGCGGACTGCATGGAAAGGAGAGCACACCGCGTAGCTTGACCTTAATTTTGCATGGTCTCTGAACTTTTCTGCACGGTTGCATGACAAAGCAGTGTGGACTGCGTAGGGTGATCTTGAGCTGACTTAGTCTCTGAACTCTTTTGTGCGACCGCACATCAAATCAGTGCGGTCACACAGGTCATCTTATTCCCTACTTCAGTTGTCTTTTGACACTTGGCAGATTTCACTCCTTCTTGAGCTGATATTTGATATTTGTAATCTTGGCGCTCAAACCTGCAATCAAGTGCAATTTGTAAGCATTTTGGGACTAATATATGGAAATTTATGCAAAAAGTTCAGGTAAGAATGGGTATAAACACATGTAGAAATTATAGGTATCAGCTTCGCGCCCGACACCAACTCAATTTCATGGTCCACAGTGTGCCTATACGGGAGCCACTTTGGCATGTCTTGTGGCATAACATCTTCAAACTCCAGTAGTAAATCCTTCACGGGTTCTGGAATGGGACCCAAGAAGCATTCTATATCTTCAATGTAGAGGGTTTCCAGGAACGTAGCCTTATTCCTTTTGACCCCGTTCTTCGGCTGCAAGGTAGAGATGTTCTCAATGGCCATCTTCATGGGCAGGAACAGGATAATGTAGGGCTTGGCCCTATTGGTTCCCATCATTAGTACAATGTCTGCAAATGGTACAGGCATGGTGTTGGTTTGCTTTAGGAATTCCAACCCAATGATCAGCTCAATGTCATCTGTGATCACCACTCTCAGGTTGAACTTTCCTTCGTAAGGGCCAAGCTTTACCGGTACCTCTTTGGCCATTCCACCCATTGGCTGGCGAGGTGAGTTGATAGCCTTGAAACTACCTTTACCTTTCCCTACAACCAGTCCAAGGCGCTCCACCTGAGTTGGGGCTAAGTAGTTGTGGGTAGCACCCGTGTCTATCATAGCCCGAATGGGCTTGCCATTCACCTTCATCTCGACAAACATTAAGGTCCTCTCTTGTTTTGGAGGAGTCTCTTCATTCGCCTCCTTTTTCCCTTTCATCATGACTGGATGTGGGTCCTTCTTCTTACAAATACCAGCACCAGTCTCCCTGCTAAACCTCATAGATGGAACCAACAATTGCATTGAAGGCACCTACTGGTTTAGTCTGGTCCGCATCGTCTGAGTCGTCATCCGTCCCATCATCAATAGCCTGATGGGCATTCATCTATGTATGTGGGCATTCATTGTTCCAATGTGGTCTGCCGCAATGATGACATCCTGAATGAGGCTTTCTCCCCCGATCATTGTATTTTGAAGCAACACTGCTACTGTCTAAGGAATGAGCTCTAGATTTGTTTGAGTTCCGATCTCCCCCACTTTTGCTAGGACCACCATTGCTAGGTTAGCCCCCTTTGAACACTACTTAGGCAGACGGCTGAGGCCCGCCCTTTCGAGCTTCCATTTGATAGTCCTTAAGGCATTCAACTGCTTGGATTGCCTTGAGAAGGGTATCTGCCCTTTGTTTCTGTAGCTCCACGAGGGCATACGGTTTCAACCCTTCCATGGTGAAGAGTTTGTCCTTGTACCCCATGTCGCGTATGCTTAGCATGAGTGCGAAGAATTCTTGCACGTAGTCCCGCACTAATTTTGTCTGGCGGAGCTCCCGTAGTTTTCTCCTTGCATTGTGTTCAACATTCTCACGGAAGAATTGCAGGCGTATGGCTGCCTTCAATTCTGCCCATGTCTCGAGAACATCTTCACCGGCCTTGATGTCTTCATACTTCACCCGCCACCAAAGTTTAGTATCACTCTGAAGATATATGGTAGTAATTGCTACCTTCTTAAATTCCTCCAGATCCCCAACAACATCGAAATACTATTCGACATCAAAGATGAAGTTTTCCACTTCCTTGGTATTCCTAGCTCCACTATATGGCTTTGGCTCAGGAATTTTCAGTTTCTTTATCGCGAAAATGGAGTTCACAGCACCTCTGATATGGTTTTCACCTCCTCGAAGTAGGCCCTGTAAAACAGCATGTACAACATTGAGCTGGTCTGTCAATTTGTCAATAGTTTGTTGCATTACATCCACCTTTTCTGCCTCTTGTGTCCTGTGGGCTAAATCCTCGGTGCGCTCCTGTTGGAGCCCCTCAAATTTCTCAAAAAATTTAGTTGCCTTTGTGGCTGCCATCTGCCAGTTTCCCTCGGAGCCGCGACTGATGTTTTCAACGTCAACTTTGACCTGAAGCACCCTGTGGTCCAAGTCGTCCAACCTTTGCAGTAAGCTGGTTCTTAGTTCAGGACTGTATCCATAATAGGCCTCAATACCTCAACCATCCCTTCGAGAGCCACAATGCGGTCCCCATGATTCACCATGGTCAGAAATGGTGGTAATGTCAATATGTTCCCTCGTTTGATGTCGAGCCTACGCTCTGATACCAACTGTTACGTGGCGCCTTCCTGAGATTCTTTAGAAGGGCGACGTAAGGCTAAGCAGTTAATGTTTATGTAGTTGTTGTCTGCAAACTCAGGTCCCCGCCGAACGCTAGACTAGATTATTAGTGTCGTACGGGAAAACCAATGTCAATAGCAATTGAGAGAACATAAATAAGAATTGAGATTTAAAGAAATCTTGATTACATTAATGAAAGCTATTGCAGAAAAGCAACGTGTCGAGGGGGAGAGACACCAGTACAAAGAATTATTTGCTTGCTAGAAAGTTTTGATTGCTTGATCCCCCCTAATAATGCTTAAACAAAATAAACCAAAGCTACATGACTATACTTGAATAAGTTAGAGAAACATAATGTAAGTGCATGAAATAAAAATACTCTATATTCACAATAAAAATGACTTAGTTTTCTAAAAGGCAACAACATGTCCGTTTTCAGTAGCATTATCTTTGGCATCACGGTTTGCGCACGCGGCATTGTTGGAATCTGCCTATGGTTGGGCGCTGGCGAGAGATATCGATGGGGCAACAGAGGCACATGTGCACTTTCCACTTGGCGCGGCCAAAACCACAAGGCCGTCCATGGCGCTAAATCATTGAGAGGCTTGCTAGGATGCCACGGGGCGTACCCAAGGGGTCATGAGGCATGGGGCATGGCTGGTAAGCCGCCCATGAAAATATTAATGGTTAAACAAAGAAAGAAACTCTTACCATGATCCAAATATTCTTTGTTGTTTGAGCTTGTTCAAGTGAAATGCATCTATCATCTCTCATAATTATTGTATAACTTAATTTCGAGTGTTGTAATTAAGACGGAAAATTTGGAATTTTTTCACCACTATCTTGATAATATTAGTGTTTTTTCTAGTATTTTTAGTGTCATGTGAAATCTCTATAGATATATGCTAAATTGTATTCCCCTTTGTTGAGGATTAAAGTTAGTTACAATAGGGGTTGTAATGACCCGGCCCGTCGTTACGGGAGTTATCACCCCATTTTATTCATTTAATACTTCAATATACTAATTTATATGTGTTGGGAAAGTTAGAAGCAAATCGGAGGGAATTTAGATAGAAATAAGGCCATAAATCTCTTTATGAGAAGAACAGGTTGGAAAAGTCAACCGAATGTTGACCGATGAGTTAGATAGCTCGGAATTGGATTCCGATGATTCGACTAGTTTTGGGGGATCATTTATGACTTAGGAGAGCAATCGGAATCGAATTCGGAGGTCCGGTGTAGTTTTAGGCTTGAATTGGCTAAGGTTAAATTTTGGCGAAATCCGAACGGTAGGTGAGATTTTGATCCGGGGCTCAGAACGAAATTCCAAGAGTTTCAGTAGCTCCGTTAGGTTTTTTGGATTTGCGTGCAAAATTTCAGGTCATTTGGAGGTGTTTAGGCTGTGTTTTAGATCAAATGTTAGTTTCGGAAGTTTTTAAAGAACTTAGGCTTGAATCCGATGTGAATTGATGGTTTCAGTGTTGTTAGGTGTATTTTGAAGATTGGAAAAAAGTTTGGATGATATTTTGGGATATGTTGGTGCCTCTGGTTGAGGTCCCGAGGGCCTCGGATGTGTTTCGGGTTGTGATCACGCTCTTAATAAATGAAAGGGGTACCATATTGAACAACTAAGCTCCGATTACTATTTTGAATGAAGCATTAGATCCGTATCGTAATTATGGACCCGTATCAAAAAGAATCATCGAATTTGGACATAGTATGAGGATTTTATGGCCATTTTACTAAGGTTGCCCAGATTTTCAGGTTAATGACGAAACTGCCCCTGACGGCGTATTAAAAATCTGCACTATTCAAATCTTAAAACATACGTATCTCCTTCATTATAAGGTCAAATTGAGTGATTCAAAAGTCCAAATTCGTTAGAATTTCACAAGGAATCCATTGGGAGTAGTAAAATGCACGAACAGTATACCTATAATGAGAAGGTCGAGTTTTCTTCCAATTTTGGAACGGGAAGAAGCTTCTGAGGCAATTTTTAAGAGAGAAATTAATGGATAATCACTGGAGGTAAGTTTCTTGATTCAAAAACATGATTTTATGCTAGAATAAATACCAAAATTTCTGAAATTTGGTAGAATATGTGAAGAACTAGGGCCTAAATCATGAAAACAAATTTTTAGGTTTTGAAATGTCATTCGAACTTCGATTTCGATAAATTTTATATGTACAGACTCGTAGCAAGACAAGGAACGCGTTGGTATAAATTTCAGAATTTTTCGAGCAGCAGGCCTGGGGTCAAAATTTTACCAACTTAGTGTTTTTATGCCTCCTCGGGTAGAGGTAAGGCCTGTCTACATATTACCCTTCCCAGACCTCACCTTGTGGGAATATACTGGGTTGTTGTTGTTGTTGTTTAGTGTTTTTATGCGTTTTTCGTATAAATTGAATTGAGTTATGTTTCTTTGACCCGTAAATGGCATAATTATTGTGGTTTGACTAGATTCTATGCGTGACACAGCGAGTTCTAAAGAAAAAGGCATTGCGGACGAGTCTACGACCAGCTAGAGGCAAGTAGTTTGTGAATATAGTAGCCTGACGGTTCGAAACCCCGGCTTAGCATATTGTGACGCTAGTAGGGCGTGGCTCGCACCCTGTGGTAGGTACGGGATTGATTGTGACTGATGATTGAGACTTAGTCCATCCCGAATGTGAATAATATGCTATATGCGGTTGAAACGCACATTGTGTTAGATATATTTTGTGGGTTGTAAGCCATGTTTGGGGCCTTGTGCCGACCTGTAGTATCCCTAGGGGATAGTTATATATGTGATAGCTCTAATTGCTTAATCACTTATCTCAGTCCTGGTTTGAAAGCACCGTATTGAAATGCTAAGTCATCTGTTTTGGAAAATTAAATAAAGCATTAAAGTATTTTCATAATTAAATGAATTGGAACCCGGAAATAAATAAGTTGAGCTGTTGTGTGACTCATATGCATGTTGCGGACTGAGGATCGGGCTGCACGCCGCATCGGTTTTGCGCTTGGGCTGTAGAAGCCACTCCGGAGTCTGTAGGAGCTCCTCCGGAGTCTGTACACACCCCTAGTGAGCGTCGTCGACGTTAAATGGATCGGGCTACACGCCAAAGCGGTTATGTGCTTTGCATTGCATCTTTGTCTGTGAATTATCTGTGATAGTGGTAATGTACTGTTGTTGTTGCTAGTTCGTAGGAGGAATCAGACTGTAGTTTAGCTTCATTATGTGGTATTTTGTGGATTTCTTACTTGCAGCTACTTGTATATATTTATTAGTCACTAGGTACTTAGTGCTCACCCCTACTCCCTACATCTTTGTATGCAGATTCAGGTACATAGGATGGATAGACGAGCACTCTAGCTTTTATCAGTATTTATCCGAGTTGCTGAGGTAGCTGCTGGCATTCGCAGGACCTGGCTTCTCTTCTTATTCCAATTTTCCTTTGTATATACATTATTCAGACTTGAGTATTTGGTTTAGATATTGTTATCCAATCATGTTAGAGGCTCTAGACTCGTGACCCTAGATTTTTGGGTGATTATTCAGTTTATTTTTATTGTTGATAATAATATTCAGGTAATTGATTTGAGCTTCATGCTCGGGATGAGAGTGTAAATGGTCGGGCTTGCCTAGCAGTTGTGTTGGGCGCTATCACGACCGGGATTGGGGTCGTGACAAAGTTGGTATCAGAGCCTAGGTTACTAGGCCGCATGAGTCTTGAGCCGGTTGATAGAGTCTTGTGGATCGGTACAGGGACACCTGTACTTATCCTCGGGAGGCTTCAAACCTTTAGGAAACACTTCACATTTTTTGGAATTCTTATCGTGCGTACTTGATTCAGCTTGAGATATAATTCTTGGAAATTCCTTCCATACGCCTGTACGCGCACTCGAACGCTCAGTAATATAATTGCCTTGATGGCTTGTGATTCCCTGGTCGAGGGGCGAAATATAATCTCTACGAGTTCATGTTGGGCCAGTCGGGAGGACTTAAAGCCAGATCTTTGTCTATGACATGAGCACCAAAGTGCTGATTTTACAACCTGGTATTATGAAATTTCATGTGATCGGTATTATCCCTAATTGTGGAAATGACAGCTTGATAATATATGAGCTGTTAGGTGTTAGATCCTTATTGTAACCTGTTGTGTAGCCCCGAGCTATGGGCGTGGTGAATATTTATCATATCACTTAGTTGGAAGGTAAAGTGCCTTACGTGTAGTAAAACGAGTTTAGACTCAGGAAGACTAAAGTGATTATGCTATGTATATCCTGGTGGAAGGTGTTGTACTGAAATACTGGATTGATGCAAAGTAGGTGGGTGGATTCGGATGTGTAATTGAAAGGTATTTGATATGTGTTATGATGCGAGTAGGTGTAGTGCAAGTTCGGGTATAAATTGTGATAATATGATTCGTATAGTATTGAGATTTAATGTTGTTGAGATGCATTGTAATGTCTTGTTGAGTTGTGGATGTATCGTTAGAATGGTTTGGTGATTCTCTGGCAGGTGGATAGGCCAATTTACAAAGGAAACTCTGCCGAAATGTTTGAAAAATTTGGGACTTAGAAAAGATTTCTGTCACCTAAAGAGAGTAGGCTTAACTGTAGTGTGTGTATAAATGCAAGAGTTGCAGAAGAGTTAAGGTCTCTGATGATTCGAGTCTCTGTCAAGGCTCGCCAAGCATAAAACAATCCCTACCTATACATTCCATGGCAACAGACAGAAGGCAGTTTTGTCGTTGTTCTTAACCCCAGGCACATTTCCGTTCCCAATAATCTCCATGAAAAGACTACCATGATTTCCGAACGAACCGAGGGATTAAATAACTTGAGATTAATCTCACTATAACATTGTGGCATCATTTGAGTAAGAATGCTATAAGTGGCTAAAGGTGCTTTGATGAATGGATCCGAGCCAAGTTGGGGAGGTTGTTATTGAATAACTGATTGCACTGTTGTGTGCTATGTTGGTTCTGTCTCTAAGTATGTTGGGAAAATTCCGATAAAGGTTATGGTGCTTCGTAGATATGAAGAAATAATAGGATGGTTTGAACTGTTGCTGGTAAGAATGTTCAGTGTATAGAAAAGAAAGATAGCTAAGTGCATCTATATGTAATCATGTTCTGCTGGTGTCAGAGTTCTAACAAGGCACAAGTTGTTCTGTCCAATAAGACAGTTGAATGATAATTGAATAAAGGTGAATGGCGCCCGAGAATAGTCCTGTGGTGTTCAAGATTTTGCTTGTAACGGTAAGGTGTCTTAAGATTGTGTATGTGGCTAAAGACGGTAGTTTTGTTAGAAGGGATCAAGACTTGTGTATGTTATGTAAATGAGGGGATTCTATGTATCTGTGTTGGGGAGTAATGATAACGAATTCAAAATTGCAGGAAGTTCTTCAAAACAAAGTATTGTAGAATGTGGTACTTCTGGGAAACATTGAGAGAGTATTCAGCGGCCTTTGAGCCTTAGACCGTGTAGTCTTGTGTATGAGTCTCGTGTGGTAACATGAGTTGAGATATTGTAGTGCTATAGTAAAGAGAATATTAAATTTAAGATGAATCAGAAAGGAAATTGGGTAAATGGAGCAATTTGTTAATAAACCGGAACGGTATGACAAGGATACGATTAACTCCTGGTATGTGTTCGAAGTAATGAGTCTTGCATATATGGTGCAACAAAGCTCTTGATGTGCTGGCAGTGGCGTAGCTCGATGTGGGAAAAAGGACTCAGTCCTGGCAGTTAAGCTTGTGCAGTGAATGGGAAGAAAGAGTTGTGATGTGTTTTATCATGGTTTGGAAATGAGTATATTCCTATTGGCATGCGAAGCATGGGATGTGTAATGACTTTTCTTCTATATGGGATCATGAAGGTCCTTGACTAGTAGAGTGCGTCGATGTTTGCGGCGTAGGAAAGGGATGGAAATTTCCCATGTTATATTCGAGTGGTATGGTGTATACGATGTGTTATGGGAAGCTGATAATGGCATGTTTACGGTTTTGAGACCAATTCATAATATATGGGAAGTCATTGAAAATTATTGAGCAGCGTGGGCAGCTGCAGATGATCTAAGAATTGATCTTTCTGGTGATTAAGGAAAAATGATACTGCTATTCTAGTGATTTGGCAGGGTATATGGTCAGAAAGGGGCAAGGTACTGTAAATTTATAATATCTAGTGGTATGGTGGTATTCTCTTGTTGGATCGATTGTGATGATTGAGTTGATGATGGCATTGGGAAATTTTTGAATGACTCTCGTGGTATGAATGGACACTTGATGTGTGTTATGTATTCATACAGTGGAGTGTGGGATCAGACATAGTGATTTATGTGTTATATAGGTAATGGAGACTAGAAGTTCTCGTAATCCGCCTATGCAGTGGTTGTATATCGAGTGTATCGGCATCATTTAGCGATTATTGGAAATTGGAAGCCCTAGTGGCTTTCTCTTAGTTGATATGATGAATTTGGGTTATGATACTTGATTGCAGACTGGTGGTCATAAGTCACGGTTCCTAGACTAATGTGATATGGACTATGTCGGAAACGGCACAAATTGCACAGCAGAGTGCATCAGAGTATGCTCCAACAAGGTAGTTGCACCCAGGACCAACAGACGACTGGTAGGTATGGCTTTGTCAGTTGGGCCTTCGTGGCGGATATCAGTGCAGAGGTTTCTACCATTGATTCAGTTTCGATGTTGAGGAACTTTGTCAGATGCGTTTCTTGTGGCCGAGCTTGAGGCTATATATGTTTATTGTAATGAGCATTGACTCGTTGTGCATTTCCTTTTGCGAGATTTATGCGTGGATCGGGTGGCATACCGCCACGGGTTACTTGGATCGGGTGGCACGCCGCCACAGGTAGGGTATCTGGATCGGGTGGCATGCCGCCACGGGTATGTCATTTTGAGCAGGTTGCACGCCGCAACCGTGTAATATGAAGCATAGTTTTTCTATAGGTTACCTTGCGTACTATACTTCCTGGTCTCTGAGGGAAGTCAGTGTTGGGTGTCGCTCGGCGAATGGCGCATCGGTTGTTTCCTTGCAAGATTGGATGGCGTATATTAATTGTTTTACCGTGGGTGAGATTGATTGTTTGAGTTTAGACCTAAATCTGTGCTTGGCTGACTGTTTGAGCATGATGAGATGACTTGAGGTGCTTCATGGTTAAAGGTGTTTGGATGGAGTCATAAGTTGTGGCAAGGCCATATGATGTTATGACCTTTCGAGGAGAGTCCAGGTACTCTATTTCTGTAATGTGAGACGGGATCTCAGTGCTATGTTATGATGGTACGGAGGAATTGAATTACAGCTCTTGTGTTTGAGTTAGATGTCATGAGTTGAGTATGTTCAGTCATTTCCTATTTGAGCCTGTGTTGTGCTTGTCATGGCTTAGGCCGGTGTGGAGGTGTCATATCACCAGTGCGGTGTGTTATAATCGGAATGATCATTGGAACTATTAATGAGTGCGGGCATATGTGATTTCAACTGGTTAGAAAGGGGTATATCAAGGTTTGGCTCCGAAATCTATTGTGGTATCAGTTAAAAGGGAAATGGATTCATGAATGGATGACCTAGGAGTTGGATTAGATATATCGCGTGTTCGGTTGCCGTGGGCAATATACCTGAAGGTGTTGGAATAAGACTTTAGCTAATAAAAAAGGTTTTTCAGTTAGTATTTGGTTATCTTGGGAAATTGTTGTGCTTAGAGGACATCGTCTCAAGTGATTGGGTTGTTTGGTACACCATAAGATCTCACCCGGAGTGGCGAGTATGGGCTATTACAGTTGGTTCGAGTGTATTCTGAGTATAGACGTGGGAGTCGGATTTGGTATATGATTTCGAAAAGTGCAATGTGGTCTATGGTTCAGATGGACTGTGGAAGTTTAGCTATATTGTGTTATCGTAATTATGATAGATAGGGTGACGTGGTACCACCCTGCATATATGCTTGGACTGTTGAGGAGAATTTAACGACCCGGCCCGTCGTTACGGGAGTTATCGCCTTGTTTTCTTCATTTAATACTTCAATATGCTAATTTATATGTGTTGGGAAAGTTAGAAGCAAATCGGAGGGAATTTAGATAGAAATAAGGCCATAAATCTCTTTATGAGAAGAACAGGTTGGAAAAGTCAAACCAAATATTGACCGATGAGTTAGATAGCTCGGAATGGAAATCTGATGATTCGACTAGTTTTGGGGGATCATTTACGACGTAGGAGAGCAATTAGAATCGAATTCGGAGGTCCGGTGTAGTTTTAGGCTTGAATTGGCTAAGGTTGAATTTTGGCGAAATCTGAACGGAAGGTGAGATTTTGATCCGGGGCTCAAAATGAAATTCAGAGAGTTGCAGTAGCTCCGTTAGGTGATTTTGGATATGTGTGCAAAATTTCAGGTCATTTGGAGGTGTTTAGGTCGGGTTTTAGAGTTTTTAAAGAACTTAGGCCTGAATCCGATGTGAATTGATGATTTCAGTGTTGTTAGGTGTATTTTGAAGATTAGAAAAAGTTTGGATGATATTTTGGGATATGCTGGTGCCTTTGGTTGAGGTCCCGGGGGCCTCGGATGTGTTTCAGGTTGTGATCACGCTCTTAATTAATGAAAGGGGTACCATAATGAACAAATAAGCTCTTATTACTGTTTTGAATGAAGCATTAGATCCGTATCATAATTACGGACCCGTAGCAAAAAGAATCATTGAATTTGGACATCGTATGAGGATTTTATGGCCATTTTACTAAGGTTGCCCAGATTTTCAGGTTAATAACGAAACTACCCCTGGCGGCGTATTAAAAACCTGCACTATTTGCAAATCTTAAAACCTACGTATCTCCTTCATTATAAGGTCAAATTGAGTGATTAAAAAGTCTAAATTCATTAGAATTTCACAAGGAATCCATTGGGAGCAGTAAAACGCGCGAACAATATACCTTGAGAAGGTCGAGTTTGCTTCCAATTTTGGAACGGGAAGAAGCTTCTGAGGCAATTTTTAAGAGATATATCAATGGGTAATCGCTGGAGGTAAATTTCTTGACTCAAAAATATGATTTTATGCTAGAATCAATACCAAAATTTCTGAAATTTGGTAGAATTTGTGAAGAACCAGGGCCTAAATCATGAAAACGAATATTTAGGTTTTGAAAGGCCATTCGAACTCCGATTTCGATAAATTTTATATGTACAGAATCGTAGCGAGACGAGGAACGCATTGGTATAAATTTCGGAATTTTCTGAGTAGCGGGCCCAGGGTCGGGTTTTTACCAACTTAGTGTTTTTATGCGTTTTTCGTATAAATTGAATTGAGTTATGTTTCTTTGACCCGTAAATGGCATAATTATTGTGGTTTGACTAGATTCTATGCACGATTCAGTGAGTTCTAAAGGAAAAGGCATTGCGGACGAGTCTACGACCGGCTAGAGGTGAGTAGTTTGTGTATATAGTAGCCTGAGGGTTCGAAACCCCGGCTTAGCACATTGTGACGCTAGTAGGGCGTGGCTCGCACCCGTGGCAGGTGCGAGATTGGGTGTGACTGGGGATTGAGACTTAGTCCATCCCGGATGTGAATAATATGCTATATGCGGTTGAAACGCACATTGTGTTAGATATATTTTGTGGGTTGTAAGCCATGTTTGGGGCCTTGTGCTGACTTGTAGTACTCCTAGGGGATAGTTATATATGTGATAGCTCTAATTGCTTAATCACTAATCTCAGTCCTGGTTTGAAAGCACCGTATTGAAATTCTAAGTCATCTGTTTTGGAAAATTAAATAAGCATTAAAGTATTTTCATAATTAAATGAATTGGAACCTGGAAATAAATAAGTTGAGCTGTTGTGTGACTCATATGCATGTTGAGGACTGAGGATGGATCGGGCTGCACGCCGCAGCGGTTGATATGAGGATCGGGCTGCACGCCATAATGGTTGATATGAGGATTGGGCTGCACGCCGCAGCGGTATTGCGCTTGGGCTGTAGGAGCCCCTCTGGTGTCTGTACACACCCCTAGTGAGCGCCGTTCACGTTAAATGGATCAGGCTACACACCGTAGCGGTTATGTGCTTTGCATTGCATCTTTGTCTCTGAATTATCTGTGATAGTGGTAATGTACTGTTGTTGTTGTTAGTTCGTTGGAGGAATCAGACTGTAGTTTAGCTTCATTATGTGGTATTCTGTGGATTTCTTACTTTCAGCTACTTGTATATATTTATTACTCACTGAGTACTTAGTACTCACCCCTACTCCCTGCACCTTTGTGTGCAGATTCAGGTACACAGGATGGATAGATGAGCACTCTAGCTTTTATCAGTATTTATCCGAGTTGCTGAGGTAGCTGCTGGCGTTCGTAGGACCTGGCTTCTCTTGTTATTCCAATTTTCCTTTGTATATACATTATTCAGACTTGAGTATTTGGTTTAGATATTATTATCCGATCATGTTAGAGGCTCTAGATTCGTGACCCTAGATCTTTGGGTGATAATTCGGTTTATTTTTATTGTTGATAATAATATTCAGGTAATTGATTTGAGCTTCATGCTCGGGATGAGAGTGTAAATGGTCGGGCTTGCCTAGCAGTTGTGTTGGGCGCCATCACGACCGAGATTGGGGTCGTGACAGGGGTATTTTAGACAATACACACACATGCGAGACACACATGAGTGTAGTTATATTGTTAAAAATTGTTAAACACTGTATGCTAAATTAATAAATGAAATCGTTTTCTACTTGTTCTTCTCTATTCTCTGAATCCACTAGAATTTAGTGTTTAAATCATTCATGGAAATCTAGATTCTATATGGTATCAGAACGGGTTGATGCAATTACGACAAAAAAATTGTAAGATCTGAACATGGAACACTGTTAGAAGCTTCAATTCAATCGGCCATGGGAGAACGACGAGTCTTCAAATTGATCACAATCATTCTCTGTTTTTAGCAGCTATAGATACGTCTGGAGTTGTATTGCACGATATCAAGACACTACTAAAATAAGGGAATTTGCGGTAATTATTTAGCGGCAATAAGTCAATTGCTGCTAATATATTTTATAAGTTGAAATATATGCCGCAAATGACCATTAGCCACTAAAAATTAACCTTTTACCGACAATAAAAATTAATTACAATTAGAAATTATTAATTGACATTTAGAGCATAGTTTTTATTTAAACTTTCCCTCCCTACCCAAAATAAATCTTGCCCTCTAAATATTTTGGACAAAGAATAAATGATTCCCTCCAATCACAAAAAATAGAAAAACTTATTCCTTCATTGAGTGGGATGTGATTTTCCTTCATCGAATAGGATACGAATCTCACATATGGATTGTCCTTCATTGATCATGATACAATTTGCAGAATTTACATATAAGTCTGGCGATTTTTTATTATTTCATTGAACAGGATAACCGTTGTTCTTCCTCGGCCAGAATCGTAGGTCTCCAGCCAGTTTCTTCTCTAGATAACTGCTCTTCTTCCCTAGGTATTTTTATTTTTCACCCAGCATATGGGATTAACAGTGGAGTGAAAATTGTGCTGCTCAATTATGCTCTATCGGCGTTGCTAGTATTCTCTGTTTTATCCATTTCCCACTTCTTTTTTCCTGTAGGTTTCAAGATCGTTGCAGAACTCAGATAACTCATTGTTAGTTTCAATTTCTTGTGTTTATTGACAAAATAATTTGCTTATCGGGTACAAATTCGTGCCTCCAACTGTTGTAATTTGAGATTTGTGAAACTACAGTCTTTTCTGCATATGCGAGTCTTTTGTGATATCCGATCGCTATAAATTGACGTGCGATGATTGGGTTTATTTCTCCTCTGTTCCTTAACTATTTTATGATTTTGTTCCTCTATTTTATGTTATTCTTGTAATTATTCAGAGATTTTATAAGTATCATTGATATATATTGATGTTTTCATTGAATCTACCACTAGTCAAGATATGAATTCCTCTGTATGTTTTCTGTTATTCTTGTCATTGTTCAAACTTTTTAAGTGTCGTCGATGCATGTTGATATTTTCATTGAATCTACCATTAGTCTAGATGTATTCCTCTATATATTTTCTGTTATACTTATCAAAAAACTGCCATTCAAATGCAAAGGCGATGGTTCCTTTGATCTATATAAATACTAAAAGTAGAATTGAGTATAGAAAGGAAAGAAAGATACATGTCTTACACAGTAAAGAACAACATTATAGTCTTGAGATCTAAAAACCTACAATCAGACAACAGATTGGTATGGTGGACAATATTAGTTCTATTAGGTAGGTACAACGTATTTGCGTCTTGAAAACTAAATAGTCATGGGTGAATCCACATAGAAGTGATGCTTTTAATAACAAAACTCAGGTAAAATCAAAATGATAGCATTGTCATTTGTAACAACAAATGTTATCCGCTATCTCACCTAACACTAAATAAAAAACATGCAGGAAAGAAAAAAAGAAGTAAACCTTAGTAAACTAATAAATAAGTTTAGATAAGTAAATTGCCAATAAAACAATGTCTATGTGGATCCCAAACTATATATTAAAAAAATTAAAATTTTAAACAATATTAGTTGGGTCCCAAACTGGAAATTTGAATCGAGAAAATCAAACTAAGAAAAGAAAAACTGAACAAAACAACTATTGTCGAATAACTGAGAAGAGAGAGAAGATAAGAATGAGATAAACGAGTATATCCAGAACTTTGTTGTTTGTTGTACAATAATATTTGAGCTATGGAATTACATACAAATAGGATGGTTATTTTACTACATCTTGAATAATTCCCTCTTTTTACAGACGGATTTTTAGCTATTGTAGTAAGGGTAGAAAAGAAAAGAATGTCGTGAACGTCATGGACAACCCTAAAAATAAAATATGGATGCATTGCGATAGAGTTAGTAAAGAATATTTGGATAGAGTAGATGATTTTATAAACCATGCCTTTTATATAAAACAAGATGGGGAACAAATTCTATGTCCTTGTATGAAGTGTGTGCTTATCCATCAAGTTAATCGGGCTACATCATATAATCATCTTGTGATTAATGGTATTATGCCATAATATGATACTTGATTTTGTAATGGTGAGTCTTTAAAGAGATCAAGCAACGCTCAAACAAATAATCCAATAAGTCAATTCTAAGGGGTGATGATATGACAGGAATGATACATGATGCTTTGGAGGCTTTACAGAGTTTATTAGTGAAAGTGGTGACGTAGATCATAACTTACAAGAGAATATTGATTATCCATCTAGAAATCAACCTCATGTAGTGTCACGACCCAAACTCAGACCCGGTCGTGATGGCGCCTCTCGTGAAGACAAGGCCAATCAAATAAGTAACATTTTGCCTTTTCAGAATAGTTAAATATTGAAACACAGTTTTAGAATAAATAGACAACCACAGTCTAAACAAAAGATTTCTTCATTAAATGCGGAATACAATCCAAACACAGCACAAACCGGGGTGTCACAAATCACGCATCTATTAGAGCATAACTACAACTACAAGGCTTGAAACATTCAAAATAAGATTTGATAAACAAAGGAAAAAAATGTCGTGCTACGAATGCTGGCATTCACCTCGCTAAATTTTGATAACTTAGCCTCCGACCAGCTCAAAACTCGCTACCGGGTGAACAAATACTTGCATCTGTACACGAGGTGAAGGAAGTAAAGTGAGTACTCCAACTCAGTGAGTAATAAAGGTAAATAACAACTGAGCAGTAAGAAAGCACAAAAACAAAATCATCATGCTATATAGAAGTAGTGTAAAACCCTTTGAGAAAAATAGTGAAGCTCTGAAATCTTTAGAAATATCTTAGATCAGTTTAAAACCTCTTTAGAAAATGACTTTTTCAAAAATTATGCAAATGAATACAAAACAAATAGTGCAGATAAGCACAGAAGTCCGCCCCTCGGGCATCACGCTCAATTAACAAATAATGTCAGGCAATCCGGTAGATATCACATGAAGTAGCACAAACAACAGATAATGGAAGACAAAGGAAATAAAGTAAACACATAGAACAATACCAGTACCGGTGCAGCATACAACCCGACCCATATATCATTGCGACGTATAGCTCGATCCATATATCGCTGTGGTGTGCAGCGCGATCCATATTTATCATCCACGACGCTAATTGGGGTGTGCAGACTCCGGGAGGGGCCCCATTCGGCCCAAGCGCAATATCAAAGCCATCTCGTGGCATCAAATCTAAGCCCTCAGCCTCATATCAGTATCCGTATAACACTGCTGTAGCTTGTAGCCCGATCCATACATATATATATATATATATATATATATATATATATATATATATATATATATATATATATATATATATATATATATATATATATATATATATATATATATATATATATATGATACATACAGGCCCCATGCTTTGGTAATGGCTTCTAATCTTCCATACAGTCGACCTAAATTAAAAGAATAAAGCTAGATTTAAATAACCAACTAAAATATTTTGATGAAATCAATACTTTGAATCCTAGTCTAGATGGCCGTGCGGACTACCGCCAGCCTTGTAGATCTTGGATCGAAATATGGTATATATATATATATATATATATGTTGCAACGACGTATAGCCCGATCCAAACGTATCCTCACAATACATTCCCTTGGTCTTACTCGGTCAACAAAATCATATAAGCCACTCGGGCAACAATAAACATGATGCTCAGCCCAAATATTATTTCAAGTGTTTAAGCAATGTAAACTTGGCCGAGTTTTGAAAACAGTAGAAAGTACATGACTGAGTTCAAGCATAAAATCAAAATAGTGAATTTCAGTCAAATACGCAGTAAATTCATCAATCGGGACAGACCAAGTCACAATCCCCAATGGTGTTCTACCCACACTTGCTATCCGGTGTGCAAGTCACCTTAATATAGCACTACGATATGCATATCCGGGCTTTCAGACCCTCAGAATATCATTTACAATAATACTCACCTCGAACCTGCTAAATCTCTAGCTCGCGACACCTGCCTCTCGAATCGACCTCCACGCACGTTGAATCTATTCAAAATCAGAACAAATACATCACAATATGCTAAGGGAACAAAGACCAAGCGAAAACAATTGAAAAATATTAAAAATCCCAAAATTAGCAAAACCCAAACCCCACGCCCACTTCTCGAATCTCAGAAATTTTCACATCAACGGGTTCCTTATCTCACCACAAGTTCATACATACCAAAAGTTCTCAAATCCTACCTAAAGTGGTCCTTCAAATCCCTAAATCCAATTTCAAAATCTCAAGACCTAGTTCATCTATTTTAGGCCTACTTTCCATGAATTTTTGGTGGATTTCACAATATAATCGAGTTTTAAGACCAAGATTCTTACCTCAAGTCGATTCCTCTTGAATCCTTCTTTCATCTCCTCTAATAATCTCCAAAAATGAATAGCCATGGGTGAAAATAGACCCAAAATAGCGGACAAGGTGAGTTAAAAATATTCTGCCCAGGTATTTACTCTTCGTGATCGCGAAGAACAACTTTTCTCAGCCCATAATTTGCCCTTCGCGATCGCGGATAATGCTTAGCGATCACGAAAACAATTCCAGCTCTTCCGGATAGCCTGTAATGGTCATAACGTTTGGCATACAACTCCAAAAGGCAAATGGTTTGTTGTTATGAAAACTAGACATAAAGGGATATAATTTCATATGTTGCTCATTTCGTGACTCCTTATACATTGCGATATATAGTCTTCTAAATCCAGACCTGTGTATTTGAGATCTTCCCGGATAACCTATAGTGTAACCACCATAACCTTTTGTACACAATTTTAAATTCCAATTAGTTTACATTTTTGAAAACTAGAGACAAAGGGCTACAACTTTAATTTTAGGTCAGCTCCAAATTCCTTATATATTGTGAGATATATGCTCCCAAAGTGGGGTCAACGCAATAGAATATTTATTCTTCGCGATCGTGAAGCACTGTACCCGATCACGAAGCGTTGGCAATTTTTTTGCACTTTACTCATCACGATCGCGTACAATTTCTCGCGATCGCGGAGAACACTTCTGTATCCAAAACCCAGTAGCTAAAAATAGCTTAGAAATGGTCCAGAACCACCCCGAAACTCACCCGAGGCCCCCGGGAGATTAACCAAACATGCCAATAAATCCTAAAACATCATTCAAATTTGTTCCAATCTTCAAAATGCTTAAAACAATATCAAAAAACAAATTTTTCATTGGATTCAACCTTAAAAATTTCAAAAAATCTAAGAACATATTTTTGATCAAAAGGTCTACCAAACCTCGTCCGAATAATCCGAAACTTTGCACGCACATCCCAAATGACATAACAGAGCTACTGCAACTCTCAGAATTTCATTTCGACCCCTATATCAAAACCTTGCCTATCAACCGGAATTCACCGAAACACTAACTTCGCCAATTCAAGCCTAATTCTACATCGGACCTCCAAAACCAATTCTGATCACGCTCCTAAGCCAAAAATCACCCTACAAAGCTAACCAAATCATAAAAATTTCGATCTGAGCTCATATACAAATAAGTCAACTCTTGTCAAACCTTTCAAATTTAAAGTTTTCAACTCAGACTGTTCTTTCAAATTCATATCGATTTCCTTAAAAACCAAAATGAATGATCTACATCATTCATAATACATCATGCGGGGCAAGTCATGCCCGAGAGTTGGTGATTAGAGTGTAAAAGCTCAAGACGAGTGGTTGGGTTGTTTCATCCTCCCCCACTTAAACACATGTTCGTCCTCAAACGTACCCAGAGTTGTTCTAGAAGCCAACCAATAGCTGAATAACCTTACTAGACATATACCCGGGGTTGATCCCATGTCACCATATCTTATATAGGTTCAATAACACAATATAACTAAAGTTTCACAATCCATCCTAGTCCATAAATCATATAAGCACATTTCTTCTTCTAAAATCCTCAATGCTATCAAAGTCTCACATTTATACTACGAATAAGTCCCAAACAAGCTGTAACAAACCATATCTACCATCTCAGGCACAATCACCTGATATATCGCATAACTCAAACACTCGCGGCGATAACGTATATTCATAACAATTCCCGATAGTTAACCTCTTAACAAATCCAGTCTCATTCCAACATTTCCACATACTGCCAATGATAAAGGAAACACGCAATAAATAATAACCATTTCTTATATCAACCATCCATAAGGCTACTTCTCCTTTGGCAAGGACCATAGCAAATTTCTAAGCCGAACCTCGATAATTTATCTATCAAACAAGGTGAAATCGAATTCGTTCCTATTCATTAATGATCCCAATGATCTCCTGTAATCCAACACACCACTTTGGCGGCACAACACATCAATAGAGGCCTAAGCCACAACTAGCATAATATACGTACCAATAAGGAACGATCTGAACATGCTCAAATCATGGAAATGACTCAAATGAAAGAATTGTACCTCAAGCTCACCAGTACTACCACAATGCAGGGCTGAGAATCCCCCTCACATTATAGACTAGGACACACGAATCTAACCTGCAAGGTCATATCTCCATATAACTTTTCTACAATGCCCGATCTTACCCAAACACTGCTCCATATGGGACACCTCAAGTCACTATGCTTGAAATTGACAACCACACATAATTTGATGTCGAGAACCAAAGAAAATCATTACATCCAATGTGAAACAAGTAACATATACCACGAAGACTTGATAGTACATAACTAATACACTATTCACCGAGCAACACCCGATTACTCTTCCCGCTCGACTTCCACTATGAACCTCATTAGAACCGTACCATATGTGCCTATAACAATTAAATGATAATATCTCGCAACACATAAAGGCAACTCATAGATCTCCCCAGATCACTAATAAGCTCAATAACAGTCAAATCGACCTATCCCTCAATAATACAATTTGGGGCCAACCAAGCCGACTCGAGTTAGAACACGCATCCACACCCTTACCAAGGAAGCCTGGAGCTCCTCTTTCCACTACCATAACTCCTGTCGAAGCCATATGATATGGTACCAACATCAAATAAATACCAAAATCCACAACCTCGCACGGCGACATGCCGACCACAAAGAACGCTTCTGGAAAGTCCCTCAACACCGGAGCTGAATCAATGGTAGAAATGTAACGACCCGACCAGTCGTTTTGAGCCCCGACGCGTCATTGAGCATATTGAGGCCATGAACAGCTTCATTTCAGGTATATTGACTTGTGTGTATGGTCAGAATTAAAATTCAGGAAGTTTGGAGTCAAATCTAAATGGAAATTCTCATTTTGAAAGCTTAAAGTTGAAGAAATGAACTAGGATTGGAATTTTGAGTAAATGACCTCAGAATTGGGATCTAAATGTTCCGGCCTGCTCGTATGATGATTTTGAACTTGGGCGTATGTCTGGATTTGGTTTTTGATAACCCGTGAGCATTTCGGCGTATATGGTGGAAGTAAGTATTTTAGAAAAATTTCATAAATTTGGGTTGGAAGGCATTTCAGAGTTATAGATGTCCATTTGGGATTCTGAGTCTGGGAATAGATCCGTATGGTGATTTTGGAGTTGGGAAAGCGATCGGAAGTGAGTTCGGATGTCCGGAGGTCATTTTGAAGTCATTTGGCTAAATATAGGAATTTGAAGGTTTATGAGAAAATTCTACCAGAAGTGAAAAATTTGATATCGGGATCATAATGCGATTCTGAAAGTTGGTACAAGTCCGTAATGTCGAATGTGACTTGTGTGCAAACTTTGAGTCAATTCGGATTGATTTTGGTAGGAAAAGGGACAATTAATCTCGTTAAGGAAAGCTTAAGTTGGAAAAGTCAACCCAACGTTGACTTATGAGTTAGAGGGCTCGGAACTGAATTCCGATGATTCGGTTAGTTTCGGGGGATGATTTAAGACTTAGGAGCGCAATCGGAAGTAATTTTGGAGGTCCGGTGAAGAAGTTAGCCTATTTTGGCGAAGTTGGAATTTTGGCGAAATCCGATCGATAGGTGATATTTTGATCCGGGAGTCGGAATGGAATTCCGACAGTTGCAGTAGCTTCGTTAGGTGATTTTGGATATGTACGCAAATTTTCAGGTTATTCGGACATCGTTTGGTCCGGTTTTTGATCGAAAGTGTATTTTCGGAAGTTTTTGGAAACTTAGGCCTTGATTTGATGAAAATTGATGATTTTGATGTTATTTCGGCGATTTGATCACTCGAGCGAGTTCGTGTGATGTTTTAGAGTCAATGTGCATATTTGGTTTGGAGCCCCGAGGGCTCGGGAGTGTTTCGGAGGTGTCTCGGAATAATTCCGGACTTAGAAAATGGGCAGAAATTGCAGAAAAATCTGCTGTGAATAGTGCCCGTGAACAGTGCATATGAACAGTGCACATAAACAGTATGCGTGAACAGTGCATATGAACAGTGCACATAAACAGTGTCCCGTGAACAGTAACCGTGAATAGTGCCGGACAGAATATATTTGAGGTCCGAAAATATATTGCCATTTTTGACAATTTGGAGCTCGAATATGGCGATATTTCGAGGGATTTTTGGAGAAAACAACGGGGTAAGTGTTCTTAACTCAATTTTGGTGGTATAACTTGAATCTATTGCAAGTTTTAGTGTTTAATTTGAGAATTTTTGTTGAAAATGGTAGAAAACCCTCTTGGATAGAAATAGTGATTTCAGGGGACAAATGAACTCCAATTTTTGTGAATTTGGTATGTACGGACTCGTGGCGAGACGAGGATTCCGGAAATATGAATTTCGAAATTTTTCGAGATGTGGGCCCGGGGTCGATTTTCACTATTCCGGGCAGAATGTTGTAAAAATTATATTTAGCCTTATGAACTAGTTTGTTAAGTAGAATTGATGATATTAAGTCAATTGTGTATAGATACGATTGGATTGGAGCCAAATTTGAAAGGAAAAGGCATTGCCACGGATTGAATTGTTCATAATCATTCGAGGTAAGTGTTTGTTCTATCCTAGCTTGAGGGAATATGATTATGTGTTATGTGTTATGTGATCGAGTGCGGTGTATGGGCTGTGGTGACGAGCATCCATACACCGGCGTCTAGTATGACCGTGAGTCGTTGGAAAATGATTATTTTGAGATATATTACAGATGAATTGTTATTGTTCTCCCTTGTCGGGACTTGTTGTGAAGATGATTATTGATTGCCCTTGATGGGACGGTTTATGAATTACTGTTTCTTTCTTTGCCCTTAACTGTGATTGTTATTTGGGTGAGGAAGAGTGATAATGCACGAACGGTGATGCCGTGCCATGTTTATTTATTTATGCACGAAGGTTAATGCCGTGCCATGTTTATTTATTGATTATGCACGAAGGATCATGCCGTGCCTTGTTATTGAACCATGTACGAAGGATCATGCCGTACTATGGATGCGAGGATGAGAGTAAAAGCACGAAGGGTGATGCCGTGCACTTTATTTGCTTATTTGGTGAGGATGAGAGTAAAAGCACGAAGGGTGATGCCGTGCACTTTATTTACTTATTTGGTGAGGATGAGAGTAAAAGCACGAAGGGTGATGCCGTGCAACTATTTGCCATTCCTTGACTTGATATTACTTGTTTTTCCATTATATTTTATTTGGGTGATGCCGTGCAACTATTTGCTATTCCTTGACTTGATATTACTTGTGTTTCCATTATACTTTGTTTTCCTTGTGAACTTATTAACCGTTGTTAATTGTTGAGTTCTTTTGAGATATTCCTTATTGTGTTATTACTTGGTTAATTCTTGTTAATTGTGGTAATATATATATTAAAGAAATGGGATCGTGTGGCACGTCGACCACTTTTATAATAAGAAATGGGATCGTGTGGCACGCCGACCACAAAGTGATTTGAATCTTGGCATTGGCCATAGTTGCCGGTAGCCTATTGATACAGTTGGGAGCGGGTGGTACGCCTACCACAAGATATAATTATTGATACAATGGGATCGGGTGGTACGCCTACCACAAGATATAATTTATTGATATAGTTGGGAGCAGGTGGTGTCACACCTCCTTTTTACCGCACCCGCGAGGGCGCAAAGAGTTTTTCCAATTAAAGGACAATCGAGACGGGATCCATTTTATTAAATTCAGAGTCGCCACTTGGGAAAGTAATGGTGTCCCAAGTCACCGGTTTGATCCCGAATCTAGGAAAAGAATGACTCTATTTAATAGTCCGCGAACCAGAAATCCGGATAAGGAATTCTGTTAACCCGGGAGAAGGTATTAGGCATTCCCGATTTCCGTGGTTCTAGCACGGTCGCTCAACTGTCGTGTTCGGCTTATTTATCTGAATTTTTTACAGTTATACACTTAGTGCCAATTAATATCCCTTTACCGCTTATTATTATTATGATTTACGAAAAAAGAAAGTTGCCTAAAAATATGTTTCGAATCACGTCACATGAAATGCACCCGAATCCTCGACACATTCTTATTCAACATTTTGGGATTTGGATTTGGGTCGCATGAAATGCACACCCGTATTTAAGAAGGTAGGATTAAAATACGCGCCTAGAGCGATTACTTATTTACACTTTTGAGGAGGCCATGATATTAGCTAAGAAAACGACACATCTCGAAATCTAAGTATTTTATATGTACCTTTATGAGGGCCCTGCGATTTGTGTAACTATTGGGCAAGGCGCATCTCTAATTCAAATCTAAAGCGAACTACATCCTGCTGTATTTATTTAGGAGTTGATTCCAAATTATTTAAAACTTGTTACGAGCCACACTACATGAAATGCGCCTGTGGTTCCTGACACGCTTTATTTAATCTTGTTCAAAATTGGGATCGGGTCACATGAAATGCACCCCCGATTCCTTTAATCTAATTAGTCATCCAGTCGAGTAATAACTCGCTAATTCCTACAATGTGACAAAATCCTACTCAACTATAACCAATTCGAGCAAATATACGGTTAGTTAATTAAGTGAGTAGGTTTGAGTCTATGGTGGACAATTATATGGAAAGAACTTACTTCGAATTCAAATAATCCTCAAAGAGCCACTGTCGTATATTTTCGCAAGTTCAAGATATCATTATTCACGGGTGTTCAAATTACCTTAAATTTTCTACTTAAACAAATAGCTAATCTCACTTTTAACATAGGGCCTAGTATTAACAGATTTGAGATTACGCACATGAATAGAGAATATTGAACAAAGATACAGCAGAATGATTCAGGTTTACATACATATCTAATGATAGTGTATCTTTGATCTAGATACATCTTTCATAGCCAGAATCAGCAATGCATACTTGATTAAAGAATAACAAAACATAACAAGTATAAGAACTGTGGACATCTATATGTATTCAGCCGACTTAAAAGGGAGCTTCAAGCTTCATTCTTTTCGAACCAAGACATTACAATGATAGAGATGTGTACCTGGAATGCGGAAGAATAAAGAAGAGTGAGCAGTGGTAATGCAGCAACAGTAACAGTAGCAGCAACAAACAGCACAGCAACAAACCAATGGTAATCAATCCCCACAACACTTAGCACCCAAACCAAAACCCACAACAGTAGCAAAACAACAGTACCAACAGCAGCCAATCAAAGCCACAGCAGCACACAACAACAACACAGCAGCAGCAAAACAGCAACAACAGAATCAACCGCAACACACAAGACCACAACCACCTCAGCAAACAACATCAGCAAACAAATAGCCTTCTCTCACAAACAGCAACAACAACAGTAGCCAAACTTCAATGGAACAGTAACACAGGATCTATATATGTGTGTATTTCTCCCTTTTCTTCTCCTAATGTGTGCTACTCTTTTAAAGCCAAAAAACCAGACCTTTCCTATTCTCTGCAGCTTCCTATATATAACCAAAATAGACCCCTATCTCTAAGAGCCAAGGACCAGCAAAAATCCACTCAAACCTTGTCCATCCCTGCTCTGCCAGCCCACTAACCCCTATGTTTAACCACTAAGTTTGTCAAGTATGGGCTTAATTAGTTAAATGCTGAGTGCCAAAAACCTGGTGGAGTGCCCTGCTGTAACAGCAGGTTCCACTAGGCTGTGCAGGGTATTAAACTATTCTAACTCTGATTCATCTTACACTAATGCTAACAGCCTCACAGATTCCAGACCTAATTTGAAGTCACAACCATTTCAAGAGCTTCACTTGGTAAATCAGCAACATCAATCACTATCCAGTGTTTAATAGGGAGAATCATATAACTAAATGATGACAAATACTTAATTGATCCTACGTATACAATCAAGAAAAAACAAAGCCCGACAAATCCGTGATTCATGGTTTCGACACAACATGATGCCAATCCATATGAACTAGTTAGCTTGACGACCATAATCATACTAAGTATATCATCCATTTTCAATCGAAGAAACAACAAAATCGACCAAATAAAACGGTCCCAAAGAGATGAAGAACAAAGCAGAAAATTAAAAGAAAAGATAAAGGATAAAATTCATGTCATTAATCACACTAACATATGAAGAAGGAAAGAAAAATACCATGTAAGGAGAAAAATTTCATTCGAACGAGCCTCGGACCCATCTTGGATTCAACTCGGCTTGGACCTTTGTTCTTTGAGGCCAATGGACCTTAATTGAGATGTTTTCAATAGTGAAAACATCCCAATTAAGGTCAATTAGACCTCAATTAGGCAAGAATCGAATTTAGGGTTCATAGCCGCGATTTTGGGGCTCGACTAGTTCCAACAAGATTCGAACAAAACTACAGCCTGTGGGGGTATGAGGGAGGTGAGGGGAAGCTATGGTGTGATTTTGGTGAGGTTTGGCATGTTTTCAAATTTGACTCGAATCTTCAAATGAAGATTCGAAGATTTCCGGAATGATTCGAGGTAAGGGAAGGATGGATTCGTAATGGGGGAGGTGAGGAGAAGATTTGGTGTTAAGATGGTGGCCATTGGCCTACCGGAACCGCCGTGAGGCGATTTCCGGCAGGCGGAGCACGGCGGCTCACGGCGGCGATGAGGCTGATCTCTAAGGGCGAGAGACGAAGGTGAAAATGAAAAATGAAAGAGGGGTCTGGGGGTGTTTGGTATACTGAACTGAATGGATCAATCGGAGCCGTTGGATCAGATGATCTGAACGGCTCAGATCGATCAAAGGTGAGGGTGGGCTGGTCCAGTGGTTTGGGCCAGGTCATATTGAATTGGATTTTGGCCCAATCCGAATCCCATGTCTTACAACTAGACTCCATGATGTATCATATGTATATGTATATATATATATATATATATATATATTAACTTATAACACAATTAATTTTACTATATTAACTTATAACACAATTAATTTTTACTACAATTATCCTACATAATTACATATCACTTAAATGTAAATCGCATAATTTTGATATTGAACACTAAAAAAAATGCAAAAACATAATGTATATATTTTTGTATTTTACTAATTTAAATAAATAAACACGCACACACAAAAATGCAAATGTAAGATAAAAATAACACAAAAAATCACAAAAATCATGCCCAACATGAAACTATTTTATTTTGAATTTTCTGGGAGTACTTCTCAGGTAAGGCAAAAATCACGTGCTCACAGCTGCCCCTCTTTGCGCGGAAACATGAAGAGTTTTCATGCTAAGATAAGTGAGCGGATACGAGCGATTTTTGCCCGTTCGAGCACTCCGTGTGAAGCATTTCTAAAAGATCTTGACCGAGCCTTTACTTCAGGAGGCCTCCTACATATCCTGGGCTAAACAGGAATCAAGTCAATGTAGTTCGGGAAGTTTTGGTAGCTGGGACCACCATGACTGTTGCGATCTTGCTGTTACTGTTGTTACTGCTATTACTGCTGTTGCCGCTGCTTAACTAACCTCCTTATTACATCGTACCAACGAAAAGTAAAAAGCTAGACTAAGTTACAGTATTGCAAATTCTTATCTATCTTTCAACTCGATCTTGCCACGTTCCTTGCCATCCTGCTGGCCTCGATGTTTCTTCACGTGCTTCTTCTCTATCATTTCTTCCTTTGTGATCTTCGAACTATTCTCCTTCGAAGTTCGTGCCTGTCTTTCTGATCCTTGTTGCCTTCCTTTCGATTATGAACTTGGATCCACACCGGGGATTTCCGTTATGCTCTACCGCTTTCCTCAACCAACTTCAACAATAAATCGCCACTCCATTCTTCAGGCGGGCTTCCTGACTTCAACTACAACTTTTAAAATAAATCGCCACTCCATTCTCCAGGCGGGCTACCTGACTTCAACTACTATTTTAAAAATAAATCGCCACTCCATTCTCCAGGCGGGCTACCTGACTTCAACTACTATTTCAGAATAAAATCGCCACTCCATTCTCCAGGCGGGCCTCCTGACTTCCACTACAACCTTTAAATAAATTTGCCACTCCATTCTCCAGGCGGGCTCCCTGACTTCAACTACAACTTTTAAATAAATTCGCCAATCCATTCTCCAGGCGGGCTCCCTGACTTCAACTACTATTTCAAAATAAAATCGCCACTCCATTCTCCAGGCGGGCTCCTTGACTTCAACTTCACAAATAAGATCGCCACTCCATTCTCCAGGCGGGCTCCCTGACTTCGACTACAACTTCACAAATAAGATCGCCACTCCATTCTCCAGGCGGGCTCCCTGACTTCGACTACAACTTCACAAATAAGATCGCCACTCCATTCTCCAGGCGGGCTCCCTGACTTCGACTACACAAATAAGATCGCCACTCTATTCTCCAGGCGGGCTCCCTGACTTCGACTACAACTTCACAAATAAGATCGCCACTCCATTCTCCAGGCGGGCTCCCTGACTTCGACTAAAACTTCACAAATAAGATCGCCACTCCATTCTCCAGGCGGGCTCCCTGACTTCGACTACTACTCACTGATTTCAACCTATCTTGATTACCTTCCTTTGCCTTTTGTACCATTTTCTTCTTCCTGTATTGCCTCTCGGGCCATCTTCTCTTCTGAACTATCTCGTCTTGGAATTGCCTTCCCCTTGGACCGTATTACTTTTCTTCTGGCTGCTGGGGATATTTTGGAATTGCTTACTCACCTGCTGGGGCTGATGTTGCTGAGGAAGTATTCTTTATTTCCTTCACCCCTCATTCTCTCTCGGACTTGCCGGGGTTGAAGTGTTATGGACCGGGGATTATCCTGTCGGGGGACCCCTTTTCTTCTTCCTTCTTCCCATACCTTCTCTGGGACTCACTCTTTTGCTTCCTTGAACAAATTATGGGGTATAATACTGCTGGGGGAATCTCGAAGCCATTGTTTCATTTTTCCAACAAATGCTGGGGATGATACCAGGCTCAACGATCACCCCATCGTGTTGTCCGGCCTTTCTCAAAACTATTCTACTCGGAGCTGGTATTTCCCGAAATCTTGTGTTGCTTTCTACCCTTATTCACTGGGTCTTTGCTTTCAAGAAAATTTTCGCAACAGGAGAAAATTTTCTGCCCCAGTTTGATAAACTTCTGGATGGTGTGCTTTTCTGCCGACGAACCCTATTTTCCCGCTTTAAATCAAAGAAAAATTGTTAGTTTCAAAACGCAGTGAGTGGTCGTGCCACTCTTGTTGGGGCCATTTTCTTTTCTCTTTCAGCTGCTTGGCCTCTCTCGAACTCCGAGGACGACGTTGACGCTTGCTGGGGGCGATGCTCTTTCCACGAACGGTTTCTCATCTTTCCTTTTATTCCAATCTTTGGTTTGATCCGGCTCTTTTAGCCGGTGATCTGTTGCGTGAAATCATCTTTCGGACGTGCCACATGTGTCCATCATACTCCGTAATTCCTGCGAACCTTCCAATCAACCCGTCGTTCCAATCTTACTATCGGAACGACTTCTGCCTTATTGTCTCGTTCTACGCCTATTTATTTTCATTATACTGCTTTGGGAGACTTGGTAGTAAGCTTTGAAAAGTCAATTTTCGAAGAAATGAAAGAAAAGAAAAGAATGCTGACCGCAAATGACAAAAGAAGAGGAAAACTTTTCTGAACTCAAAAAGGAAAACTTATCTGAATGTGTGACTGATCCAATGGTTATGCCGTGCCTTGGAAATTAAACTACCCAGTCTATTCATGTCAATCACTTTCTGATGCCGCGTTCTGCTAGGGGTAAACGGATGTCCAAACCTTGTCTCATGCAGACATCCGGTAACCATCTCACCCTCGTCACCTCATAGTGCCCTTTGAAGGGTTTTCACTAATGAGATTCTCTCATTTCTCTATCTCCCGTCGCCTTAAGGTGCCCGTAAAGGTTTTCACCGTAAGACTCTCTCGTTTTACTTCTCTCAACTTCCTTTGCCTTAAGGTGCCCGCGAGGGTTTTCACCGTTAAGACTCTCTCATTTACGCTTTCTTTCCCTGCGGCGGGGTATAACCCATGAGATTCCCTCTAGAGCGTTATCCCCTTTCGGCTTGTGCATCCCGGATTCAATCGAGGGTCGGGATGTCACTTTTGGCTTTCATTCACATGACTTGGCATTTCTCAAATATTGATCGAGAGGTCTTTCTGGTTCTTAATGTGGTTTCTGCGCGTGAGGCTAAAGAAAGGGGTTTAACCTCAACGGTTAGCTTATTACAACTTTCGGGATCCACACTATCTTTCAAACGAAACAATGACTTCTTCCCCAGTTTTGTTGCTTGGGGGATCTTTGATTTTTATTTTATTATGACCGAGCCGTGTGGCGCCTACGTATCCTTCTTAATGAATCAGGTCGAACGTAGTTCACTTTTTCTTGTGTTTTTTCTTCGTTTCTTTTTCTATTTTATTACACATCTTCCTTGATGATTCCGAAAGAGGGTATATGAAAGAATAATTAAGGCTCAAAGGGGAAAACAAAGGTTAAAGTGTTTGGGTAGTAGAAAAATTGCCTCCGTCATTTCATTCTCCGAAAAATGCCAAATACACACAAACGAAATCAAACGTTGACAAATGCATTAAAGAATTACACATAATATCTCTTGACTGCATCAGAATTGATAGCCATATCGGTGCATCTACCCTCAACATCAGTGAGACATAGCGCGCCGTTGGATAATACTCTAGTCACCACAAATGGTCCCTGCCAATTTGGAGCGAACTTGCCTTTCGCTTCGGCCTGATGTGGTAGAACTCTCCTCAGCACATGCTGTCCCACTTCAAATTTCCCGGGACGTACCTTCTTGTTATATGCTCTCGCCATTCTCTTTTGATACAATTGGCCGTGACATACTGCTGTCAATCTCTTTTCGTCGATCAAGCTCAATTGCTCTAATCGGGTTTTGACCCATTCATCATCATCAATCTCAGTTTCAGCGACAATTCGGAGGGACGGGATCTCAACTTCTGCGGGTATTACTGCTTCAGTCCCGTATACCAACAAGTAAGGAGTTGCACCTACCGAAGTCCGGACGGTAGTGCGATAACCCAACAACGCAAATGGTAACTTTTCATGCCACTGCCTAGACCCTTCTACCATCTTCCTCAATATCTTCTTTATATTCTTGTTTGCTGCCTCAACCGCACCATTTGCTTTGGGACGATACGGTGTGGAATTTCGGTGTGTGATCTTGAACTGTTGCCAGACCTCCTTCATCAATCCGCTGTTAAGATTGGCACCGTTATTCTGTGATGATTATCTTTGGAATTCCAAACCTGCAGATGATGTGGGAGTGTACGAAATCCACCACCGCCTTCTTGGTCACCGATTTGAATGTTTTGGCCTCCACCCACTTGGTAAAATAATCGATCGTTACCAGAATGAACCTATGACCATTGGAAGCCGCAGGCTCTATAGGTCCAATAACATCCATACCCCATGCAACAAACGGCCATGGTGCCGACATTGTATGCAATTCAGTTGGTGGAGAATGAATCAAATCTCCGTGTATCTGACACCGATGGCATCTTCGCACGAAACTTATACAATCACGCTCCATCGTGAGCCAGTAATATCCTGCTCGAAGAATCTTCTTTGCCAATACGTATCCGCTCATGTGTGGTCCACAAACTCCGGAGTGTATATCTGTCATCACTGTTGTGGCTTGACTTGCATCTATACATCGCAACAATCCCAAATCTGGGGTTCTTTTGTACAGCACCCCTCCACTAAGGAAAAATCCGTTCGCCAATCGCCGAATAGCTCTCTTTTGGTCTCCAGTTGCTTGCTCCGGGTATACTCCTAACCTGAGGTATTCCTTGACATCATGAAACCATGGCTCGCCATCCACCTCTTCCTCTATCACATTACAATAAGCATGTTGATTCCGGACCTGGATATGTAACGGATCGACACGAACCTTGTCCGGGTGATGTAGCATCGACGCTAAAGTAGCTAGAGCGTCGGCAACCTCATTATGCATCCTTGGGATGTGCTTGAATTCTACCGATCGAAAGCGTTTGGTCAAATCATGCAAACACTGACGATATGGGATAAGCTTTAGATCTCTGGTTTCCCATTCTCCCTGAATCTGATGTACCAGAAGGTCCGAGTCCCCCAAGACCAAGACGTCCCGTACATCCATGTCCACCGCTAATCGTAACCCCAAGATACATGCCTCGTACTCAGCCATATTATTGGTACAATGAAAACGTAGTTGAGCAGTGACAGGATAATGATGTCCTGTTTCAGAGATAAGTACAGCCCCTACTCCGACTCCTTTCGCGTTTGCCGCTCCGTCGAAGAAAAGCTTCCATCCTGGATCCTCGGTTAACTCCAACCCATCAATCTGTAGTACTTCTTCGTCTGGGAAATATGTCCTCAAAGGTTCGTATCCGTTATCAACAGGATTCTCAGCTAAGTGATCGGCTAGGGCTTGAGCTTTCATAGCCGTCCTTGTCACATATATGATGTCGAACTCAGTAAGTAAGATTTGCCACTTTGCTAACCTCCCCGTAGGCATAGGTTTCTGGAAAATATACTTCAACGGATCCAAACGCGAAATGAGGTAAGTGGTGTAAGAAGACAAATAATGTTTCAACTTTTGGGCTACCCAAGTCAAAGCGCAACATGTCTTTTCTAGATGAGTGTACTTGACCTCGTGGACTGTGAATTTCTTACTGAGGTAGTAAATGGCCCGTTCCTTCCTGCCAGTATGATCATGCTGCCCCAGTACGTAGCCGAACGAATTCTCCAAAACCGTCAGGTAAAGAATCAAGGGTCTGCCCGGTTCAGGCGGAACTAGTACGGGTGGATTTGACAGATACCCTTTGATTTGGTCAAACGCTTCCTGACATTTTGTCGTCCATTCTATCGCAGCGTATTTCTTCAATAGGCGGAATATGGGTTCACAGGTTGCCGTAAGCTGGGCAATAAACCTACTGATGTAATTCAACCTTCCCAACAGACTCATTACCTCTGTTTTATTTTTTGGCGGGGGTAACTCCTGAATGGACTTGATTTTGGATGGGTCTAACTCAATGCCCCGTCGGCTGACGATGAATCCTAGCAACTTTCCCGATGGAACTCCGAATGCGCATTTGGCCGGATTGAGCTTGATGTCGTATCTTCGAAGTCTTTGAAAGAACTTCCTGAGGTCAGCAACATGGTCTTCTTGACGTCTGGATTTTACGATCACATCATCCACGTACACTTCAATTTCCTTGTGTATCATGTCATGGAATACCGTAGTCATCGCCCTCATGTAGGTTGCCCCTGCATTCTTCAAACCGAACGGCATCACTCGGTAGCAATAAGTTCCCCACGGTGTGATAAAAGCCGTCTTTTCTGCGTCCTCTTCATCCATCAAAATCTGATGATATCCCGCATAACAGTCCACAAAGGATCCGATTTCGCGTCCGACGCAATTATCAATCAGGATATGGATATTGGGAAGCGGGAAATTATCCTTAGGACTCGCCTTGTTGAGGTTGCGATAGTCCACACATACTCTGATCTTTCCGTCTTTCTTTGGTACCGGTACTACATTAGCCAACCATTCAGGGTATCGAGTGACGCGAATGACTTTCGCCTGCAACTGCTTGGTTACTTCCTCTTTGATCTTTACACTCATCTCCGTCTTGAATTTCCGCAGTTTTTGCTTGATGGGAGGATATGCCGGATCAGTGGGTAATTTATGAACCACTAGATCGGTGCTGAGTCCCGGCATGTCGTCGTACGACCATGCGAAAATGTCTTTAAACTCCATGAGTATTTTGATCAGCTCTTCTCTCAGGTTGGGTTCAATATGGACACTTATTCGGGTTTCTTTGACGTCATCCGCATTCCCCAGATTAACGGCCTCAGTATCATTTAGATTTGGTTTGGGTTTTTCCTCGAAGTGACTTAATTCTTCATCGATTTCTTCTACGGCTTCATCATCGCCGTATTCCTGACTCACTCTCGTCACTTCTTATTTCATGCGTTATTATTTCCAAACCCGATTGACTTTCTAGACTGGGTTGATTAATCTTTAAGCACGCCATATCATTAAGATCAGTTGAAAGAAGGCTGTTCAGAAAAGTTAAAAAGAAGAAAAATAAACAAAATTAGACACGAAGGGAACCAAATTTCATTAATGGGAACAGTACAAGGAAAAACAAACTTGCAAACTTAAATCAAAATGAACTAAAACAACTGGATTTTACTCCGGGGACAATCCCCAACACAAAATTTTGAAAGAAAACAATCCAAGACAAACTACCAAGACTCCTTCCGGACAGGGAGAGGAGTAGCCTTCCAATTATTCAGTTTTGCTTTTGGTCCCACAAACTGTATCTCGGCATGGCTGGATCCTTCACCATCCTCGAGCATACATACATCTGCGAATAGGTCCTCGAACTTCCTTAAGAACTCTTTGTCTGGCCTAATCATAGGACCGGGAATCTTTGTCGTCGGATGTCCTTTTACTCCAGACCTGACGAAAGATTGGGAAAGGCGTGGAACCGGCTTCGGGAGCACCCATGTCTTCTGCTTATTCTTCTTGGCTTGCTGGATGTCCTCTGATGTCGGCTTGAATCCTAAGCCGAAGGTTCCTACGTTTTCGACCACGGATACCGGTTGTATGATTCCTTGCAGAGATGCACCTAGACCTTTGCCGGGTATGAAACCATGTCTCAACATTTCATGGGCCACCATGACGTCTGCAGTAATTATTCTGTCATTGGGAATGCATTCCCCTTCCTGGAACTCGGTTGGCGGATACCACATCGCAGATCTGGTATACCCATGGCCCAACATCTTCTTCCGTCTCAACGAAGGGGACGATGGTGCCCGGTTGTAGATCATTCTCTCCATGGACGACGATCTCCTGTTGGTCCCACTCAAACTTGACGAGTTGGTGTAGGCTGGATGGAACTGCTCTTGCGGCATGGATCCATGGTCGCCCTATCAGGAGGTTATATGACACCACCATGTCCAGCACCTGGAATTCCATGGTGAACTCCACCGGCCCAATCGTCAAGATTAACACTATGTCCCCAACCGATGCCTTGCCTCCTCCATCAAACCCTCGAACACATATGCTGTTCTTGCGTATCCTGCCGATGTCCACGTAAGATATAAAGCCTTGTTGTGCTCGGTGCCTTCCTCGGGCAATTCATCATCGGTGAAGGTGATCCGATTCGCTTCGAAGATCCTATTGGTGATCTTCTCCAAATGACTCACCGAGATTTTATCCGGTACATGTGCCTCATTCAGGACTTTCATCAAAGCTTGCCGATGTTCTTCAGAATGTATCAGCAAGGATAGCAATGATATTTGCGCCGGAGTCTTCTTCAACTGCTCTAAGACTGAATAGTCATGCAGCTTCATCTTTTTCAGGAATTCTTCTGCCTCTTCATCAGTTACCGGCTTTTTCAATGTTGCCGGAGTGATCTTCCTCAATTCCGCAGGGGCAAAACATCTCCCCGAGCGGGTCAAACTTTGCGCTTCGCAAACTTCCTCTTTCACTTCCTTTCCTTTGTAGGTTGTTGTAATCCGAGCATAATTCCATGGAATAGCCCGGCTATCGGTTATTGGCAACTGTATTGCTGGCTTGATGATGAAAGGATCCATTCGAACGCCTGCTACCGTCAAGACGGGCTTTGGTTGCTACCCCCGGTACAACTATTTTTGCTTCCCCCGGTCTCACCGGCACTTTGTTCACGCTTCCCTTTCTTGCTTCCGACCCTCCCGGTATGTCCTTCTTGCAACTGAGTGACTCATCAAGGCTTGGCCCTTTTCTCATTCCTACCCCGCTAGACTTGATCATCATTACAGTCTGAGAGGTTTTCTCCTTTCCCTCTTCTACCCGTACCAACTCGATCATGTTGGTCTCATGATGAGTTGGAAGTGGGTTTTGGTTGATGTTGGGCTCTGTTGGAGTCTGGACCTCAATCCTGCGAGTGTCGATGAGCTCCTGGATGGCCGTCTTCAACTTCCAACACTTTTCCGTATCGTGCCCCGGACATCCTGAGCAGTAGGCACAATTTACTGAATGGTCCAGGTTCTTTGGAAGAGGATTTGGTAGCTTAGCTTCAACCGGATTTAGCAACCCTACTTGCTTCAACCGGTGAAACAGACTGGTGTAAGATTCCCCCAAGGGAGTGAAAGCCTTTGGCCTTGGCGCCCTGTCGCTCTTGAATGCTTGGTTCGGACGAAAACTCGCGCCCGAGGGGTTTCTGTAAGCTCTTGGGGGTGGATAATTGCTTTGCGGGCTTGGTGCACGCCACGGTGCATGGACGGGAGGTGCAGAATAGGACTGTGCGTGATGGACAGTAAAATGGGGATCAGGTGCTGGATAGTAATGTTGCGGGTGGTTATATGGATTATGGAAGTAATTTTGGTGGTGAGGCTGGGGCGGGCTATATTGGGGTGCGGGGCCTCTGTTTCTGAACCATGTCCCGGACTCGACCTGCCGCGACTTCCTCTTTCCTCTTTTTCCCAAGTACTCCTCCAGTGCCACTTTGGATAGCCTGAGTGGTGGCTTTCAATGCTGAGTAGCTCATGATCTTGTTGGCCTTCAAACCTTCCTCGATCATAGCCCCCATTTTTATCACCTCGGTGAATGATTTGCCCACGGACGTTACCAGATGTCCGAAATAGGTTGGCTCTAGTGTCTGCAAGAAGTAATCCACCATCTCGCTCTCTCTCATCGGCGGATCTACCCTGGCTGCCTGTTCCCTCCAGCGGAAACCGAATTCCCTGAAACTTTCAGCGGGTTTCTTCTCTAGTTTTAGCAATGATAGGCGGTCGGGGATTATTTCAAGATTGTACTGGAACTGCCCGATAAAAGCTTGAGCCAAGTCATCCCACGTAAACCATCTGCCGGGGTCCTGTCTAGTGTACCACTCCAGCGCAGATCCTCCCAGACTCTGACCGAAGTAAGCTATCAGAATCTCATCCCGTCCTCCGGCTCCTCGCATTTTACTACAAAACCCTCGGAGGTGGGCTATAGGATCGCCGTGCCCCTCGTATAGGTCAAACTTGGGCATTTTGAACCCGGCCGGTAATTGGACGTCGGGGAACGGGCACGGATCCTTGTAAGCGACACTGACCTGGTTACCCAAACCGTGCATGTTCCTGAAGGACTGCTCCAGGCTTTTAACTTTTCTGATAACTTCCTCATGTTTTGAACTTTGGAAGTACTTTTCCGGTTCTGCCGGATTATCCCAGTGAGGGGTATGTGATTGCGGTTCGGGAGCCCTAAAAGTAGGCTCTGGAGGATAGTAAGAGTTGTCATGGATCTGAACATGCGGCTCACCGGCCGGCCTTTGCAGAGGAGCAAGTGGAGGTGCCACAAAAACAGGGGTGGCTGGAGGAGGATTTGGTTTGGCTGGTGGAATGTGGGTGGCATATGGGTTTTCCCCCTGAAAGTATAGATAGCTCGGGGCGCTTGTTGAAGGATCGATGGGTGGATGTTCCGGAGCTGAGGCGAGAGTAGGGCGGTTTGGTGAAGACCGTTCCCTGGCCCAAGCCAGGTGCATCTCTGTTATCTGTTGTTTTAACCGGTCTACTTCTTCTTTCATGATTTGTAACTCTGATTTTTCTTCCTCGAGGCTCTTACCATAACTAGACATGCTTACTGTAATCGGTCCTTTGGATCTAGTACGGTAATGATGGCTGGCCAGTATATTCTGTCAAACCAACTGCTAAACTTTTCTGGAAATGCAACAAACTTGTTAGTTTACCGAGTTTGACAGATATGTTATAGCACGTTGGATGCAATGCACCTAACCAAATAACCCTTTCTACATGTACTCTTAACATGCGTCATTCCAGCCCTTTTTTCTTTTTTTTTTTTTTTTTATTCTTTTATTTTATCCTTGAAAGCCTTATTGTTATTAACCTTTACATTCTTTTCCTTTTAGTGGTGGTCGAATCTTATGTGGATTGCCTACGTATCACGACCCCGCGTGAATCAGACCGAGCGTAGTTCTGGTAACAAGATTGTGGCAAAATTCAGTAACTTTTATATCAAATAAGACCTTGCAGTTACAAAACACGTCTTACAACAATCAGCAAAAATAAAAGAAATGCTTGACTCGGGAAAGTAAAGATAAAAATGCCAACTAGCTTGACCCAACATTTCACAAATACATTTTTAATCAAAAATCTAATGCTCTAAAATTCCTGGGGGCCCGCGAGGCATCATTCGGCCTTGCCGCGGGCCTTGGTGTGAGGTCCTTGTGCAGTCCCCTTAACTCCCTCATTATCTGATGAACATAACCCATAATTGAAGCAAAAAGGTCGGTGCGAGGCATTTGTTCACAAGCTAAGCACTTCATGGTGACATAATGGCCGATTTCCCCAATTCTGTCTTTGATCATGTCCCTTTCTCTGAGTAGCCGTTCTATCTGTTGGTTTTTCGCCCCCAATCTTTGAGAATTGTTGGTGACTTGGTCTAGGAGCCTGTCTATTTGTTCTTGCAGTCGGGCCATCAAATTGTGGCAACGGTCGAGGTCTGCTCTAGCATCTCGGGCTTGCTTGAAAACCCGCTCCTCTGAGGATAACATTTGCCTCCCTTAGACTAGTGATGGTCTCGGTGTAATCTTCCTCCACCCGTTGTAGGTGAAGTGCATGTTGATGTGCCTCCTTTCTCCAGCTAGCACGGATCCTTGTTGTTTGGGCCTTCGACTCGTCCAATTCTCTTTGGATATCGGTGACTTGGCTTCTCAAACCCTTTATCAATTTTTCGTCTGCCCGACTCCTCAACTGTCTGTCAGCATCCCTTTTCATTTGCTGGATTTGAGCTCTCAAGAAGTCATTTTCTTGTGCCAACTTCTTTTGTCTCCTTCGTCGGCGGCAGCTTGCATGTTCTTCTCGAATTGAAGGTCCCGGACCTGCTGTTCTATCCTACCAATCTTCGTCCCGTACCCCTCCTCCTTTGCTAGCCAATTCCATTGCTCCTGTGAATCTTCCGTGAACTGTTGGACATGGGCTCTTTTAGAACATTTCCGACGAATCTGAAATCTTTTCCCGAACCACACGTTGTACTTTGGGTCCACCTCACCCTTAGCTAGTTCCCGGACCATGGTTTTAGGCTCAAGGAATCTACATTCATGCCACAGCTTTCTAATCTTCTCTTCGGGGAATACGACTCCCGGGCTCAACTCAATGGCGTGCTTTCTCAGGTCTTGATCGGTAGGAATAACCTGAAACCTGCCTAGTTGACGTAATACACGATGAGGAACATATGGTTGGACACTGCGGATCCCCATCAGAAGGATATAACACTCATCGGCTGCCATATATATTGCATCAGTATCGGGTAACCACCCGAACGCCCATTCAATCTGATCGGCTTCTATTGAGCCTAGTCGTGCAAGCCATTCCTCGACGCCCTCGGGGAATACAGCACCCATCATCCGTTCTTCAAAACCCCTGATACAGTTTTTTCCGATCAACCCATGGTTCATGTATTGTGTCCGATGATGGAGGTGTTCTTGCATCCACAATTGGAGTAACAGATTGCATCCTTGGAAGAAATTGCCCCCTTCTCGGCATACAGTCAAGGCTCGATAGATTTCGGACAAAACCAAAGGGACCACCGTGCTCGTAGCCTTTTTGATTGCAACATCGGCTATTCCTACCAGACTTATCTCTATTTTCTTATCTTCGCGTGGACAAATCACAATCCCCAAGAATGTCGTTATGAATGCTAGAATTCGTCTGGCCTCCCACTTGGTTCTATTCCCTGCGTGAGTTAGTCCAAGGTTTGACTCTTCAAAACCCCGAGGAGTGCCGTATCGTTGGTATAAGAATTGGAGATCGCAACATCCTTTCAGCAAATCATCATTTTTCACCTTCCGACTAATGCTCAGCAAATCCAGAAACCCATGTGGAGATACCGGTCTTGGTGAGAGCAGGTATTGCCCTCTTAATTTCCCATTTAGTCCTGCATAGCCCGCAATCTCCTCTAACGTGGGTGTCAGTTCAAAGTCAACAAAACGGAACACATTACGGGTCGGATCCCAGAAAGATACCAGTGCATTGATGATGTCTTTCCTTGGCTCGATATTCAACAGATTAACCAAACCTCCCAAAATTCTCCCCACTACCTTTTTGCTACTGTCTTCCAAATCGTTCCACCATATATGGAGCTGCCGAGGGACCTCGCTAAAGATTGAAAATGATTTATTCTGATTCGTGCTCATCCTGCACATTTATTAAGGTGATTTTAAATAAGAAAAACAACTTTGTTTTGCTAAAAAAAAATCAGTTTTCAATCACGGCCTTTCAACGTCTCGGGGACGAAGGCTTTTAAGGCTGTGGGGTAAATTGATCGAAATCAAAATTGACCCAAAGGTGGCCGTTTATATGCAATCAGCCTTCCGGCGTCCCTTTCGGGAACATTCGGCTATTTTTGAAAACAGCGTCACCGACTTATTTAGTACAAAAGTTAGTTTTGATATTTTGGCTATTTTTTCAAAAGGTGAAGTTGGACCTGATAGATGTTGCCTACGTATCTCACATCCAATGAGAATCAAACCCACGTAGTTCGGTTTTAACGAAACAAACTACATTATTTATTTATTCATAAAAAGACGATGGCTATTATTTTTTTTTTATTTTTTTTTTTTAATTTTCCTTATCTAAAGCCGGTCAGCATGCAAGTCTATAACAGATAAATGCGTAAGACAAACAGGATGCAGCAGGATGGTCTTTTCATTTCAGGTCACCTGTCCTAGACGGACCCAACCCCTGTGTTGAGTCCCCTAAGTCAAATGCAACATGATGCAAATAAACGTTCCTACTAGGGATCCGGCATGAAGCTTTGTTATTCTAGGTTCAACAACCTGGGTTTATTGTTCTAGACCTGGCTTACCCGAGCGGACAGCTCGAGCCGAGGAGGAGGCAGCAACCCGGGAATACAGAAGCTTCACCGGTTTTGCAACTTATCCAAACCTCGTTCTAAAGTGGGAATTAGACACTATACAGAAAAGAAGTCACACGACGTGCACCCTTCTTCATGATTTAGAAGACTCAGAGAGGAGATTGGTTCCGGCACAATTTATATGTACAGTTCACAAAATATCAAAGCAGTAAAAACAATATTTAGCACATTAATACAAACATGCAATAAAATCATATAATAAATAAGCCAAATACAACAATTATTCCGAGCTCGAATTCTGAATTACTTCCCCAGCAGAGTCGCCAGAGCTGTCACACCTCCTTTTTACCGCACCCGCGAGGGCGCAAAGAGTTTTTCCAATTAAAGGACAATCGAGACGGGATCCATTTTATTAAATTCAGAGTCGCCACTTGGGAAAGTAATGGTGTCCCAAGTCACCGGTTTGATCCCGAATCGAGGAAAAGAATGACTCTATTTAACAGTCCGCGAACCAGAAATCCGGATAAGGAATTCTATTAACCCGGGAGAAGGTATTAGGCATTCCCGAATTCCGTGGTTCTAGCACGGTCGCTCAACTGTCGTGTTCGGCTTATTTATCTGAATTTTTTACAGTTATACACTTAGTGCCAATTAATATCCCTTTACCGCTTTTATTATTATTATGATTTACGAAAAAAGAAAGTTGCCTAAAAATATGTTTCGAATCACGTCACATGAAATGCACCCGGATCCTCGACACATTCTTATTCAACATTTTGGGATTTGGATTTGGGTCGCATGAAATGCACACCCGTATTTAAGAAGGTAGGATTAAAATACGCGCCTAGAGCGATTACTTATTTACACTTTTGAGGAGGCCATGATATTAGCTAAGAAAACGACACATCTCGAAATCTAAGTATTTTATATGTACCTTTATGAGGGCCCTGCGATTTGTGTAACTATTGGGCAAGGCGCATCTCTAATTCAAATCTAAAGCGAACTACATCTTGCTGTATTTATTTAGGAGTTGATTCCAAATTATTTAAAACTTGTTACGAGCCACACTACATGAAATGCGCCTGTGGTTCCTGACACGCTTTATTTAATCTTGTTCAAAATTGGGATCGGGTCACATGAAATGCACCCCCGATTCCTTTAATCTAATTAGTCATCCAGTCGAGTAATAACTCGCTAATTCCTACAATGTGACAAAATCCTACTCAACTATAACCAATTCGAGCAAATATACGGTTAGTTAATTAAGTGAGTAGGTTTGAGTCTATGGTGGACAATTATATGGAAAGAACTTACTTCGAATTCAAATAATCCTCAAAGAGCCACTGTCGTATATTTTCGCAAGTTCAAGATATCATTATTCACGGGTGTTCAAATTACCTTGAATTTTCTACTTAAACAAATAGCTAATCTCACTTTTAACATAGGGCCTAGTATTAACAGATTTGAGATTACGCACATGAATAGAGAATATTGAACAAAGATACAACAGAATGATTCAGGTTTACATACATATCTAATGATAGTGTATCTTTGATCTAGATACATCTTTCATAGCCAGAATCAGCAATGCATACTTGATTAAAGAATAACAAAACATAACAAGTATAAGAACTGTGGACATCTATATGTATTCAGCCGACTTAAAAGGGAGCTTCAAGCTTCATTCTTTTCGAACCAAGACATTACAATGACAGAGATGTGTATCTGGAATGCGGAAGAATAAAGAAGAGTGAGCAGTGGTAATGCAGCAACAGTAACAGTAGCCCAGCAACAAACAGCACAGCAACAAACCAATGGTAATCAATCCCCACAACACTTAGCACCCAAACCAAAACCCACAGTAGTAGCAAAACAACAGTACCAACAGCAGCACACAATAACAACACAGCAGCACACAACAACAACACAGCAGCAGCAAAATAGCAACAACAGAATCAACCGCAACACACAAGACCACAACCACCTCAGCAAACAACAGCAGCAAACAAATAGCCTTCTCTCACAAACAGCAACAACAACAGTAGCCAAACTTCAATGGAACAGTAACACATGATCTATATATGTGTGTATTTCTCCCTTTTCTTCTCCTAATGTGTGCTACTCTTTTAAAGCCAAAAAACCAGACCTTTCCTATTCTCTGCAGCTTCCTATATATAACCAAAACAGACCCCTATCTCTAAGAGCCAAGGACCAGCAAAAATCCACTCAAACCTTGCCCATCCCTGCTCTGCCAACCCACTAACCCCTGTGTTTAACCACTAAGTTTGTCAAGTATGGGCTTAATTAGTTAAATGCTGAGTGCCAAAAACCTGGTGGAGTGCCCTGCTGTAACAGCAGGTTCCACTAGGCTATACAGGGTATTAAGCTATTCTAACTCTGATTCATCTTACACTAATGCTAACAGCCTCACAGATTCCAGACCTAATTTGAAGTCACAACCATTTCAAGAGCTTCACTTGGTAAATCAGCAACATCAATCACTATCCAGTGTTTAATAGGGAGAATCATATAACTAAATGACGACAAATACTTAATTGATCCTACGTATACAATCAAGAACAAACAAAGCCCGACAAATCCGTGATTCATGGTTTCGACACAACATGATACCAATCCATATGAACTAGTTAGCTTGACGACTATAATCATACTAAGTATATCATCCATTTTCAATCGAAGAAACAACAAAATCGACCAAATAAAACGGTCCCAAAGAGATGAAGAACAAAGCAGAAAATTAAAAGAAAAGATAAAGGATAAAATTCATGTCATTAATCACACTAACATATGAAGAAGGAAAGAAAAATACCATGTAAGGAGAAAAATTGCATTCGAACGAGCCTCGGACCCATCTTGGATTCAACTCGGCTTGGAACTTTGTTCTTTGAGGCCAATGGACCTTAATTGAGATGTTTTCAATAGTGAAAACATCCCAATTAAGGTCTATTAGACCTCAATTAGGCAAGAATCGAATTTAGGGTTCATAGCCGCGATTTTGGGGCTCGACTAGTTCCAACAAGATTCGAACAAAACTACAGCCTGTGGGGGTATGAGGGAGGTGAGGGGAAGCTATGGTGTGATTTTGGTGAGGTTTGGCATGTTTTCAAATTTGACTCGAATCTTCAAATGAAGATTCGAAGATTTCCGGAATGATTCGAGGTAAGGGAAGGATGGATTCGTAATGGGGGAGGTGAGGAGAAGATTTGGTGTTAAGATGGTGGCCATTGGCCTACCGGAACCGCCGTGAGGCGATTTCCGGCAGGCGGAGCACGGCGGCTCACGGCGGCGATGAGGCTGATCTCTAAGGGCGAGAGACGAAGGTGAAAATGAAAAATGAAAGAGGGGTCTGGGGGTGTTTGGTATACTGAACTGAATGGATCAATCGGAGCCGTTGGATCAGATGATCTGAACGGCTCAGATCGATCAAAGGTGAGGGTGGGCTGGTCCAGTGGTTTGGGCCAGGTCATATTGAATTGGATTTTGGCCCAATCCGAATCCCATGTCTTACAACTAGACTCCATGATGTATCATATGTATATGTATATATATATATATATATATATATCCCACATAATTACATATCACTTAAATATATATATATATATTAACTTATAACACAATTAATTTTTACTACAATTATCCTACATAATTACATATCACTTAAATGTAAATCGCATAATTTTGATATTGAACACTAAAAAAAATGCAAAAACATAATGTATATATTTTTGTATTTTACTAATTTAAATAAATAAACACGCACACACAAAAATGCAAATGTAAGATAAAAATAACACAAAAAATCACAAAAATCATGCCCAACATGAAACTATTTTATTTTGAATTTTCTGGGAGTACTTCTCAGGTAAGGCAAAAATCACGTGCTCACAGGTGGTACGCCTACCACGAGTTATGAAAAGAAAAGTAAAGAATTGAGACACGAAAGTAAGACTTAATTCTGTTGATTAGATTAATCTGGATATTATGAGTTATTGGTTGTTATTGCAGAGCAGAGTATTTCCTTATAAATGTTTATGTACATATATATATATATATATATATATATATATATATATATATAACTGCACAGGTTTATGTGGTGTCTAGTCTAGCCTCGTCACTACTTCGCCGGGGTTAGGCTAGATACTTACCAGCACATGGGGTCGGTTGTGCTGATACTACACTTCGTGCATTTTTGCATAGGTCCAGGTTTTGAACAGCAACAACAGTAGTACTATGGGAGCAGGATTTTATTATCATGAGACTGAGGTAGCCTTGCAGGCTTCCGCAGGCCTGGCGTCTCTTCTTATGCTTTCAATATTTACTGTCTGTAGTCTCTTTATTCCGAGACAAACAGAATTATGTTATATTTCTTTCAAACTCTTATGTGTAGTATTCAGCAGTAGTTCGTGAGTTGGTGACTCCACGTCTTGGGTAGAGGATTTCGGTATGATTTTCATCTTGTAATTAGTTATTTCTATTTCGATAAAGTATTCCGCATTTATTTAATTAAAATTGTGTTAAAAACAGGATAGTATGAATACGGTGGCTTGCCTAGCTACCACGAGTAGGCGCCATCACGATCCCGATGTTGGGGAAAAATCCGGGTCGTGACAAGTTGGTATCAGAGCTCTAGGTTACATAGGTCTCACCACTCACGAACAAGCTTAGTAGAGTTTGAGAGGTAAGTACGGAGACGTCTGTACTTGTCCTCCAGAGTCTATTGAGTTAGGAAAAAAATTACTCATTTGTTCTTTCTTATCGTGCGAATTTGTTCTTCAAAATGTTAAGTTAAATTTCCACTCTTGTCTTCCCACGAATGGCGTAGTCACGTACCGCTTATCCAGTCGAACAATGGCACATGCTGGTGATAGATCAACTATGCCTTCAAAAGTTTTACGGAGGACGGATAGGTTTCACCAAAGTCTTCGCTACCACCTTCAGCGGTGCATCTTTTGAGAACCCACGAGATTTTGCTTGACAGTTCTTATGAGGAATTACAGAACGTGGGAATAGTCGAATGCGAGGGGTTCATTTTACTGTGCTACGGAAGGCACACAGAAGTAGTGGGAAGATAATGTATTTACCACACCAGTTATGGTCCCAATGGAAGATGCAATTGTATCAGGAGATCACTTAATAAATCGTGTTGGGTTTCAACGGACCTTGACGTCCGAGTGATTTATTCGAAGTTGTGAAGGATAATTATTGGGGACTATCAGATGTTGTGACTTTGACTTATAGCCAAAAAGGGAGAAAACCACTATTAGTGAATGGACCGAATGGCCATGTTTTATGTCAGTTTTGGCTTGGAATGTATACATATGGTATGGAAAGGTCCCCCAAATAAATTATGCATGTTTGAGGCTTAGTACTCTGCTGGGGGTAAGAATCAGCCCAAAGAATAATAAAGAGTATATGAGCAAATAGGGTAGTTCCATAGTGTCAAGCTAGCATAGCAAGAGAGGTAATTGGTCGTCAATGTTTGTGACAAGCCTATGAATAGGGCAGACCGGCCAATGCGACATTACCTACTCAACCCTATTTGTATAAATGTTTTGGAAGAGTTTACCTCCCTGACTTTTTGAAAGGTATGGCATGTATGGTCTGAACGATCATGCCAGGTTATTATGATAGTGTCCGAATATGTCGTCATGTCCAATAAGTTAGTTGATCCTCAAAGGAGTTGTTACGAATGTGGCAGGTTGGAGAAATATAATTAACGAAGGCACTCAAGCTACGTGCCCATTGTAGTCAATACTTAGCTCACATGACCAGCCAGAGTTAGAGGTCAGGATGTTTGAGGCGGAGGTGAGACTCCTAGAGGCGGAGATCTAGTTGTTGACATAATTTCTATGGTGTAACTGAGGTCACTACACCAGATGATGTTATCACATGTACAATTCTGATTGTTATAAAAGGAATATTTTTCCTCAATTTGATTTGATCTTCGAAGAATTGAGGCAAGTCCTCTTAATATGCTCGCTCATGAGTGATCTTCGTAATCATCAAATCTACTTATGTGAATACTCACACTATGCTATTAAATGGAGATAATTATCTCTATTATTATGTATTGGTCACTAGGAATATTGATGAGGTCAAAAGTGACTTTATATTAATTATTACAATGGGAATTGATGTAATTCCTGAAATAATTATTTTCAATGGTTAAATTGTATACCCTGTCGGTATGAGGGTTCTTTTATGCTGTGATACTCTTTGACGGACAATAATTGAAAAGAAGAAAGAAAGGAAATGAAAAACATCGGTGGCACAATGTGCAAATACTTGTGATTTAGAGTGGAGGATGAGATCCTCAAAATTTTTGTATAGCGTGAAAATATTTGTTTTAAAAACCGAGCTGCAAGCTGCGGTGAATATTATATGAGGACAAGGTCCTGGTGGTGAAAAGTTTGTGTTTAAAATTTTCCCTTTCTGGAAATAAAAATCTAGCATAATATCCTAAATTTGAGCCATGCCTGTTAGGATTATTTGACAATCCTTGCATAGTTTCTATTCATATTTAGCCATTTTTATTTTGTGACCGTTGAGTTCTAGACTTTGAGACGAGCACCAGGTAAGGATAAATATGACGCATTAATTTGGGAAAGTAATCATGAGGTTTCCATACCTCATTGTGAGTAAAGTGGGAGTTTTGGAATAAGATATTTGATAACAGGGTTAATTGACAATGTTATAATCTAAGAACAACTCTTATGGACAGACTTCAGAGTCATGGATATGTGCATACGTATGAGGTGTTCGTGCCTTATTTAGATTTGTTTGTTGTAGTCTTCATTGTTCCATATTGACTTATTCCTGCAGTTAGGAGGAGCATGTGCAGCATATCAGAGTGACTTTGCATACTCTGAAAGATAGCCAACTATATGCAAAATTTCCGAAGTGTGAATTTTCGCTAAGTTCAGTTGCATTCCTGGGTCATATTGTGACGGCAACAGGTATTCAAGTTGATCCGAAGAAGATTGAGGCAGTCAAGAACTGGCCTAGACCGACATCAGCCACAGAGATTTGGAGTTTCTTGGGATTAGCGGGTTATTATCGGCGATTCGTGGAGGGGTTTTCATCTATTGCAACCCCACTAACCAGATTGACATAGAAAGGTGTTCAATTTGAATGGTCATATGAATGTGAGACGAGCTTTCAAAATCTCAAAACAGCCTTGACCACAGCACCGGTATTGGTTTTACCCACGGGTATGGTATCTGGATCGGGCGGCACGCTGCCACGGGTATGTCATTGGAGCGGGTTGCACGTCGCAACAGTGTAATGTAAAAATAGACTTAGTTATATGTTACCTGGTATACAATACTTTCTGGCTTCCGAGGAAAAGTCCGTATTGAGTATCGCTCGGCGAATGGCACATCGGTTGTGTCCTTTCAGGATTTGATAACATACATTAATTGTTTCACCGTGGGTGAGGTTGATTGCTTGGGTTCAGACCTAGATCTGTGCGTGGCTGACCGTTTGAGCTTGGTAACTTGAGGTGCTTCATGAGTAATAGTGTTTGGATAGAATCACGAATCGTGGCAAGGCCAGGTGATGTTATGACCTCTCGAGGAGGATTCGGGTACTCTATGATGTGAGACGGGATATCAATTCTATGTTATGATGGTGCAAAGGAATTGAATTACAGCTCTTTTGTTGGAGACAGTTGTCATGATTTGAGTATGTTCGGACGTTTCTATTGGAGCGTATGTTTTGCTCGTCGCGGCTTAGGCCGGTGTTTGAGGTGTCATGTCACCAGTGCAGTGTGTTATGATCGAAATGATCGTTGGAGTCATTATTGAGAGCGAGCATATGTGATTTCAGTTGGTTAGAAAGGTAATATCGAGGTTTGGCTCCAAAATCCGTTGTAATATCAGTCAAAAGAGAAATGGCTTCATAAATGGTTGATCTGAGGAATTTTTACGGTTTAGCCCGTGTTTTATCTATCGTTGGCAGTATATGAAAGTGTTGGAATAAGACTTAACCTAATAAGAGGTTTCTATCGGTATTTGGGTATTGTAGGCAACTACAGTAAATAAAGAATGTTATTGTGGTCATATGAGTAAAGTGATGCGAAGTGTAAATTCAACAAAGTTATGCATTAATGTTTGGGTACAACGTGTGGAGATTGATATGGTGGTCGAATGATGGAAATAGACTTGGCAGGAAATTCAGGGTGTTGGAATTTGGCCTAATGGCTTATTCGCTTGAATAAAGAATTATATCTACAGAATTATATAGCTAATGTGCTCAACTAAGTAGTGGTAGCACGGGAAGGTGCGCGATGTGTTAAACAAGTTATTTGAGACTACATCATTGTAGTTCTCAGCACGTTCGAGGACGAACGTATGTTTAAGTGGGGGAGATTGTAACGACCCGACCAGTCGTTTTGAGCCCCGACGCGTCATTGAGCATATTGAGGCCATGAACAGCTTCATTTCAGGTATATTGACTTGTGTGTATGGTCAGAATTAAAATTCAGGAAGTTTGGAGTCAAATCTAAATGGAAATTCTCATTTTGAAAGCTTAAAGTTGAAGAAATGAACTAGGATTGGAATTTTGAGTAAATGACCTCGGAATTGGGATCTAAATGTTCCAGCATGCTCGTATGATGATTTTGAACTTGGGCGTATGTCCGGATTTGGTTTTTGATAACCCGTGAGCATTTCGGCGTATATGGTGGAAGTTAGTATTTTAGAAAAATTTCATAAATTTGGGTTGGAAGGCATTTCAGAGTTATAGATGTCCATTTGGGATTCCGAGTCTGGGAATAGATCCGTATGGTGATTTTGGAGTTGGGAAAGCGATCGGAAGTGAATTCGGATGTCCGGAGGTCATTTTGAAGTCATTTGGCTAAATATAGGAATTTGAAGGTTTATGAGAAAATTCTACCGGAAGTGAAAAATTTGATATCGGGATCATAATGCGATTCTGAAAGTTGGTACAAGTCCGTAATGTCGAATGTGACTTGTGTGCAAACTTTGAGTCAATTCGGATTGATTTTGGTAGGAAAAGGGACAATTAATCTCTTTAAGGAAAGCTTAAGTTGGAAAAGTCAACCCAACGTTGACTTATGAGTTAGAGGGCTCGGAACTGAATTCCGATGATTCGGTTAGTTTCAGGGGATGATTTAAGACTTAGGAGCGCAATCGGAAGTAATTTTGGAGGTCCGGTGAAGAAGTTAGCCTATTTTGGCGAAGTTGGAATTTTGGCGGAATCCGGTCGATAGGTGATATTTTGATCCGGGAGTCGGAATGGAATTCCGACAGTTGCAGTAGCTTCGTTAGGTGATTTTGGATATGTACGCAAATTTTCAGGTTATTCGGACATCGTTTGGTCCGGTTTTTGATCGAAAGTGTATTTTCGGAAGTTTTTGGAAACTTAGGCCTTGATTTGATGAAAATTGATGATTTTGATGTTATTTCGGCGATTTGATCACTCGAGCGAGTTCGTGTGATGTTTTAGAGTCAATGTGCATATTTGGTTTGGAGCCCCGAGGGCTCGGAAGTGTTTCGGAGGTGTCTCGGAATAATTCCGGAATTAGAAAATGGGCAGAAAATGCAGAAAAATCTGCTGTGAACAGTGACCATGAATAGTATCCGCGAACAGTGTCCCTGAACTAATCTACTGTGAACAGTGACCATGAACAGTGTCCGTGAACAGTACCGTGACCAGTAACCGTGAATAGTGTCGGACGGAATATATTTGAGGTCCGAAAATATATTGCCATTTTTGACGATTTGGAGCTCGAATATGGCGATTTTTCGAGGGACTTTTGGAGAAAACAACGGGGTAAGTGTTCTTAACTCAATTTTGGTGGTATAACTTGAATCTATTGCAAGTTTTAGTGTTTAATTTGAGAATTTTTGTTGAAAATGGTAGAAAACCCTCTTGGATAGAAATAGTGATTTCAGGGGTCAAATGAACTCCAATTTTTGTGAATTTGGTATGTACGGACTCGTGGCGAGACGAGGATTCCGGAAATATGAATTTCGAAATTTTTCGAGATGTGGGCCCGGGGTCGATTTTCACTATTCCGGGCAGAATGTTGTAAAAATTATATTTAGCCTTATGAACTAGTTTGTTAAGTAGAATTGATGATATTAAGTCAATTGTGTATCGATACGATTGGATTGGAGCCAAATTTGAAAGGAAAAGGCATTGCCACAGATTGAATTGTTCATAATCATTCGAGGTAAGTGTTTGTTCTATCCTAGCTTGAGGGAATAGGATTATGTGTTATGTGTTATGTGATCGAGTGCGGTGTATGGGCTGTGGTGACGAGCATCCATACACTGGCGTCTAGTATGACCGTGAGTCGTTGGAAAATGATTATTTTGAGATATATTACAGATGAATTGTTATTGTTTCCCCCTTGTCGGGACTTGTTGTGAAGATGATTATTGATTGCCCTTGTTGGGACAGTTTATGAATTACTGTTTCTTTCTTTGCCCTTAACTGTGATTGTTATTTGGGTGAGGAAGAGTGATAATGCACGAAGGGTGATGTCGTGCCATGTTTATTTATTTATGCACGAAGGTTAATGTCGTGCCATGTTTTATTGATTATGCACGAAGGATCATGCCGTGCCCCTGTTATTGAACCATGTACGAAGGATCATGCCGTACTATGGATGTGAGGATGAGAGTAAAAGCACGAAGGGTGATGCCGTGCACTTTATTTGCTTATTTGGTGAGGATGAGAGTAAAAGCACGAAGGGTGATGCCGTGCACTTTATTTACTTATTTGGTGAGGATGAGAGTAAAAGCACGAAGGGTGATGCCGTGCAACTATTTGCCATTCCTTGACTTGATATTACTTGTTTTTCCATTATATTTTATTTGGGTGATGCCGTGCAACTATTTGCTATTCCTTGACTTGATATTACTTGTGTTTCCATTATACTTTGTTTTCCTTGTGAACTTATTAACCGTTGTTAATTGTTGAGTTCTTTTGAGATATTCCTTATTGTGTTATTACTTGGTTAATTCTTGTTAATTGTGGTAATATATATATTAAAGAAATGGGATCGTGTGGCACGCCGACCAGTTTTATAATAAGAAATGGGATCGTGTGGCATGCCGACCACAAAGTGATTTGAATCTTGGCATTGGCCATAGTTGCCGGTAGCCTATTGATACAGTTGGGAGCGGGTGGTACGCCTACCACAAGATATAATTATTGATACAATGGGATCGGGTGGTACGCCTACCACAAGATATAATTTATTGATACAGTTGGGAGCGGGTGGTACGCCTACCACGAGTTATGAAAAGAAAAGTAAAGAATTGAGACACGAAAGTAAGACTTAATTCTGTTGATTAGATTAATCTGGATATTATGAGTTATTGGCTGTTATTGCAGAGCAGAGTATTTCCTTATAAATGTTTATGTACATATATATATATATATATATATATATTGCAACTGCACAGGTTTATGTGGGTGTCTGGTCCTAGGCTTGTCACTACTTCGCCGGGGTTAGGCTAGATACTTACCAGCACATGGGGTCGGTTGTGCTGATACTACACTTCGTGCATTTTTGCACAGGTCCAGGTTACGATCAGGAGCAGCAGCAGTAAATCGATTGCGTGGGAGTTGATCACATTTGAGACCGAGGTAGCTTGCAGACGTCCGCAGGCCCGGCGTCTCTCTCTCTCTTTATTTATGTCACTAGCTGTAGTCTCTTTGTTCCGAGACAAACAGAATTATGTTATATTTCTTTCAAACTCTTATGTGTAGTTTTCAGTAGTAGTTCGTGAGTTGGTGACTCCACGTCTTGGGTAGAGGATTTCAGTATGATTTTCATCTTGTAATTAGTTATTTCTATTTCGATAAAGTATTCCGCATTTATTTAATTAAAATTGTGTTAAAAACAGGATAGTATGAATACGGTGGCTTGCCTAGCTACCACGAGTAGGCGCCATCACGATCCCGATGTTGGGGAAAAATCCGGGTCGTGAAAAGAAACCTCTGCACTGACATCCATCACGAAGGCCCAATTAAGAAAAGCAATCCTTCCCAACCGTCCGCTGGGTCTATGAAATATAAACCACTCCACTAGAACATAATTTGATTCACCTTGCCACTCAACCTTTGGCATTTCCAACCTAGCACATAGCGCATTAGTCCAGAATAACCCAACACTGAGACGATCAGTCTAAATCCCCAACATCACATCCAAAATCTAACATACCAAGCAAAGAAAGATCCACTCAGACCTCTAAATCTTGGTAGTCACTAAACAATACTGATACACACGATTTACAATCACAACATAGCCTGAATATGAGAACTTCCGTCTCCACGTCCATATGGCACATGAATCACCATATCATATCCCAATTTCACCGTCCGAACATATGCCACACCTCTAATACCCAATCATTTCACAATAGATACTCTAAAATTTCCATGTGCCCCCAATCAACCCCGAATATCACTAGTTGATCTAAAGAGAAGGTGTTGCAATACTACCGAAGTGCTATCACTTAATCACATTGCCCTTTTACTAAAACATAGACTCTCATCTTATTTCCAATTAGCAGTACCATTTCCTTTATCATTTGAGGCTACCTAAGTGTTTTATGAACTTCCTTTCAGAACTGAATAGTGTTTTATGAACTTCCTTTCAGAACTGAACTGTAACTCATCTAGCCAAGAACTCCCATTGATCCCATAAGTAATATAGAAAATACCACAAGTCTTGCCATCTTCCACCGAAAACTCAGTTTCTATCCATAAGTACAACTTGGAAGCCTCCAATTATTGCATGTAGAGTTTTGAATACAATAGGACCATTCTCTAAAGTCATCCACACTACTCAAACCATACATCCACACTACTCAAACCATAGTTAGATTGATTAAACGAACCGAACAACATGTGCTTCATTAGCACTCTAACACTATAGAATATGACCTCATTCAAATATAACAAAGCAACTTCCTGCCCTATGCATCGAGCATTCCTTACCAACCACAACTCAAGTCATTCCCCGATCCGCGTATACCCATAAAGCATAACATAGACTTTATTGAAATTTCCTTTACTCAAGCCATAACTGATTCACAAATGCGCCTCGAACTGGGACATAACCATGCAATCTACTATTCAATAGCGGGCTCCCCCACTTGGCTCAAAGCCAAGGTCAAACACGCACCATAACTCATAACGCATATGCTTTATTGCTTCCATAATACCATAGCGAGATTAACTCAATCCATGTATAAGCTCGTGGAACACAGACCATCTGGTACTTCATATATTCTTCAAATCTCGTATTTACTCTCATAACAATTAAACCCACTCTCTTAAGCGGCCCAAATTAAATTCATATATATATATATATATATATATATATATATATATATATATATATATATATAATATATATTTTACTTGTTTTCACTTGTAAATGGGATCTTCTAACAAGCAACATAAAGATCAAATTACTCTAGAACACTTCGCAGAAGATAACCCACCTGCTTCGCCTAAACTAACACAGAAATTGTCAATATTACTGTTTTACCATGGGATAATTTATCTTCGGATTACTATTCTAGCCTTTTGACATGTATAGGTTATTCCGATACTATTTTTAGTTATTGGATAACCTCGGATTAGTAATCAAACAATGGATGAAGCGGTATTAAATTTTTATTTTAGGATTATTTTTACTTATCCGCCATACCAAAGTATCCCTCGAAAGAAAATAAAAGATAACTTTATAACTTTATATATATATATATATATATATATATATATATATATATATATATATATATATATATATATATATATATATATATATGTGTGTGTGTGTGTGTGTGTGTGTGTGCGTGTGTGTGGTTGTTATTGTGAAGTGTTGTTATAGATGATATATATTATAACATAACAAATTAAATCGATTTTAGTAAAATTTGACTTTTATAATGAATGATTGTTATATAGAGATGTTATAAAAAGGGCTAACCGTAAATTATTTTCTTAAAAAATGTACAAGAAAGATAGATAGATAATATGGATTAAATTGAGTAATTTTTACTATCATACAAAATAGAACGGATCCAACTTAAATCATGCCGTAAAATCATGACAAATAGATTCAAATTGTGATTGAATAAAATAATTATACATAATCATTAAAGATTGTGGCGAAATAATTAATACACAAAAAAACATCTATATTTATATTAAAAGCACGAAGACCCTTAACGAAATGTCGTTCGTCTTTTTTATCCCTTTAAAATAGAGTTCACACTGGATAAAATAGTCATTTAATTATTTTCCTATATATAGTATTAATTATTCAATTAACTTTCCTAATATTTAGAAATAGTCATTTAATTACTTTCCTATCTAGATCTTATGTTAATTAAAAGAAAATATATGTTTCAAGAACGAATCAAATTATTTTAAATTCTAATTTTTCCTATACATTAATAGAAAAGGAAATACATTAAAAAGAAACTCTTAACTACGTTTTTTATGAGCAAATTTTCGGCAACTTTGTCAAACAAAAAGTAGAATCCTTTTTTCCTCTTTTTTTTTTTAAAAAAAACTTTTCTATTTACATGTTAAATTTTGAAATGTTATATAATTACTTTGAATATATATAATTATATAATTCATAAATACAATTATTTAGGAAGGGATTAGGAGGAATGAGTTCTTTTGGAGTGTTCCTACTTTCTCATGTTGTGCATAAGTTAGAGCTAAATGAAAATCTTTGAGATGAGAAGAAATATAAGATTAAAAAAAAGATTAAATTGGGAGTGTCTGGCTGGAGATCTACGAAAATTACTAAAATACAGATCGATTTACCTAGATTTAGGAGTGCATAGGGTACATGCAGAATAAATTTGTTCTTTTTGTATATATTTTATTGATTAAAATAATAGACACGTGCAATGCACATATACCGAAAACTAGTATGCTTAAATACAATACATGAAATTACCTCTAATAGAACGTGTTTTATTCCTAAAGTGAGATTTTCGAACTTAAATGCAAATTAATTGAGCGGGCAAGAAGAAGAGAATAGTACATAATTAAATTAAGAGAAATTTTCATAAATCACTATCTTTTAGTAGTAGTTAACCATCTATAGATATCATCTGCTATATTACAGATTATAAGTACCTTTTATGTGGTTATAAGATTTATTTGATATATTTAAGCTATTGTATTCATGAATACAGTAGCAAAAATAGGCGTAAATCAGGGAAGTCCAACTAATCAGTTATTGTATTCGAGTGTATTCGACTGTAATCATGAAGTGAAATATAGGATTACAGCTGGACAGATTATTGTATTCGACTATATTTACAATGTAAAATACGGAGTACACTATTTTTAAAACGAAAAGTGAATCAGTTAACATAATAGACTCCTAATATAACTCAACAAACTCAATTATAACACACATATTTTGTATTTTCAGTTATAAAAAAATATTCTCAACCGAAAAATACCCAAAGACATAGAAATCATCGAGAAATTATATAATACATCTGAATACATAAATTATATTAATTAAAAAAAACTTATGAATACATTCATGGCATATAGCGAGACAGTGAATACAATAAAATACATAGAATACAACGGGATACATTAAAATACAATGAGAAAAAAGACAGTGAATAAAATAAAATACATGAAATATAACAAGATACATTGAAATTACAATGAAAAAAAAAGACAACGAATACAATAAAATACATGAAAATATATTGAAATTGTGACAATCCGGTCCGTCGTCACGTGAGTTACAGCCCCGTTTTCCCAGTTATATGCTTGCTCATGTTTCAATATATGTATTTGGTAAATTTGAGTCAATTCGGATCGAGTTTGGTAGGAAATGGGATACATAGTCTCTTTGATAAAGGAATAGTTTGGAAAAGTCAATTGGACGTTGACTTGTGAGTTAGAGGGATCATAATCGAATTCTGATGGTTCGGTTAGCTTTGAGGGATCATTTGTGATTTAGGAGAGTGATCAGAATTGAATTTGAAGGTCCCGTGTAGAAATAGGCTTGAATTACCGAAGTTGGAATTTTGGTGAATTCCGGTTGATAGGTGAGATTTTTATCGGGGATTCTGAATGGAATTCCGACAGTTGCAAAAGCTTCGTTAGGTGATTTTGGATATGTCTACACATTTTCAGGTCATTTGGACATCGTTTGGTCGGGTTTTTGATTGGATGTTGGTTTTGGAAGTTTTAGTTGAAACTTAGGCTTGAATCCGCCTTAATTTGATGATGTTTTTGTTTAAGGATGTGTTTTTATGATTGGAACAAGTTCGTATCGTATTTTGGAGTAGGTTGGTGGTTTTTGTTGAGGTCCCGGGGGCCTCGAGGTGATTCCGGGGGTCCAAACAGATCATTTTTGGCTAAGTGAGAGATCATGTTTGCTGTCATAATTGCAGCAGGATTTTGTTCATCACGTTCGCGATGAGGATCACGCAAACGTGTAGAGCTAACTGGAGAGCTGAGGAATTTTGCCTTCACGTTCGCGAAGGAGGGGATGCGAACACGTAGGTGTAGGGTCTAATGAATCGCTTTCACGAATGGATGCCCGCGTTCGCGTAGAGAGGGAAAAAATGACCATCGCGATCGCGTCAGGGTGTACGCTTTCGCATAGAGTAAAAATGGGCTGAAGCTGGATTTTTCATCGCGAACGCGTGAAGAGCATCACGTTTGCGTAGGGTTAAATATAACTGGATAGAAGGGTTTTTAAAAAGAAATCAGTTGCGAACCCTTCATATTTTTTCTCCATTTTTGCACACCTTGAGAGCTAATTGGTAGAATTTGAATAGGATTTCTTCGGGAATTGATTGGAGGTAAGTCTCGTGGTCTTAATACATCATTTTATCAAAGAATCTTCCATTAATTCTTTGAATTTGGGTATAAATTGAGGAGGTTAGGACTTGGATTTTTTCTATGTAAAATCATGATTTGGTGGCTCATTTGAAGTCTGATTTTGATAAATTTTATATGCACGGACTCATGGCGAGACGACGATTCTGAAAATGTGAATTTCGTAATTTTTCAAGAAGCGGGCCTGGGGCTCGGGTTTTGGTAACTTTGTGTTTTTGGGTATTTTTCGAGTCATTTCGATTGGGTTATGATCTATTAGCCTATTTTGATTTATTCTTATTGATTTTGATCAGCTTTGGCACCCAGGGAGGTCGATTTGTGAGGAAAGCGCAAGGCAAGCTATGACTTTGGCCGGTCCAAGGTGAGTGGTAGTCATGAATGATATACTGAGGGTTTGAAACCCCGTATTTGCACTATACAGTGCTATGTTGAGATGAAACATGCGTCGTGTGATCAACGTGGTGATATTGTGACTGGGGATTCGTACTTAGTCCATCCTGATTGATGATTTACTGCACATTTTGACTAAGACTGAGCTTATATCCGTATATTTGGTCTAGTTTCCATGTTTGGGGCCTTGTGTCGATCTGTAGAACCTTAGGAAAGCCTATGGAGATAAATGACCCCTAGACCTGTGAAACACATACTCTCAGTTGTACTCTTAGCTGTATAGCATAACATGAACCGGTACTAGAAATGTACTTTGAGTGAGAATACCTAGGGTTGAATACCCTTTTCTAGCTGAGTGGGCCTGGAAGGCCAAGTCTATATTGATTGAGAGGGGTCGAGGACCCATGGTGATGTATAGATATATATACTGGATCGGGCTGCACGCTACAACAGTATATACATATATATGTATTGGATCGGACTGCATGCCGCAGTATTATATATATATGGATTGGACTGCACACCGTAGTGATATATATGTGGATCGGACTGCATGCCGCAGTATTATAGCGCTTGGACTGAAGGAGCCCCTCCGGAGTCTGCACACACCCCCATTAAGCGCAATTACTATATTATTGGATTGGGCTACACGCCGTAGCATTATATCTATTATATTGGATCGGGCTGCACAACATTATATATACTATATTGGATCGAGCTGCAAGGTGTAGCATTATTAGTAAGGATCGGGCTACGCGCCGCGGCAGTGTTGGATAATTTTAAGATAGTAGTAGGCTGATACTGGGTTTTCTACCCGAGAGATGATATTACCTGTACGGTTACTTTAGAACAATTTAGTGTTCTTACATGCATTTTTAGTTATTATTTATTGCTACTACTCACTGAGTTGGAAGTACTCACTCTACTCCCTGCACCTTGTGTGCAGATACAGGTATTCAAAAGGGCAGTTGAGCTATATTACTGCTGTTTCAGCTTCTGCAGAGTCATCGAGGTAGCTGCCGTCATCTGCAAGACCCGATCTCTCATTCCGTTATCTTTTGTTCTTCTATCTAGACTTGGTTGTATAGGGTATTACTCTCATGTTTAGAGGCTCATAGTTGTGACACCAGATCGTAGTGGGCTGTTATTTCAGTTGTTTTGAATTCCGCTTTCTTATTATTATTATCAAAACAGGATAATTGACTTTAATTGGAATATCTTTGAATTAATAATTGGATTGGTTATCGAAAAATGGTCATGCTTGCCTAGCAATGTGTTGGGAGCCATCAAGACCGAGGTTTGGGTCGTGACAAGTTGGTATCAGAGCCTAGGTTATTGGGTCTCGCGAGTTATGAGCCGGTTTAGTAGTGTCTCGCGGATTAGTATGGAGACGTCTGTACTTATCCTCGGAAGGCTGCAAAACCTTTAGGAAAACTTCCAATTCTTGAAATTCATGTAGTGTGATTTTGTTGATCTTAAACTAAACTTTGGCATTCTATTCCTCGCAGATGGCGAGAACTCGTGCTACAGGACAAGGCGGACGACCACCATTGCCACCTGCTAGAGGCCGTGGACGCGGCCATGGTCGTGGTAGGGGTAGAGCAGTTTGGGCAGTTCCAGTTGACCTACCAGTTGCCCCCATTCAGGATCTGCCTCCAGTTGTAGAGGTCCCAACAACACCTGTTCAGGCACCAGCTGTGCCTATTGTGATTCCGGGTCTATAGGAGACCCTAGCTCAGATATTGACAGTTTGCACTGGCCTAGCTCAGGCAGTTTCAGCCTTCACTGCAGCAGCTACATCCCAGACCAGGGTGGTCATCAGACCCCCGCAGCTCGCACTCCATAGTAGGTAGTGCAGGGTCTTCAGACACCTGAGGCACCACCTATGACGACCCGGCTCCAGTTCAGCCGGTTATTCAGGTTCAGAGTGACAGGGTCCCAGTGATGCCTGACGACGAGCAGCATCATATTGAGAGGTTTAGTAGGCTTTCACCTCCTACATTCAGTGGTATTCTGGGCGAGGACGCCCATGGCTTTCTCGACAAGTGCCGTCGTATGCTCCGTACAGTAGGGATTCGCGAGTCGAGTGGGGTATCATTTACTACTTTCTAGTTCCATGGAGCTGCCTTCACATGGTGGGATGTATATGAGCATCGTAGGCTGGCAGGTGCGGCACCATTGACATGGCAGGAGTTCTCCACTATCTTTCTAGAGAAGTGGATACCACCGTCTCAGAGGGAGGAGTTACGCAGGCAGTTTGAGTGGCTCCGTCAGGGGGACATGTCAGTGATAGAGTATGAGGTAAGGTTCTCAAAGCTAGCTAGATATGCCCCATGGATGGTTCCTACTGATCAGGAGAGGATCATGCGCTTTGTGGATGGACTTATCTATCATATTTGTTTCTTGATGACCTGAGAGAGGGTTCTGAGTCATTCCTTCGAGGATGCAGTTGATATTGCACACGACATTGAGACAGACCATCATCGAGAGTGAGAGGAGAGGGAGAGGGAGGCCAAGAGGCCTCGGGGATCAGGTAGTTTCTGCGGTGCTCAGTCTAGAGGCTAGGGTCAGTAGAGCCGAGGTTGTTCTTTTAGGTCTTCACAGCCAGCCCACTCAGAGTATCGTGGGTCATCTTCGGGCCGAGGTCATCAGGTGTCACGACCCAAATCCGGTCCTGATGGCGCCCAGAAATCAAGCTAGGCCATCCAGACCAACAAACATTTTTCACAAATAATATTAGTCCCAAATGGACAACTCAAGAAGAATATATGAGTCATCGAAACTCCAATAATAATAATACGAACAAAATACTGAGAAGTGCGAAAACAACTAACACTCCCAAAGATCTGGAGTCACAAGTCTAGAGCCTCTAAACAAACCGAGAAATAGTAGAGAATACTGTATAAAGTTCTCAAATCTGAACATAAAGTAACAACTGAAAAGGGAGGAGAAGCTAGGTTCTGCGAACGTCGGCAACTACCTCAGCAACTCGATGTGACTCTGTGAAAGCTAGAATGCTCGTCTACTTCTCCTGAGTACCTGAATCTGCACACAAAGGTGCAGGGAGTAGGGGTGAGTACTACGTACTCAATGAGTAATAACTATATACAAGTAGCTGTAAGCAAGAAATTCACAGAATACCACAAAATGAAGCTAAACTACAGTCCGATCCTCCTACGAACTAGCAACAGCAGTACAATACAATTTTCACAGATGATTCAACAGATAAAGATGCAATGCAATGCTCATAACCGCTACGGTGTGTATCCCGATCCATTTAACATCGACGGCGCTCACTGGGGGTGTGTGCAGACTCCGGAGGGGCTCCTATAGCCCAAGTGCAATACCGCTGCGGTGTGCAGCCCGATCCTCATATCATATCAACCGTTGCGGCGTGCAACCCGATCCATCCTCAGTCCACAACAATCATATAAGTCACACAACAACTTAAATTATTTATTTCCAGGTTCCCTTTCATTAATTATGAAAATACTTTGATTCTTATTTAATTTTCAAAAAAACAGGTGGCTTAGCATTTCAATACGGTGATTTCAAACGAGGACTGAGATCAGTGATTAAGAAAGTGTAGCTATCACATATATAACTATCCCCTAGGGATACTATAGGTCGACACAAGACCCCAAACATGGCTTACAGCCCACAATTATATCAAACACAGTGTTTTTCAACCACTAACAACATATTATTCATATCCGGGATACACTAAGTCTCAATCCTCAGTCACAATCAATCCTGCACCTGCCACGGGGTGCGAGCCACGCCCTACTAGCGTCACAATGTGCTAAGCTGGGGTTTCGAACCCTCAGGCAACCATATACACAAACTACTCACCTCTAGCCGGCCGGGGAATCGTCCGTAATGCCTTTTCCTTTAGAATTCGTTGCCCCGCATGTAGAATCCAGTCAAACCACAATAATTATGTCATTTACGGGTCAAAGAAACATAATTCAATTCAATTTACATGAAAAACGCATAAATACACTAAGTTGGTAAAAACATGACCCCGGGCCCGCTGCTCTGAAAATTCCAAAATTTATACCAACGCGTTCCTCGTCTCGCCACGAGTCTGTACATATAAAATTTATCCAATTCCGACACCATTTGGTCCTTCAAATATTTATTTTACATTTTTGAAAGATTCCAAAATTTTCTTCCCAAATTTCATCTCAAATCACTAATTAAATGATGGATTCAATGATAGATTCATGTACTCTAACCAAATCTGAGTTAGAATCACTTACTCCGATGAATTTCTTGAAAAACCTTTAAAAATCGCCAAAATCCGAGCTCTCTAGGTCCAAAAATCAAATAAAACCTAAAACCTCGTATTTATAGAGTAACCCTCGGATTCCAGCAGTGCTGACCGCACAAAAATGACCACGGTCCGCACCCAGGGAATGCTGACCGCACAAAAATGGTTGCGGCCGTGCATCAATTTGACTGCAGTGACAGGCTTCACTATTTTGGCCATAAGTTTCGCTACAGATGTCCAAATGCCTATTATAATATGTTTCTGGAAACTAGATTCAAGGTTCAACAACTTTCGTTTTTGAATCACCTCACAATTCCGTGTAGATAAAAAGATATGAGCTTCCGAAGTAGAACAAGCAGCCTACAGATCTTCCCGTGCGCGGCCGCGCGCCCAGCGCAAAAAGGAGTGCGGTCCGCGCCTCCACTGCCATTTTTCTAAGTTTCGGGGTATTCGTACTCGCTCAAAACTCACCCGAAACACGTCCGAGGTCCCCGGGACATCAAACAAAAGCACAGATACATTCTAATACTTCATTTAAACTTGCTCGAGCCATAAAAACACTATCATTAACATCAAAATCGTCAAGTTTCCATCAATCAAGGGCTAAGTTAAACTAAAACTTTCCAAATTCTCCTTTAATAAAAAACCTGACCTAAACACCTCCAAATCAACTGAAATTTTGCACGCATATCCAAAATCACATAACGAAACTATAAAAATTGTCGAAATTCCATTCCGACCCCGGATCAAAATCTCACCTACCATTCGGATTTCGCCAAAATTCAACCTTAGCCAATTCAAGCCTAAAACTACACCGGACCTCCGAATTCGATTCTGATTACTCCCCTAAGTCATAAATGATCCACCGAAACTAGTCAAATCATCAGAATCCGATTCTGAGCACTCTAACAAAATAGTCAACTCCAGGTTGATTTTCCATATTCAAGCTTCCTTCAAAAAGGCTATTTGCCTCATTTTCAACCCCAATCACGCCTAACTCACCCGATAAACTCTAACACTGATATAAAAGCATAAAACATATAAATGCAAGGTAACAGGGTGGTAATTCCCGTAATGAAGGGCCAGGTCAGTACATTCTCCCCAACTAAACAAACGCCCGTCCGCGAGCGGGTTAAGAAACATACCTGGGGTATCAAATAAGTGTGGATATCTGTTCCGCATCTCCTGCTCGGTCTCCCAAGTTGCTTCCTCCACGGGACGACCTCTCCACTGCACTTTCACTGAAGCTATGTCATTGGATCTCAGCTTATGAACCTGTCGATCCAAAATGCCTACCGGCTCCACATCATAGGTCAAGTCCTCATCTAACTGTATCGTGGTGAAGTCTAACACATGTGACGGGTCTCCAACATACTTCCGGAGCATAAATACATGGAATACGGGGTGAACTTCTGACAAGCTGGGTGGCAAAGCAAGCATATAGGCCACCTCCCCAACTTTTCTAAGCACCTCAAAAGGTCCAATGAACCTTGGGCTCAAATTTCCTTTCTTCCCAAACCTCATAACGCCCTTCATAGGTGAAATCTTCAGCAATACCTTCTCACCTACTGAATAAGACACATCTCGGACCTTCCGATCCGCATAACTCTTCTGAAGCGACTGAGCTGTGCGAAGTCTCTACTGAATCACCTTTACCTTGTCTACGACATCCTAAACTAACTCTGTCCCCAACAATCTACCCTCGCCGGGCTCAAACCAACCGACTGGAGATCTACACCACCTCCCATATAAAGCATCATACGGTGCCATCTGAATGTTTGACTGATAGCTATTATTATAAGCAAACTCTGCAAGAGGCAAGTAATCAGCCCATGAACCACCAAAGTCAATGGCACAAGCACGCAACATGTCCTCCAGTATCTGAATAGTACGCTCAGACTGCCCATCCGTCTGTGGATGAAATGCTGTGCTCAGCTCTACTTGTGAACCCAACTCTCGCTGAAATGTCCTCCAGAACTGAGAAGTGAACTGGGTACCTCTGTCTGATATGATAGAAATGGGAACTCCATGCAATCTCACACTATCGCGGATGAATATCTCCGCCAGCCGCTTCGAAGAGTATGTAGTACACACTGGAATGAAGTGAGCTGACTTGGTCAGCCTATCCACAACCACCCAAACTGAATCAAACTTCCTCACTGTCCGAGGGAGTCCACTAACAAAGTCCATAGTGATCCTTTCCCACTTTCACTCGGGAATATCAATATGCTGAAACACACCACCAGGTCTCTGATGCTCATACTTGACCTGCTGACAGTTTACGCACCGTGCCACATGATTCACAATATCTTTCTTCATCTTTCTCCACCAGTAATGCTGTCTCAAATCCTGATACATCTTTGCGGCACCTAGATGAATAGAATACCGCGAGCTATGGGCCTCCTATAATATCAAATCACGAAGGCCATCAACATTGGGCACGCATATTCGGCCCTGCATCCGCAACACACCATCACTATCAATAGTGACATCTCTAGCATCATCATGCTGAATTCTGTCCTTAAGGACGAGTACGTGTGGATCATCATACTGGCGCTCTCGAATGCGGTCATATAAAGAAGACCGAGCTACCACGCAAGCCATAACCCAACTGGGCTCAGAAATATCCAGTCTCACCATCTGATTAGCTAACGCTTGAACATCAACTGCAAGGGGTCTCTCCCCAACTGGAATGTACGCCAAGCTACCCATACTAATAGCCTTCCAACTCAATGCATCGGCCACTACATTAGCCTTCCCGGGATGGTACAAAATGGTAATATCATAGTTTTTAAGCAATTCAAGCCATCTCCGCTGCCTCAAATTGAGATCCTTCTGCTTAAACAAATGCTGGAGGCTGCGGTAGTCTGTATACACATCACAAGATACACCATACAAGTAATTCCTCCAAATCTTCAAGGCATGAACAATAGCAGCTAACTCTAAATCATGAACAGGGTAGTTCTTCTCGTGGGGCTTTAGCTGCCGAGAAGCATATGTAATAACTCTACCCTCCTACATCAATACACAACCGATCCCAACTCTGGAAGCATCACAATATACCGTATAGGACCCTGAGGCTGATGGTAACACAAGTACTGGAGCTGTGGTCAAAGCCTCCTTGAGCTTCTGAAAGCTCTCCTCACATTCATCAGACCACACAAATGGAGCATTCTTCTGTGTCAACTTAGTCAAAGGTGAAGCAATAGATGAGAAACCCTGAACAAACATGCGGTAATAGCCTACCAAGCCGAGGAAACTCCGAATCTCAGTAGCTGAGGAAGGTCTGGGCCAATTCTGCACCGCCTCGACCTTCTGTGGGTCAACCCGAATACCATCACTAGACACTACATGTCCCAGAAAAGTCACAGTATCAAGCCAGGATATCATCAATAAACACCAGGATATCATCAATAAACACAATCACAAAAGAATCAAGGTACGGCCAAAATACACTAGTCATCAAGTGCATGAATGCAGCTGGGGCATTAGTCAGCCCGAAAGACATCACCAGAAACTCATAGTGCCCATATCTCGTTCTGAATGCTGTCTTCATAATGTCTGAGTCCCTAATCTTCAACTGATGATAACCCGATCGAAGATCAATCTTAGAGAATACGCTAGCTCCCTTGAGTTGATCAAACAAGTCCTTAATACGAGGCAATGGGTACTTATTCTTCACTATTACCTTTTTTAGCTGTCTGTAATCAATGCATATTCTTATTGTGTCATCTTTCTTCTTTATGAACAACACTGGTGCACCCCAAGGTGACACACTCGGGCGAATGAAACCATTATCTAAGAGTTCTTGAAGTTGTTCTTTCAACTCTTTTAACTCCGCTGGTGCCATGCGATAGGGAGGAGTAGAAATGGGCTGAGTGCCCGGCCCCAAGTCAATACCAAAGTCAATATCCCTGTCAGGTGGCATGCCCAGCAGGTCTGCTGGAAATACATCCAGAAACTCCCTCATAACGGGGACCGAATCAAGACTGGGTGTCTCAGCCTCAACATCTCTAATGAAGGCCAAATAAGATAAACAACCCTTCTCAATCATTAGTTGGGCCTTTATATAAGAAATCACCCTGTCGGATACATAATCGGTCAAGCCACGCCACTCGATCCTCGGATTATCTAGAATAGCCAATGTGACTATCTTGGCATGACAGTCCAGAATCGCATGATAAGGAGATAACCAATCCATGCCTAGAATCACATTGAAATCCACTATGCCCAATAGTAACAAGTCAACTCAGGTCTCCAAACCCCTAATAGTAATAAGACAAGATTGATATACCTGATCCACAACAACATTATCCCCCACCGGGGTAGACACATGTACGGGCAAGGTAAGAATACCACAGGTCATACCCAAATGATGTGCAAAATAGGAAGAAACATAAGAATAGGTGGATCTGGGATCAAATAAGACAGAAGCATCCATGTGGTAGACTGAGATAATACCTGAAATGACAGAATCTGAGGCACTACCATCCTTCATATTTGGAAGAGCATAGAAACGAGCTTGGCCTCCGCCAGTACGATCCTTGCCCCTAGGGCGACCTCTGGACACCTGGCCACCACTCATAGTTGACTGTGCTGGTGCTGAAGAAACAGGAGTAGAAGACGAGGGTTGGTCCCTCTGCTGAGACTGCCTACGAAGCCACTAAGGACACTCTCTCTTGATATGGCCCAACTCGCCACACTCAAAGCAACTACCTGAAGGTGGAAGAATGGATTGCTGAGGACCTCTCACTGCAGATGAATCCTGAGCTGAAGAAGCAGGAGCAGAGCTCTGAGCTAGAAGAGCACTCAATGCAGGCTGACTCTACTGACGACTCTGCTGACCCTGATGAACCTGATGGCCCTGACGACCATGATCTGATGAAGCTCCACTGGACTCTGCACGTCCTGACTAATGGGATTTGAATAAACGGCCCCTGCTATACTGAGGTTGGATCCTAGACGGAGCACCACTATAACTACCAGTACCACGAGGCCTTTTAGCCTCTCTCCCCTCCCGCTCTCTGCGACGATATGTCTCAATATGACGGGCAACATCAACCACCTCCTCAAAGGTAACTACCGAAGCTCTCTCTCTGGTCATCAATATACGGATGGGGTAGATAAGACCATCTATAAATCTCCTGATCCCCTATCCGTCCGTAGGAATCATCCACATGGCATGACGGGCTAGCTATGTGAATCTCATCTCATACTGAGTAACCGTCATATCCCCCTACTTCAGCCACTCAAAATGACGATGCAGCTCCTCTCTCTGGGATTGAGGCACATATTTCTCCAATAATACCGTGGAGAACTGCTGCCAAGTGAGGGGAGCTGCCCCAGCGGGCCTAGCCTCTCAAAATCCTCCCACCACTAAAATGCTGGACCTGTGAACTGAAAGGTGGTGAAAGCAACACCGCTGGACTCCAGAATACCCGCGGTGCGAAGCATACGCTGACATTTATCAAGAAAACCCTGGGCGTCCTCGCCCTCAGCACCACTGAATGCCGGAGGCTGTAGCCTCTCAAATCTCTCCAGACGACGCTGCTCATCGTCAGGCATAACTGGAACCACATGAGCAGGGGCTGGTGCAACGGATGCAGCTGGGTGAACTGGAGCTGCTCCAGGTGCTTGAATACCCTGAACTACCGGCTCGGGTGTGCGAGCCATGGGGGTCTGATTCCCCCCTGCCTGTGAAGAAGCCGCTGCAGTAGAGGCTGCAACCACCTAAGCTAAGCTAGTACATATTGATAAAATCTAAGCCAAAGTCTCCTGAAGACCCGGTATCTCAATAGCAACTGCCAGTGCCTGAACATGAGCTGCTGGAGCACCTGCAGCTGGAACCTGATCCTGAACCTGGGCCACCGGTGCAGGAATCTGACCCTGAGTCTGGTCAGCTGGTGGGTCAGCAAGTGCTGGTGCTGCTGCCCTACCTCTACCATGACTACGGCCTCCGGGTGCCAATGGTGGTCGTCCGCCACATCCGCTAGCACGTGTTCTCGCCATCTGCGAGAGAATAGAATATGGAAAAGTTTAATTTCATGATAACACAAATCGCACGATATGAATCCAAGAAAATGAGGTTTTTCCTAAAGTTTCTGTAGCCATTCGAGGATAGATACGGACGTCTACGTACAAATCCGCGAAAGCCTACTAAACCGGCTCATGACTCGCGAGTCCTAATAACCTAGGCTCTGATACCAACTTGTCACGACCCATATCCGGTCGTGATGGCGCCCAGAAATCAAGCTAGGCCAGCCAGACCAACAAACATTTTCACAAATAATATTAGTCCCAAATGGACAACTCAAGAAGAATATATGAGTCATAGAAACTCCAATAATAATAATACGAACAAAATACTGAGAAGTGCGAAAACTACTAACACTCCCAAAGATCTGGAGTCACAAGTCTAGAGCCTCTAAACAAACCGAACAATAGTAGAGAATACTGTATAAAGTTCTCAAATCTGAACATAAAGTAACAACTGAAAATGGAGGAGAAGCTAGGTTCTGCGAACGTCGTCAGCTACCTCAGCAACTCGATGTGACTTTGTGAAAGCTGGAATGCTCGTCTACTTCTCCCGAGTACCTATATTTGCACACAAAGGTGCAGGGAGTAGGGGTGAGTACTAAGTACTCAGTGAGTAATAAATATATACAAGTAGCTAAAAGCAAGAAATCCACAGAATACCACAAAATGAAGCTAAACTACAGTCCGATCCTCCTACGAACTAGCAACAGCAGTACAATATAATTTTCATAGATGATTCAATAGATAAAGATGCAATGCAATGCATATAACCACTACGGCGTGTAGCCCGATCCATTTAACATCGACAGCGCTCACTGGGGGTGTGTACAGACTCCGGAGGGGCTCCTACAGCCCAAGCACAATACCGCTGTCGCGTGCAGCCCGATCCTCATATCATATTAACCGCTACAGCGTGCAGCCCGATCCATCTTCAGTCCACAACAATCATATAAGTCACACAACAACTCAAATTATTTATTTCCAAGTTCCCTTTCATTAATTATGAAAATACTTTGATTCTTATTTAATTTTCAAAAAAATAGGTGGCTTAGCATTTCAATACGGTGATTTCAAACCAGGACTGAGATAAGTGATTAAGCAAGTGTAGCTATCACATATATCACTATCCCCTAGGGATGCTACAGGTCAGCACAAGGCCCCAAACATGGCTTACAACCCACAATTATATCAAACACAGTGTGTTTCAACCACTAACAACATATTATTCATATCCGGGATAAATTAAGTCTCAATCCCCAGTCACAATCAATCCCGCACCTGCCACGGGGTGCGAGCCACGCCCTACTAGTGTCACAATGTGCTAAGCCGGGGTTTCGAACTCTCAGGCTACCATATACACAAACTACTCACCTTTAGCCGGTCGGGGATCCGCAATGCCTTTTCCTTTAGAATTCGCTACCTCGCGCGTAGAATCTAGTCAAACCATAATAATTATGTCATTTACGGGTCAAAGAAACATAACACAATTCAATTTACATGAAAAACGCATAAATACACTAAGTTGGTATAAACCCGACCCCAGGCCCGCTGCTCGGAAAATTTTGAAATTTATACCAACGCATTCCTCGTCTCGCCACGAGTCCGTACATATAAAATTTATCCAATTACGATACCATTTGGTCCTTCAAATATTTATTTTACATTTTTGAAAGATTCCAAAATTTTCTTCCCAAATTTCATCTCAAATCACTAATTAAATACTGAATTCAATGATAGATTCATGTACTCTAACCAAATCTGAGTTAGAATCACTATCTCCGATGAATTTCTTGAAAAACCTTCAAAAAATTACCAAAATCCGAGCTTTCTAGGTCCAAAAATCAAATAAAACCTAAAACCTCGTATTTATAGAGTAACCCTCGGATTCCAGCAGTGCTTGTGAGCACGTGATTTTTGCCCTATATGAGAAATACTCCCAAAATTCAATATAAAATAATCTTTTCGTCGTGTGCAATTTTTAGATTTTTCGTGGCATTTTGGATAATTGTTTGTATATGTCTAAGCGTGTTTGTTTGTTTAAATCACGAAAAATACAAAAATATATTGCGTTTGCATCTTTAGAATTTAATTTACCATTAAAACTAATCCAGTTTATTTGACAAAAATGGAAAATCACAAAAATATGTATTCTTGCATTTTTAGCATTTAATGTCCTAATTGTGCGTTTGTATTGTTATTTAATTATGTGTGATAATTATTTAGAGTTAATTAGAACTTTAGGATAATTTGGTCAATTATTAATTTAGGATTGAATTTTATTTTTAGAGAAATTTAAAAGAAAAATATATAAATAGATTAGAAATAAATAAAGAAAGGAGAAATTCGGATTGGGCCAATTTTAATTAAATGCCTAAGCCCAACTCTTAAAACCCATCCCAATCCACCCACCACCCAAGTCCGACCCGCACCGACCCATCCATTAATGAATTGATCATGGCCATTGGATTTCAATCATCCAATGGCCTAAATTAATCCGGGCATTTGGACACAACCAAAGGCCCCCCAAACCCCAGCCTACCCGGTCATTCTCCCAAACAAACCCCTCATCTCCTTCACTCATCTTCACCCTAAGAAAAAACCTAGCCGCCACCCTACCCCATCGACGGAAACCCGGCGCCAACAACGCCGCCGGCCACCAAAATCAACACCACGGAACCCCATCACACCCTTAACCCAAATCCACAAACCTCACACCTCGAATCACTCTCCATCATCTCGAATCTTCATTTGAAGATTCGAGCAAAACACAAACCCACTCCAACCAAGCCCAAACTCGTACCAATTGCTCTCCGGACCTTCCCCGTAACCGAACCAAACTTGGTTTGGTTCGAATCCGGCTAGAAATGTTCGAACCCCAAATTCCTTCTCAAGAACCCTAGAATTCAAGAATTAGGGAGGTTTGTCCAAGTAACAGTAATTGAAGTTAATGGACTTTAATTGAAGTGTTTTCGTTTGAAAACATTTCAATTAAACTCCATTTAATTTCAAAATATGAAAACTCGAATCCTTTGGGGCCGGGTCCGTCCGATTTCGATTGAGGTAATTTCTTTCTTCCTGTTTATTTCAATTAGGTATTTGTTTGTTTCGTGTATTTGTTTAATTTAACTTTTTGAATTCTTCTCATTTTCTTTCTTGGCCGCCCCTGTTTTCACTTCTTCTCAAAGACCTTTTATTTGGTCAATTACTCTTCTATGTTGTTTGTTTGATTACGTATGTGGTCAAATGCGTATTCGCTTCGATTAGCGTCGTCGAATACTTAGTTTCATTTTTGCCAAGATTTTTAGAATCACTGTCTTATCGGTTAATTTGTTATCCATGTTACGTGTTATAGTTAATTGAATGTCGTCGATCACTCACCTCTGTTTGATTTCAGTTTTTACATATGAGTCGAGTCTTGAAACCTTCAATCGTTGCAATTCCGTATGAATTTGTCTTCACTGTTAATTGATGTTGATTAGGTTTGTTGCCCCTCTGAGCCTGACCGTATGTTATAGTTTGAATGTCGATTAATCGTTATCGATTACATGTGTTATAATCGATTAAACGAATATCGTCGATTAGTTATATAGGTCTCTTTGTTTAGAACAATGGGGGACAATGCTATTTAAAACTGATAAATTTCCATCTGGATCATTGCTTTGAACTTAAATCTAATTTTTGTTTATGGTTGAAATTAGGAAGTTGAATTGGTTATAGCTAAAGTTCTAATGGGATTACAGAATATTAGCTAAGGATTTGGAAAACCTGAAAATTGGTTTTAGTTTAAACATTCTGCCATTGATGAACTGGCATGCCCTCAATGTAGTTAAATAGTTACAAAAGTCAGAGTTAATAGGGGATCCGGATCAAACAATATTGTCTGTAAACCTTTAGATTTTAAGTAGTTGGGCATTAAGTAATAGGAAATGAGAAAACAGCTCTAGTTAATGCTAAAAATGTGCAATCCACATGGGGTTAGTGGAACCTGATGCACACCAGAGAATTCCACTTAATTTCTGCACTTCAAAGATTTTAAAATCAGAGCCATACCTGGACAAACTGAGGTGGTAAAAACAGAGGGAATAGTATGGGGCTGTTTAGTTTAAAACAATTTTAAAAAAAAAGGGGGGCTGAAGGTTGTAAGTTCAGGTTATAAAAGAGAGAAAATTTTCAGAATAGAGAGAAACGGATAGAGAGAGTAAACATTTTTGAGAGGCATACACACACAAATACTCACCAGAAATAGAAGAAACACTGGAAGACACAGAAAGGGAAAAACAATAAGAGGAGGAGCCTGGGGAGAAAAATAGACAGGGAGAGACTGGATTTTGGAGAGCATTCTGAAGGGATACATATAGAAATCTTAGGGAGTGATAGAGAGATTTTTGAAGGAGATAGACAGACATTGGAGATATACAAAAAAAAAACCTTAGAGCAATACAGGGATAAAGATTGAGATCTGGAGGGAAAACCTGAGAGAAAACAGTGATAAAGAACACCGGAGGGCATTCGAAAAAGGGGGAATAGACAGACATACACAAAGACTCACTAATAAGCAGAAATACACACACACGTAGAGATTGTGTTACTGTTCCATTGAGGGTTGGCCACTGTCGTTGTTGCTGTTATTCTGCCATTGTAGAGGTTGTTGTTACTGTGGTGCTTGTTGTTGCTGCTGGCTTCTGTTGTTTGCTGCTTCTGTTATTTGATTGGTCCTGCTCCTGCTGTTGCTTTGTGGTTTGTTGTTGGTTGTTGTTGCTGCTGTTGGTGTTGTGGTTATTGTTGTATCTCACTGCTGCTACACTGACCTCTCCTCATTGTAATTGCCAGGTACACATTCCTATCAATGTAAATCCTGTTGAATGAAAAAATGAAGTTCGAATTTGCAAGTTTGGATGTGTTCAACTTTAGATTAATCTTTTAGTATCATTAATTGTAGTGATTTCATAAGGATGAGACTGTATTTTCTTCATTGTTAATATTGCTTGGACTGTTAAGATCGATAGTGGTTGCATGCTGTTTTATCAATTTTGTTAGTTTAGATTAATTTCTGAATGAATAAATGCTTGCTAGAGTAAGTGTTCATAACATGTTTTAAAACAAGTCACACATGAAGTAAGGTGTTGCGATTTATCTGATGAAAAATGCAGGTTCACGCATTGCCTGCTACTGCTAGGCCTTACTTAGATATTCAAATCATGAATAAGCAGGAATTACTCAATATTTTGAGACAGCTAGTCTGTTGATTGCTAATATATGACTCGTAGATAAATCATGGTGTTACACATATATAAAAGGAATTATGAAATAGTCAATACACAAATAATATCTTGTTAACCCTTACGTTATTAGCTGAATATAATTTCTGGACTTGTTTAAGTACTGTTGTGTTTAGCACATTGGGCTACGTGGTTGAACAAATAAGCAGGCATGTTAGGCCCAAGTCGTTCATATACCTTTACAGTTGGACTTTTGGGCCTGATTTCTTCAGGTTGAGCCCAAGTGCTTAGCCCACATCTCAGGTCATGACTGATAAGCCCGTAATACGATAGATTTACCTACTGGATCCTAGGCCTAAATGCTGAGATTAAAATCATTTAAATATTATATAGGAATATGGGAATTACTTCGTAAATATAAATTTGGTTTTCGAATTAGGTAGAGGGTTCACATTAAGAGGGTCCTCCCTTTTTGTTTGAATTCGGACTTGAATCGAGGTTTGAGTTTATAAATGTAAAGTAATTAGCCCCCTTTTTAGAGACAAATAATAAATAGAAAACTCTTAGTTGCATTAAGTTGGACTTTAATAATAAAATTGAGACGAGCCTCGCTAAATAAACACACAAATTACGGGGCCCTCAATTAATTGTTATAAAATACTTAGATTCGGAAGGACCATTTAGCGAATTTCACGGTCTTTCCCAAAGTTAACAAAATGATAGACTCTTTAGGCACGACTTTAATAAATTATTTTCCTAAATACGGGTGCGCATTTATGCGACCCAAATCTTACTCTTGGCGAAACTGAAATACACTAAAGTCACAGGCGTACTGGTTGCGGTGTGACTCGAAAAAATGTATTTTCGTGACGTCGCAATTCTTCAAAAATTGAAAGGCGGAACATAATAACACATAATTAAAACATATAAAGAAATCAGATAAAAGCAAAAATTGCAGTTGAGCGACCATGCTAAAACCACGGAATCCTAGAGTGCCTAACACCTTCTCCCGGGTTAACAGAATTCCTTATCTAGGTTTCTAGTTTCGCAGACTGTAATACAGAGTCATAAATTTCCTCGGTTCGGGATTAAAACCGGTGACTTGGGAAACCATTATTTTCCCAAGTGGCGACTCTGAATTAAATAAATAAATCCCGTTTCGATTGTCCTTTAATTGGAAAAACTCCCTCGTGCCCTCGCGGGCGCGGAAAAAGGAGGTGTGACAGCTCTGGCGACTCTGCTGGGGACGTTAAAACCCAGAACTTCGGTTCAGGGTTTAAGAATTCGAGCTCAGTTAAATTGTTGTTTTTGTCTATATCTGATTTTATTATACGTTTGATTAATGTGCTATATGTTTACCGCTTTGATATTATCTGAACTGTACATATAAACTGTGTCGAAACCCTTGTTTTCTCACCCCAGGGGTTGTGCTCACTGGTTGAGACTCCCTATTCTGTTAGTGTCATACCCCAAAATAAGAAAGAGGCTCGGAAAGTTTCTAAGCCGGCTGGCCTTTTGGTTCCCGGAAAGGAGCTCCTTCCTCAACTCGAGTTGTCCGCTCGGGTACACAGTCTAGAACACATACCCAGGTTTTAAACTTAGAATAACGTGACATCATGCCGGATCCCTAGTAGGAACGCTTATTTGCATCATGTTGCATTTGACTTAGGGGACTCAACACAGGGGTTGGGTCCGTCTAGGACAGGTGACCCGGTAACCAAAGACCGAGCATATTATATGTTACATTTATTTGTCTTGTATTATTATGCTGATTGGTTAAATTCCTGAAAACAAAAAGAAAGAAATTTGGAACAGAAAAGTATTAAAATATTGACAAAACGCAGTAGAAAATTTGAAAAGAAAAATTTGAAAAATGGGAAGAGCAATTTTGTTGAAATAATTGGTCATAAAATAATCTGACCGAACTACGCAGGTTTGATTCTCCCCATTAGGTGGGATACGTAGGCAACCCTCATCGGGTCCAACCACCCCTATAAAAAATCCAAAAAATGTGTGTTTAATTTTGTCAATAAAATCGAAGTGACGCTGTTTTTGAAAATAGCCGAATATTCCGAAAGGACGCCGGAAGGCCGTTTTGCAAGAATAGCTACTTTGAGTCATTTTAAATAATTTGCGGGCGTAGCCTTGAAATATTCCCTCGCGGAAATGTCGAAAGGCTGTATCCGCAAAAAATCAAGTTTTGAGTCATCACTCAACTTTACAAAAATAACCACTTTATCAAACAAGCCATTACATGGCCGAAATTTTACTGAAATAGCTACATTTTTGCATTTGAACTTTCTCAGTCTTGTGTTGGCCTGTGTCGGTGCTGAACGATGCCCCATAGGCCCCATGATAAAATTTTGAATTTGCATCTTCTTACATAAAATTTTGCAAAAAGAGCCACTTTGTCTAAATAAGCCATTACATGGCCAATTTATGGAAAAATAGTTTCGTGTTGGTTTATGGTGATGCCGAACGATGCCGCATGAGCCACAGGATAAAAAAAAATTTCAAGTTTTATCTTTCTTAAATAAATTTTGCAAAAATAGCCATTTTGTCAAATAAGCCATTATGTGGCCAATTTTGTAGAAATAGTCATAAGTGACACCAAAAATATTCTTATTCTTGTAGAAATCTCCTACACGAGTTTGTAGTTGGAGTCGGCTTGTACAATTTTTATTCAAAAAAAAATATAATCAAATAAACATCTCTTTATTTCTTGCATTAATTTGCAAGAACTACGCTCGGTCTGATTCATGCGGGGTCATGATACGTAGGCAATCTCCATAAGATTCGACCACAACTGTATATGTATATATATATAAAAAAAAAGAAAAAAAAAGAGAAAAAATGGAAGTTAATAACAAGAGAGGTTTTCAAGGATAATTGAAAAGAAAAACTGGAATGACGCATGCGGTGAATACGCATAGGGTTAACTGGCTAGGTGCATTGCATCCTACGTGCTATAACATATCTGTTAAACTCAGTAAACTAACAAGTTTGTTGCGATTTCAGAAAAGTTTAGCAGTTGATTTGACAGAATATACTGGCCAGCCACCATTACCGTACTAGATCAAAAGGGCCAATTCTAGCAAGCATGTCTAGCTCCGGCAAAAGTCTCGATGGAGAGAAAACAGAGATACAGATAGTGAAAGATGAGGTGGAACGGTTGAGACAGCAAATAACAGAGATGCACCTAGCCTGGGCTAGGGGACAGTCACCACCAAACCTTCCTACTCTTACACCAGCTCCAGAGCGTCCGCCTATTGATCCCTCCTCAAGTGCACCAATCTATCCATATTATCAAGGGGAAAACCCTTATACATCCCAGGTTCCACCAGCTAGACAAAATACTCCTCCTCCGGTCACCCCTGTTTTCGTGGCACCTCCACCTGCTACTTTACAGAAGTCGTCCGGTGAACCACTTTTTCAAATACATGACAATCATTGCTACGATCCTGAGCCTACCTTTAAGGCTCCTGAACCGCATTCACACACCCCTCACTAGGATAACCCGGCAGAACCGGAAAAGCACTTCAAAAGTTGGGAGCATGAGGAAGTTATTCGGAAAGTCAAAAGCCTGGAGCAATCCTTCAGGAATATGCATGGTTTAGGCAACCAAGTCAGCGTTGCTTACAAAGATCTGTGCCCATTTCCAGATGTCGAGTTGCCCGCTGGGTTCAAAATGCCCAAGTTTGATCTATACGAGGGGCATGGTGACCCAGTAGCACATCTCCGAGGTTTCTGCAGCAAAATGCGAGGAGCCGGAGGGCGAGATGAAATTCTGATAGCTTACTTCGGTCAGAGCTTGGGAGGGTCTGCATTAGAATGGTACACCAGGCAGGATCCCGGCAGATGGTTTACATGGGATGACCTGGCCCAAGCATTCATCGGCCAGTTTCAATATAATCTTGAAATAATCCCTGATCGCTTATCGTTGCTAAAATTAGAGAAGAAACCCGCCGAAAGCTTTAGAGAATTTGGGTTCCGCTGGAGGGAACAGGCAGCAAGGGTAGATCCACCGATGAGAGAGAGCGAGATGGTAGATTACTTCTTGCAGACACTGGAGCCAACTTACTTTAGTCACCTGGTGACATCGGTTGGTAAATCTTTCAACGAGGTGGTCAAAATGGGCGGAATGATAGAAGAGGGACTTAAGACCAATAAGATCTTGAGCTATTCCGCGTTGAAAGAAACAACTCAAGCTATTCAGAATGGCACAGGGGTTGCATTCGGGAAAAAGAGAAGAGAAGAAGTTGCAACGGTAGAGGAGGGTACTTGGTCCAGATCGAAAGGTCCTTCACCTCATTACCAAGCCAGACCCTACTAACCAAATCACCCTAATCACCCTCCCCGAAACACATATCCACCACCAAGGGCCTACAATAACCCTCCGGGACCAGGTTTCCGAGGGAATCATGCCTTCAGAAAGGAAAAGGCACAAAGAACCTTCACTAAGTTGGGAGAAACTTATACTGCTCTGTTCCACAAATTGAAGCAGATAGGTTTGTTAAGTCCTGTTGAGACAAGATTGCCAAATCCCCTAGCCCCAAATGTGGATTGCTCAGTAAGCTGTGAGTATTGTTCAGGAGCTCCCGGACATGACACCGAGAAATGTTGGAAACTGAAACATGCAGTGCAAAATCTTATTGACACCAATAAGATCGAAGTTCAGACACCAGAGGCACCCAACATTAATCAGAATCCATTGCCAGCTCACCCTTAAACCCAACATATAAGAAGTCATGCTTGGTAATCAGGAGGAGTTTTTGGTGGTTTGTTTTGTTGTCATTTCTTTTGTCCGAGTTGTTTTCGGGGTTGTGACCCGGATCTTGTTTTGAAGTGAAACCCTCTTATCTTTCCATTTTTGGTCATTGCAGCTTGCTTAGTCGTTGCAAGTTTCGTTTCAGTTTTGTATTTTGGTTTGCTTGATTGTATTTCAACCACTTCTCCGTTAGTGAAACTTTTGGTCTTTTATTACCCAGTTCGTCTTTTTGTTTAGTTTTTCTATCTTTAAATTTGGCATTTGTTCGAACGCCAACTCTAATGACATGGCATCGCACATAATTTTGGCCTAATATTAAGGGTAAATCATGAAGCAATTCAAAGATAATCAGGTCATTAAAAAAAAAGAAAAAAAAAAGAGAAATAATTTGGAGCCCGAATCATGAGAGACTGGGGCAGGTAAAACATGAAGAAACCCTTAAAGGAAATTTGGCCATGCTGACATGGGGTTTCGCTCGTGATACTGAAATGGAAGTGTCGTCCAGCAATACTTTAAAATGACGGATGAAAAGGCGAATGGACGATATGGTTATCAATCAGGGCACAAACAGAAGATGTCGTGAATATGTTGTTTGAACTTGGCATGTTTTGAAAATTAGAATGACGAAGGCATTTTGTTCTGCTATCTAAACACTTTATCCGTCGTCAACCCTTTGAGCTTTATTTTAAAATCTTTCATACCCCTCCTTCGGAGTTAGTTGCAAAGACTAGAAACGCAGGTTTGAAAGACAAGAGAAAAAAGGAAGAAAAGAAAACAACAAAAGGAGATAAAGAAAAGAAAAGAAAAAGAAAATGTGTGAAAAAAAGGAAATTTGAAAAAGAGGATATGGGAACTACGTTTGACCTGATTCCTTAAAGAGGATACGTAGGCGCTTCACAGCTCGGTCATAGTGTAAATAAAAAAATAAAATCCCCAAGTAAAAAATACCGGGGCAAAGAAAAATTGTGTTGATTATAAATAAATTTAGGTCCGAAGGTTGTAAATTTTGAACCCAAAATTGATTTTTGTTTTGAGCCTTCAATACCCTTTCTTTCTAGCCCTATCCAAATCCCACATTACGGTCCAAAGAAAGACCTTCCGATCAGTCTTCAAAAGAGGCCATGTCAAGCAAATACGAGTGTCTCATCAGAATATAACACTTTGATTCCCAGCAGAAAAGACTTTGATTCCCAGCAGAAAGGAAATACGAGAGAATCTTGGCAGTGACACCCCAATCCCCAACTAAAAGTAATACAAATGAGAGAGTCTTACCGGTGAAAACCTTCACAGGCACCATAAGGCGACGAAAGCTGAGAGAAAATCAAAATGAGAGAGGCTTGAAAGTGAAAACCCTTCGGGCACTACAAGTCGAATAAAGGTGATAATCGGATGGAAATCACGAGACAGAAATCGTGAAAGGCAATTAACGACGAAGGATAGGCCATATGTGCATGTCATGACCAGTAAAGTTGGTATTCGCGTTTGATAAGTTTTTATAGATATTTCTTGCTAGAGAGTCATTTTCTTTTTTCCTTTGTCTTATATTTTGTTTCTTTTTATCTTTCTCATTTTCATCAAAAATTCCCCATCAAAGTCTGTCTAGTCCGAACAAGTGAGAAATGACTTCAAAACTTGCCACCAACTTTCCAATTATTATGCAAAGCAAGGAAATGCCATTGACGGCAGAGAAGTAGGGTGCGAAGAAGATTATTATACTGGGGCAGAAAATTTTCTTTTCAGTTTGAAAATTTTCCGGAAGTCAATACCCACTTGGGGAAGAAGGAAAGTCTTAAGGGAAATGGTCTTCGAACCAGTGTCATTCTCAACAGCCTTCAAGAAGAGTGAAACACCAATTTTGAGGAAATGAAAATCCACCGGCAGTGTTATCTTGAGCAAGTTCCGAGGTGGTCGGACAACACAGAGTGGTAAAGGAAGAAAGGAAATCTCATCTTCAACAAAATAACCCCCAGCAAGTTGAGAAACACAGAACGGGGAAGGGATAAATGGAAAAACCCATCCCCAGTAGGAATATCATCTCCAACAAATGAAATCATTCCCCAACAAGTTTTGGGAATCCCGAGCGAGGAAAATGGGAAAAGGAAAAACCACCCCACAGGAGCGGCACAACCGCTCACAATGTTTTGAGCTAACTATTTTTCTATGATTTGAAATAGGGAAAGAAAATGCTATTGATAGAAGAAAGTCATGCCACAAGGAAGAACACCAATACTGGGGTAGAAAATTTTCTGCCGTTGTTGAAAATTTTCTCGGAGAAACGAGAAGGTAATTCAAGATGACGTGTCAGGTTTGTCCACCTTCAAATAGGATGTTTCAGGTTTGTCCACCTTCGAACAGGACGTCTCAGGTTTGTTCACTTACATACATTGATATCATGGGAGTATTCGCCCTCGAATAGGATACAATGGGAGTATTCGCCCTCGAATAGGATACAATGGGAGTATTCGCCCTCGAATAGAATACAATGGGAGTATTCGCCCTTGAATAGGATACATTGGGAGTATGTCAAGGCCGTGCTTTTCGTGGCAGCGGCCCGAATCTCGTAGAGTTTTCAATATCACTTTTTCATAGAACCGGGTCATCGGGTACCCCCTCATCATGGGGACGTATGGTGTCTTCAATACAATTACGGATGGGTCAGTATTCGGTCACGTCCTAATTTATGGGTTTGCTTTGATTATACAACTGTCATCGGTGGCGGGAAACAAGCCGTACGAAGCGTGTCCGAGTATAATATAAGTGGTGTGCTTAGAGTTTTGAGGGTGTGGGGTATATTCCACTCGTATTAGCGAGATGACGGTTGTGATCGAGTGGGCATTTTGCGGCGCTTGTCGTGGCAGCACATATCTTGGAAGAATTGAACCGTTTTCGACGGTCAGATATGAAGTTAATGATATGCATCGGTTTTCCCAAAATTATTTATGTTGCCTATAAAGGTGATTTGGGGATATCAGTTTCTTGATACTCTACTGTTTATCTGAGAGATTCTGTATCACTTGCCTTCTGCAAATTCATTGTCTCTTTTCTTGATTGAGATAAGCTTTATCATGTTCTACTAAATTTGGTCATTCATTCTCCAACAACTAAGCGATGGCAAGCACTTCTCCTCGTGAAGCTCCTCTAGTCAGTTTGTCGGTCAATCCTCCGGCGATTGAAGGGCCATCTCCGGCAATGGGAGGAGAGGGACTGACTGAGACTGAAGGGATCCCGTCGGTGGACGAAATAATCCTTATATCTGGAGGTCCTGCGATAGACTTTACCACCGATGAAGGGGAGGACACCGTGGATGAAGCCCCACTGATGGGGGAGATAGGCATGGCCCGACTGCGAGAATAGGGATTTGTACCCACTCATGCTGATATAATTCTTGCTCGGCATGAGGAAAGGGTTCACACAAATCGTGTAGAGTACTGCGTGTTTTATGCGTACCCCTTCAAGCTGGGATTCAGGGTTCCACTTCCCACTTTGGTGGTGGACTTCTGTCGTTACTATAGGGTCTGCCCGGGCTAGCTCACCCCCTCTCTATACAAGCTCTTGGCAATGTTCTTAAAGTGTGGGGAGTTGGCTGGTACGACGGTCACGCTGCAGCACGTGCTTGCTTTATACGCTCTTTAACGAGTGCGAGGCACCATGCTTCGGGTGTGCCCGCGTGGGCCGAGAGTCTTGACGGCTATGTTGGATAATGAGGTTGAACCTCGGCCTTTTGAGCAATTTTTTTATTCAGGACCAAGCAATTAGTGGCGTCCCTCTCCCCCCCACAGGGTTCCCAGAGATGGAACCATAAATGTAAGTTACCTTCCTTCTTCTTTTATTGTGCTTATGTAAATACCGTCTTGTCATTGCTTTTGTAACCGAGAGGTCACCACCTGTCTTATTTGCGGGGATGCGGGGGTGGCTCGAAGCCGTACTTCCTCATACCGAGGGGATTCGCACATAGGTGTCCTTTTGGGTGAAGTACAGCCGGGGGCAAGATGTGGGCAAGGAGAGCGAGTCGTGGCAGGGCCCTCCAGCTGGCCTTTCGATGGCCAGGTGCGATTGCTAGATTTTTTGCGGCACCTGCAGCATGTCACATACTGAGGGCGGCATAAATCGAGTCTTCTGCGACTCTATCCCCCTCTCGACCCTTATTGCAGGATGAGGGTCCGTCGAGGATCGTTCGCCCTTGAGATGGCTCGTCCTCGTTCGAAGAGGAGGACATGCCCTTGATTAGGCGTAGGGTTGCATTTACTCCGGCTCCTCCCACGGTGGCCGTGTCTGTGCCTCATGTCATAATTAATGTGGATTCTCCTCCTTCAGGGGCGGGAGAGGGTACGGTTACAGCGCGTACCCCTGAGGATGGGTCGAGGGCAGATAATGCTCAGGTCCGCTTGGAACGTGAAAAAAATGTTGCCCCAACGGCCCAGTCTTCGACCCATATGGTCGATATGGAGGAGACTCCCCCAATGATCATGGATATTGGTGGGTCGAGTACCCCGTCGATGGAAGTGGCGGAGGGAGAGGCTGCAGGAGATGGGTGTGTATCCAACTCAGATTTGGACTCTAAGGATGTCCGCGTGTTCCGAGAGGGCATCACGTGTGCCAGTGTCCACCCGGAAGGGAGACCGCGCCTCATTGAGGTTCCCATGGATTCAAATTTGCTGCTACTGGACTCGAGTCTGGTGTCGCAGTTTGGGCAGCTGTGCTCGGCAAATTAGAATGAGTCGCTGAAGGAAGTTACAGACGTCAGCCTGATGAGCGAAGTGGCCGTGATGGGTATATGGGTATGTGTTCAAAGATGAAGGCTTATTTGCTTTCCGTTTGTCCTGTTTTTATTTTCTGCTTGAACCATTTTCTCTCATTCTGCAGGCTTTTTTGCTGCAGGTGGAGAGCCTCCGCCGAGCCAATGTTTGCTCGGGGGGTATTTTTGCTGGTGCTTGAAAAGTGTCATCATTACCGAGATAGGTGCAGGGAGATGCGTGTACGCATAAGGAATGATCCCCGTAGTCGGGCTTTAGTTGAGGAGTTGGCGAGGAGGGAGTTTCAGGCGCAACACGTGCTTGGTCGGGTGAGGGCCCTGGAGGAGCAGCTGTGTCGAAAGGATGAGGAGCTCGAAGGCGGTAGGAGGGCCTCGGTTAAGTTTGAGCACTTGTGTTTAACCAAGGTGACGGAAGTCACATCGGAGTGGAGTGTGAAAGTGGATGCACTAGAAGGGGATATTGCAGCCTTAAAGTGCCAATTGGCTGATGCCTCTATACGAGTTGATGAGTTGCAGTGGACTATCCGCGCCAGCAAGTCCCAATTGTCATTGGTAAGGGCCGTTGCTACCTTCAGGGAGGAAGTCTTGAGGAGCGGATTGGGATCCTTGAGCGGCGTGCTCAGGATGCAGCGGGGCAGATTGCGATCTTGGAGGAAGAGAACCGACGTCTCTAGGAGCAGTCCACTTTTTTAGGTCAGACCCGCAAAATTTGGGTTTATGTTGAGGCCTAGCGGGACGTATATAAGAATTTATTTGAGGCCGGCATTGTATCTAAAGCCACTTTCGAGGGGGCACGCGAAAGGGCTCGAGAGGCTCGTATGGGGTGTGGTTTTGACGCTGCAACACCGGGGGTAGATGATGGTGCTGGCAGGAGTGCGGGAGGAGCCGAAGACAGTGTGGATGGTGCGGGCTGCAGTGCAGATGGCGCAGGTGGCGATGCAGATGGTGCAGGCGGCAGTGCAAATGGCGCTGAATGAAAAATAGCTTTTTCCTCCTTTCCTTTTTTCTTATTTTTCCTCTCCGTTGGCATTCATTATCTTATTAATTGTTGTTGTTGTTTCTTTTGTTTTTTTATTGGCCGGTTCTCAGTCGGATGTAAGCGGGCACAACCCATGATTGTTTTATGAATAAGAAGGAATTTGCCTTTCGTCATTTGTTTAGTGTTTGAATAAGAAGGCATGTCAATATTCAAATATCGGCAGCCCTTTCTTCTCGACTTGGGGTGGTCGAGTTGGGCCATTCTTTTTATGGGTGATGCTATTTAGCCTTAGTCTCGGTTCGGGCGTGGTCAGACTATTTGTCGTAGATGACAATGCGACTTGGCAGCTCGACCGAGGGCGGACTTTACGTGCCTCTAATTTCAGTTAGAGTTGGATGTACTTACTTGGCCGGCAAGGGTACTTGACCCGTGCCTCAATTTGATCGACTTTCTTACCGAGTTTATAGGCGGAGGGGTTCCGTTTGGGTTTCGGCTAGATTGCACTCGAATTTGCCGGTGAAGGCACGCGGCCTGAATCCTCGTTCGACTGTCGTTGAACTTACTTAATTATTTGGAAGGCGAGGGCATATGGCTCGAGTCCGAGTTCAACTGTAGTTAAATTTGTTGGCGAAGGCACATGGCCTGAGTCCCAGTTCAACTGTCGTTGAACTTCTTTGATTATTTGGAGGCGAGGGCGCATAGCCCGAGTCCGAGTTCAACCGTAGTTAAATTTGTTGGCGAAGGCGCATGACCTGAGTCCTATTCATTTGTTGTTAAACTTTGTTGATTATTTGGAGGCGAGGGCGCATAGCCCGAGTCCGAGTTAAACCATAGTTGAATTTGTTTGCGAAGGCGCATGGCCTGCATCCCAGTTCAACTGTCGTTGAACTTCGTTGATTATTTGGATACGAGGGCGCATAGACCGAGTCCGAGTTCAACCGTAGTTGAATTTGTTGGCAAAAGGCGCATGGCCTGAGTCCGAGTTCAAATGTCGTTGAACTTTGTTGATTATTTGGAGGCGAGGGCGTATAGCCAGAGTCCGACTTCAACCGTAGTTGAATTTGTTGGCGAAGGTGCATGGCCTGATTCCCAGTTCAACTGTCGTTGAACTTTGTTGATTATTTGGAGGCGAGGGCGCATAGCCCGAGTCCAAGTTCAACCGTAGTTGAATTTGTTGGCGAAAGTGCATGGCCTGAGTCCCAGTTCAACTGTCGTTGAACTTCATTGATTATTTGGAGGCGGGGGTGCATAGCCCGAATCCGAGTTCAACCGTAGTTGAATTTGTTGGCGAAGGCGCATGTCTTGAGCCCTAGTTCAACTGTTGTTGAACTTCGTTCATTATATGGAGGCGATGGCGCATAGCCCAAATCCGAGTTCAACTGTAGTTGAATTTGTTGGCGAAGGCGCATGGCCTGAGTCCCAGTTCAACTGTCGTTGAACATCGTTGATTATTTGGAGGTGAGGGCGCATAGCGCGAGTCCGAGTTCAACCGTAGTTGAATCTGTTGGCGAAGGCGCATGGCCTGAGTCCCAATTCAACGGTCGTTGAACATTGTTGCTTATATGAAGGCGAGGGCACATAGCCCGAGTCCTAGTTCAACCGTAGTTGAATTTGTTGGCGAATGCGCATAGCCTGAGTCCTAGTTCAACTGTCGTTGAACTTCGTTGATTATTTGGAGGCAAGGGTGCATAGCCCGTGTTCGAGTTCAACTGTAGTTGAATTTGTTGGCGAAGGCACATAGCGTGATTCCCCGTTCAACTATCATTGAACTTTGTTGATTATTTGGAGGCGAGGGCGCATAGTCCGAGTCTGAGTTCAATCGTCATTGATTTTGTTGGTGAAGGAGCATGGCCTGAGTCCCAGTTCAACTGTCATTGAACTTCATTGATTATTTGGAGGTGAGGGCGTATAGCCCGAGTCCGAGTTCAACCGTAGTTGAATTTGCTGGCGAATGTGCATGGCCTGAGTCCCAGTTCAACTGTCGTTGAACTTCGTTGATTATTTTGAGGCGAGGGCGCATAGCCCGAGTCCGAGTTCAACTGTAGTTGAATTTGTTGACGAAGGCGCATGATCTGAGTCCTAGTTTAATTGTTTGTTGAACTTCGTTGATTATTTGGAGGCGAGGGTGCATAGCCCGAGTCCGAGTTCAACCGTAGTTGAATTTGTTGGCGAAGGCGCATGGCCTGAGTCCCAGTTCAACTATCGTTGAACTTCGTTAATTATTTGGAGGCGAGGAGGCATAGCCGGAGTCCAAGTTCAATCGTAGTTGAATTTGTTGGAGAAGACGCATGGTCTGAGTCCTGGTTCAATTGCCGTTGAACTTCGTTAATTATTTGGAGGTGAGGGCGCATAGAACGAGTCTGAGTTCAACCGTGGTTGAATTTGGTAAAGGCGCATGGCCTGAGTCCCAGTTCAACTCTCATTGAACTTCGTTGATTATTTGGAGGCGAAGGCGCATAGCCCGAGTCCGAGTTCAATCGTAGTTGAATTTGTTAGTTGTTTGAAGTATTGAATGGCTTAGTTCGTTTTTGATTTCAAGGCTTCGAGCATCGTTTGCGTGGTTTTCCGGGCGTGTGGTGAGAGGGAGCAAGCTTGCTTTGGTTGGGTTGTTTTTTCCTTTTCCGACGTCTCCATTTTCCTTTTGATTCTAGGAAGAACTACGTAATCTTGCCAGGAAATCCCCACAGACGGTGCCAAATTGTTTGACTCAAATGTTATCGGTTACATTATGAATGCATAATAATATATATATATATATATATATATATATATATATATATATAGGTTGAATTAATCATGAATCAAATAAAGTAAATGATAATTTAGAGTAGTTCTTCTAATAGCCGAAAATATGGATGATCTTTATTGATGATAATAGGGCGGTCTGCCTCCCCGGAGGGAAGTTCAGAACCTTACAATCATATTCTCTTTTGATCTTCCATTTCTTTGGTGTATTTCCGATTATCTCTCATTGTTTTCTCTGTGTTTTTAGAGTCCCCATGGGGAAGGAGAGGAACCTCCATTTTGGCCTCCTTTCTTGGTATTTATAGATATGAACTGTAAAAGCCGATCTTTAGTGGTTGGGTCCACATTAAGAGATCATCTTCGGCATAATGGATAGGTTGTGACCTTAATGATCATCTTAGACGGGCATTAAATATCGTTAATTAAGAAGGGTCGTGCCATTTATTAATGTTTGTCCCAGAATGTTTACGAACATTTATGAACTCAAAACAATTATTAAAAATAGAGGGCCAATCATAGCAGGTCGTAGCACATACGAGATTCAGTAAAGGAAAAGAAAAAGGGAATATGTGTTAGCAGAAGATATTTAGTGATCTTTTATTCATGACAATGGGTTAATCTGCCTCTCCATGAAGAGGTTTAGATCCTTACAATCATGTTTTCATAGATCTACTATTATTCTGCATTATTTTGTCTTGGTTCTTACTCTGCGCTGTACTCTATATTTCTTAGAGCCCCAATGGGGAGAGAGTGGAACCTTTTTTCTGATGATTGCTTCGGTATTTATAGATCTTAATTATGCCAGTTGACTTTTCTTGGAGATCGGGTCCGTGTCGTGAGACTATTATGGGCGTACCCACAAGGCGTTAACCTGTGGTCAAGGACGGCCTCGTTACTTATGGCGTCTGTGCCTAGTCGAGGGAGGCCTCGACACTTGCTATGTGTATTTGGGCCGAGGGCAGTAATTAGTTTATTCCGATTATTATAAGGTCAAATTGTAGCTCATACAGATAGTCCCTCCGCTTATCTTGGTCACGTCGAGACGGGCCGGGATAAGCGGATATGATAGCTCGAACGGCATCTCTTACCGGTCGAGGAGACGATAGCCTCTCAGGGCGTCTCTTCATCGGGCGTGAGTCTGGATAAATTCTTGCTCATGCAAACTTCAGGACGCAGGGTCTGGTCGGCCGATAGTGCGTCATCGCATTCAGGGTATTCGAAGTGACGGCTTAAATTTCGGCTCACACTTTTTGATTTCGATGGTGGCAGCGACGGTTTTGATGAGAATTGAACCGTTTCTGACGGTTGGGATTCGCATTAAATGGCACATCTTGGTTTCCCGAGGTTTGATTCGATTTTCCTATAAGAGAGCCTGGCATGACAGACATTCAACACTCTTTGATTTACTGATTGTTTCTCTCTCTAGCAAATTCCCAAAGAATCCTGCTTTTTCTGAGGCATAATCGTTGCCCGCTCTCAGTCATCGTCTCCATTCTTCATCTAGCCTTTTCGATGACCTAAATCACTGGCTGGCCTTCCTCCTCGCGACGGTCTTCCGGTGGTGCTGCCAGCGGATTCTCCGATGATTGAGGGGCTGTCCCCCGTGCTTCCGGTCGTTGATCGGAATGATACTGAGAGGATGCCTTCAATAAATGATATACTCCCGAGGGCGGGGAGCTTGGCGGTGGATTTCACCGCAGATGGAGGGGTTGAGCCCGTCGATAAGGCCCCACTGATGGGGGAGGTAAGCATGGCCCAGCTGCGCGCACAAGGGCTCATCCTTTCCCATACGGATACTGTGTTGGCTCTGCCCGAGGATAGGGTACACACCAACCGCGCCAGGTATTGCGTGTTCTACTCCTACCCCCTCAGGCTGGGGTTTAGAATGCCCCTTCCAAATCTGGTAGTCGACTTCTGCCGGTATTACGGTATTTGCCTGGGGCAGCTTACCCCGTCCATGTACAAGCTCTTGGCTATGCTGCTGAAGTTCTGGAGCTGGCCGGCCGGTTGGTCACTCTGGAACATGTCCTTGCTCTTTTTTCCCTTCAGCTTATTCGGGGGAGCATGATCCGGGTGGTCCCACATGGGTGGCAGGGACTGGTGACGGCTTTGGACGACGAGGTCGAGCCTCGTCAATACGAACAATTCTTCTATGTCGGACCGGTCATCTGGTGGCGTCTTCCTCAGGGTTTCCGGAGACCTGGAATCATGGCCGTAAGTTCTTCCTTGTTTTTTTTGTTCTGGGACGGATTGATCTTGTGCTCTATTTTTTTTATTTTGTCTTTTGACTGGTTGTTGTTTTGTTCTTTCTGCAGCCGACAGGTCGCCCTCGCCTTTATTCACTGGTCTACGCGGGTGCTTAGAAGTTATCCTCCCGCATACCGAGGGGATTCACTCGTGGGTATCCTTCTCGAGGAGGTACGGCCAAAGTTTGGTCATAGGTAAGTCGTTTTGCTTTACTGGGACGTGTTCGTCTTTTGGTCGTCGCCACGACTTAATGCTGACCCGTTTTCTATATTTGTACGGCAGGTAAGCCGCGGCAGGGCTCCTCAGCCTGTATTCAGGCGCCCTGGGGAGATTACCAGGTTTTTTACTCCGGCGGCAGCCGCTCAGGTTCCCAGGGCCGCTTCCGTTGACTCTGTAGCTGCGCCCTCTCCCGTTCGTCCTTTGCTCGACGTCGGGAGCATGTCGGGAGTTATCCGCTCTCGAGAGGCGTCGCCTTTTCGGTACGAAGAGGAGAGACCCTTAGTGAGACGACGGATCCTTCCACCTCCGGCCCCTCCAGTGGCGCGGGCAGTCGCTGACGAGACGGTAACCGTGGACCCTCTGCCTCTTTTCGGGGCGAGGGAGATTGTCGAAGCGGCGCGCGCTCCAACGGGCAGGCCAAATGATCTTCAAGGCCAGGATGAGCGGGAAGGGAGCGTTGCCCCTACCGCTCAGTCTTCTACTCTTAGATTTGAGGCGGGTGAGCCTTCTCGGGTGGTCGTGGATCTTGGAGATTCCAGCACCCCGTCGACGGGGGCGGCGGTGACGGGAGAGGTATCTCTGTCTGGTTCCTACTTGGATTTCGAGGATGTTCGTATGTTTCGTGATGGGATCACGAACGCGACTGTTCATCCAGACGGGAGGTCGCGGGTGATCGAAATTCCTGCGAATGAGAATTTGTTGTTGAGGGAGTCTTCCATGTTGCCGCTGTTGGGCCAGCTATGTTCTTACGTGGAGAATCAGTCGCTGAGAGAGGTGACGGATGTCAGCATAATGAATGAGGTAGCGTCGATGGGTATGGAAGGTATGCGTTCCAGACTGACTACTCTCTCTTAACCTTTCCGTTTCCAAGGATTCCCGCCTCTGACTCCTCTATATTATTTTTGTCTCGCATGCATTTTTGCTGCAGGTAGAGTGCCTGCGTCAGATCAATGTTCGAACCGGGGTACTTCTCCGCGTTCTCGGAGGTGTCGCCGGTTACGGCTCCAATGCAGGGAGCTTAATGAGCGCCTGAGGGATGACCCTCGTAACCAAGAGTTGGTCGGGGAGTTAGCGCGGGCGGAGCTGCAGAGGGACCAGGGCGCTTGGCCGTGTTGAGACCTTGGAGGGGTGCCTGCGCCAGGCGAATGATGAGCCGGAGGCTGGGAGGAGGGCATCTTTGGAAAGCGAGCGTCAATGCTTGGCCAGGGTGATGGCGGTTATCTCGGAGTGGAGCGGGAAAGTTGTCGCGCTGGAGGGGGAGTTGGCCGACTTGAAGCGTAGGCTAGTCGAGGCTTCGGCTAGGATGGCCGAGTTTGAGGGGATCATTCGTGCCAACGATTCCCAACTATCGGCGATAAGAGCTGCCGCCGCCTCCAGGGAGGGCGGCCTTGAGGAGCGGATCAGGATGCTGGAGGGGAATGCTCAGGACGCCTCGGGGCAGATAGCGCTTCTTGAATAGGAGAATCGGTGCATCCAGGAACAGTCCGCGTGCTTGGGTAGTTCCCGTGAAGCTTGGGTTTATGACGAAGCACAACGGGACATATATAAGCATCTGTTTGAGGCCGGCCTGATTACCGAGGGTGCCTTCGAGCAGGCGCGTCAGAAAGCGCGAGAGGCCCGTGAGGAATGTGGCTTTGACGCCGCGACACCTGGCAACGATGACATCCCTGGTGGGAGCATAGCCGAGGCCGGGAATGATGGTGGCGCAGTGGAGACCGGCGGGGGCGGAGCTTGCGACGGAGCGGCGCAGGCCGGTGATAATGGAACTGGAGCGGATGGCGTTGTTGGCAATCCCTAGTTAATTGATGATTAGTTGGTTGTATCGTTTTTTACTTGTTGCCGTGTGTGGCTATTTTTCTTCTTTCCCCTTTTCTTCTTCTTTCCCCCCTTTTTTTATTTGATTGATTATTGTGGCTAACTTTAGACAATTCTTGCTCTGGGGCGGACGGGCGTGACTTGTATCCGCCTGTTTTAATTTAGGGGGGGGGGGATTTCCCCCCTTTTCTTCTGTTTGCTTACTGCTCATTATGCTGTGCGTTTTTCATTCATATTGTCATTAGTTGTTTTGGATCGAGGGCTCATGGCCCGACTTTTACTTCAACCGTTGTTGAATTTTATATTGGCGAAGGCTCGTGGCCTGAGTCCAGTTCAACCGTAGTTGAACTTCGTTGAATCTTTTTGAGTCGAGGGCTCATAGCCCGAGTTTTACTTCAACCGTCGTTGAATTTATATTGGCGAAGGCTCGTGGCCTGAGTCCCAGTTCAACCGCAGTTGAACTTTATTGATTCTTTCGAGTCAAGGGCTCA
>JASVEL010005813.1:0-190561 GCA_032618575.1 Nicotiana noctiflora
TGGATCGGACTGTACGCCGCAGTAATATATGTGTGGATCGGACTGCACGCTGCAGTATCGTAGCGCTTGGGCCTAGGGAGCCCCTCCGAAGTCTGTACACACCCCCAGTGAGCGCCGTCGACGTTAAATGGAGCGGGCTGCATGGCGCAGCGGTATATGTATTGGAGCGGGCTGCACGCCGCAGCATTATACTTATTCATATCCTTATACATACTTAAATACTTATACATTATGGACATATGTATACATTTACATACATAGAGTTGGCTGTACACCGTAGCGGTACGAGTGAGGATTAGGTCGGTGTGGGACCTTGTTGAGTTGGTTGTGGACTGGAGATCAGAGTACTCACTGTAGTGATGACTTACTTGTGGGGGTTTGCCTTAGAACTGTTTAGTGACAGTACAGGAGTTCTTACTTTCAGTTATTATTTATTATTATTACTCACTGAGTTGAAATATACTCACCCCACTCCCCTGCACTTTTTGTGCAGATTCACAGGTGCCCGAGGGCAATTGAGTTGTAGCTGCTGATCCTTATCTATTTTTACGGAGACTACGAGGTAGCTGCCGGCGTCCGCAGAACCTGTTTTCTCCTTCTTTATCATTTGTTGCTTCCATTTTGTTTAGACTTGTTTGTACTAGGATGCTTATTCTGTAGAGGCTCAGACTCGTGACACCACGATATGGTTGGGACCGTATTTTGTATGCTTTTACTATTACGTTGCCATTTTGCTATGATCACTTGCTGTTTGAGCTTAACTGGATTAATTAGAATTAATAATTGGCTGGTTTAAGAGATAATATGGTCGGGCTTGCCTAGCATTGTGTTGGGCGCCATCACGACCGGGGTTTGGGTCGTGACAAGTTGGTATTAGAGCCTAGGTTAACAGGTCTCGCGAGTCATGAGCCGGTTGGTAGAGTCTCGTGGATCGGTACGAGGATGCCTGTACTTATCCTCGGGAGGCTGCAAACCTTTTAGGAAAGTTTCAATTCTTGAAATTCTTATCGTGCATACTTGATTCAGCTTGAGGTATTATTCTTGAAATTCCTTCTGTACGTTGATGTGCGCACTCGAGTGCTTAGTGATAAGTTTGCCTTGATGGCTTATGATCCCCCAATCGAGGGACGAGATATAATCTTTATGAGTTCAGGGTGGGCTAGTCTGGAGGACTTGAGGCCGGATCCTTGTCTATGGCTTGAGCACCAAGGTGCTAATGTCGCGAGCTGGTATTATGAAGTTCATACGATCGGTATAGATCTTAATTGTGAAAATGGCAGTTTGATAATAGGAGAGCTATAAGGTATTCGGTTCTTATTGTGATTTGATATGTATCCCTAGCTATGGGCGTGAGAAATATGTTCATTGCCTCTTAGCGGAAATGTAAAGTGCACTACGTGTGGTAGTATGAGTTCAAACTCAAGAAAACTGAATTGGTCGTGCTATGAGTATTGTGGTGAAAGGTATATGACATATGTTATGATTTGAGCAGGTGAAGCGCATGTTCATGTACTAACTTTGATGATATAATTCGTGTTGTAATGAGATTTATGTTGTGGATATGCATTGTGATGTTTTGTCGAGTTGCCGATGTATTGTTAGGATGGTTTTGGTGATTCTCTGGCAGGTGGATAGGCCAAATTACAAAGGAAACTCTGTCGAAATTTTTGGAAAAATTTGGGACTTAGAAAAGATTTTGTCACCTAAAGAATGGGCTTAGCTGTTTTGTGTGAATAAATACAAGAATTGCAAAAGAGTTAAGATTTCTGATGATTCGAGTCTCCGCCGAAGCTTGTAAATGACTTGAGTTTAATCTCACTGTAACACAAATGCTATGAGTGGCTAAAAGTGCTTTGACGTATGGCTCCGAGCCAAGTTGGGGAGGTTGTTATTGATTAACTGATTGCACTATTATCTGCTGTGTTGGTTCTGTCTCCAAGTATGTTGGGGAAAATTCTGATAAAGGTTATGGTGCTTCGTAGATGTGACGAGATATTAGGGTGTTTTGAACTGCTGTTAGTAAAGAATGTTCGGTGCATAGAAAAGAAAGATAGGTAATTGTACCTGTATGCAATCATGTTCTGCGATGTCAGAGTTCTAACAAGGCACGAGTGGTTCTGTTCAATAAGACAGTGGAATTATAACTGAATAAGGGTGAATGACGCCCGAGAATAGTCTTGCGGTGTTCAAGACTTTGCTTGTAACGGTAAGGTGCTTTAAGATTGTGTATATGGCTAAAGACGGTGGTTTCGTTAGAAGAAATCAAGACTTTTGTTATGTTATGGGGATGATGAGATTCTATGTATCTATATTGGAGAGTAATAATAACGAATTCAAAATTACAGGAAGTTCTTCAAGGTAAAGTGTTGTAGATTGTGGTATCTTTGGGAAACATCTGAGGGAGTATTCAGCGGCCTGTGAGTCTTAGACGGTGTGGTCTTATGTACGAGTCTCGTGTGGTAACATGAGTTGATGCAGTTATGGTGCAGTATGGTATATGCGATGTGCTATGGAAAGATGATAACGACATGTTCAAGGTTTTGAGATCAGTTCATATTATATGGGAAGTCATTATAATCCCCAAGCAGCGTGGGCAGCTGCAAATAATCTGAGAATCAATCTTCCTGGTGATTGAGGAAAATGATACTGTTATTCTAGTAATTCGGCAGAGTATATGGTCAAAAGGGCCAGGTAATATAAACTGATAATATCTAGTGGTGTGGTGGTATCCACTTGTTGGATTGGTAATGATGATTGAGTTGTAAAGGGCATAAGGAGATTTCTGAATGGCTTACGTGGTATGAATGAATGCTTGATGTGTGTTATGTATTCGTACGGTGGAGTGTGGAATCAGTCATAATGATTCATGTGTTATATATGTGTTGGAAACTAGAAGTTCTCTTAATCCGCCTACGCAGTGGTGGTATGTCGTGTGTATCGACACCGTTTAGCGGTTATTGGTAATTGGAAGCCCTAATGGGTCTCTCATTACTTGATATGATAAATTTGAATAATGTTATATGATTGCAGACTGGTTGTCATAAGTTAGGTTGTCTAGACTAATGTGATATGGACTGTATCAGAGAAATGTCACAACTGCGTGGCAGAGCGCATCAGATCATGCTCCAGCAGGGTAGATGTACCCTAGGGCTAGCAGACGACTGGTAGGTATTGCTTTGTCAATTGGGCCTTCGTGGCGGATATCAGTGTAGATGTATCTACCATTGATACAGTTCCGGTATTGAGGAACTTTGTCGGATGCGTTTCATGTGGCCGATCTTGAGGCTATATATGTGTTTGTTGCAACGAGCAACTTGACTCGATATGCATTCCCTTTTGCTAGATTATGCGTGGATCGGGTAGCACACCGCCACGGGTTATTTGAATCGGGTGGCACGCCGCCACGGGTATGTCATTAGAGCGGGTTGCACGCCGCAACAGTGTGATATAGAGGATAGTTTTCTGTATGTTACCTTGTGTACAATACTTCCTGGCATCTGAGGAAAAGTCCGTATTAGGTATCGCTCGACGAAAAGCACATCGGTTGTGTCCTTTCAGGATTCGATAGTGTATACTAATGGTAATGGCACATCGGTTGTGTCCTTTCAGGATTTGATAGCGTACATCAATTGTATCACCGCAGGTGTGATTGATTGCTTGGGTTCAGACCTAGATCTGTGCGTGGATAACCGTTCTGATCATGGTGACTTGAGGTGCTTCGTGAGTAATAGTGTTTGGATAGAATCATGAGTCGTGGCAAGGCCACGTGATGTTATGACCTTTCGAGAAGGAGTCATGTACTCTATTCCTATGATGTGAGACGGGATCTTAGTTTTATAATATGATGGTACAGAGGAATTGAATTACAGCTCTGTTGTTGGAGTCAGTTGTCATGATTTGAGTATGTTCAGACGTTTCCTATTGGAGCTTGTGTTGTGCTTGTCGCGGCTTACGCCGGTGTTGAGGCGTCATATCACCAGTGTGGTGTGTTATAACCTAAATGATCATTTGAGTCATTAATGAGTGCGAGCATGTATGATTTCAGTTGGTTAGAAGGGTAATATCGAGATTTGGCTTCGAATTCGGTTGTAGTATCAATTAAAAGGGAAATGGACTCATGAATGGTTGACCTGAGAGATGGGTTCGATATATCGCGTGTGCGGTTGCTGTGGGCAGGATATGAAGGTGTTGGAATAAGACTCTATCTAATGAGAAAGGTTTTTTCTGCTAGTATTTGGTTATTGTGGCCAGTTGTTGTGATTAGAGGCCATCGTCTCGAGCGATTGGGTTGTTTGATACATCATGTAATCTCACCCGGAGTGGCGAGTATGGGCTATTATAGTGGGTTTGGGTGTATCCTGAGTATAGGCATGAGATTAACATTTGGTATATGATTTCAGGAAGTGCACTGTGGTTTATGGTTCAGATGGACTGTGAAATTCCAGCTATATGGTATTATCGGACTTATGTGAGATAGGGCGATGTGGGATCACCCCGAATATATGCTTGGTAAGGTCATTCAGCTATTGGGTTGCTTCTAGTACAACTCTGGTACGCTCGAGGACGAGCGTTTGCTTAAGTTGGGGAGAATGTGATGACCCGGCCCGTCGTCACAAGAGTTATCACCCTATTACCCCTTCGTTTATATGTTTCATGCTTTTATATCAGTGTTAGAGTCTATCGGGTGAGTTATGAGTAATTTTGGTTGAAAATGAAGCAAATAGCCTTTTTGAATGAAGTTTGAATTTGGAAAGTCAATCTGGAGTTGACTATTTAGTTAGAGCACTCGGAATCAGATTTTGATGATTTGGTCAGTTCCGGGAGGTGATTTGTGACTTCGGGGAGCGATCAGAATTGAATTTGGAGGCCCGGTGTAGTTTTAGGCTTGAATTGGCTAAGGTTGAATTTTGGCGGAAACCGAACGGTAGGTGAGATTTTGATCCGGGAGTCGGAATGGAATTCCGATAGTTGCAGTAGCTTCGTTAGGTGATTTTGGATATGCCTGCAAATTTTCAGGTCATTCGGACATCGTTTGGTCGGGTTTTTGATTGGATGTTGGTTTCGGAAGTTTTAGATGAAACTTAGGCTTGAATTCTCTTTGATTTGATGATTTCCGTGTTTAAGGACTTGTTTTGATGATTGGAACAAGTTTGTATAATGTTTTAAGACATGTTGGTGCTTTTGGTTGAGGTCCCGCGGGCCTCGGGTGTGTTTCGGATGCCTAACGGGTCAGTTTTGGAAGTTTTTGAAGTGCTGTTGCTGGTATCCTGGTGTTGTCCTTCGCGTTCGCGAGGTCCCATCGCGTTCGCGAAGAAGAAATTGGATTCCGAGACTTTTGGCCATCGCGTTCGCGACAGTGCTTCGCGTTCGCGATGAAGGATTTGTCATCTGGGACTTGTGTTCTTCGCGTTCGCGACAGTGCTTCGCGTTCGCGAAGAAGGAATTTCTGTCGCGCAGGTCCTATTTAGGAAGCTTATATCATTTTATATACAAGGAATTTTGAGGTGATTCAAAAACGTAAGTTGTAGCTCTTTGAATCTAGTTTTCCGAAACATATTATAATACGCATTTGGAGTTGTGTGTAAGAGGTTATGACCATTTCAATAGAGGCTGTCCGAGCAGAGGTGAAAAACAAAATTTTGGGAGTTTGTTCTTCGCGAACGCGAGAGTATGACCGCGAACGCGAAGAACAAGTCTCTGGGCAGCAGAATAAAGTCCAAACTTCGTACCATTTGTCATTTTTGACGATTTGGAGCTCGGGTAAGGCGATTTTTCGGGAGATATTTTGAGAGAACAATGGGGTAAGCACTCTTAACTCAATTTTGGTTGTATAACTCGAATCTATTGCAAGTTTTGGTGTTTAATTTGAGAAATTTTGTTGAAAAGGGTAGAAAACCCTCTTGGATAGAAATGGTGATTTAAGGGGTCAAATGAACTCCAATTTTTATGAATTTGGTATGTATAGACACGTGTTGAGACAAGGATTCCGTAAATGTAACTTTCGTAATTTTTCCTCAAGTGGACCAAAAGTCGGATTTTGACAACTTTGTGGGTTTTGGTGCAAATTGAGTTATTTCGAATGGGTTGTGTCAAATTAGCCTATATTGATGTATTCTCATTGATTTTGAGCAGATTCGGCATCCAAGGTGATTGAATTGCGAGGCGAGCGCAAGGCGGACTAAGGCTTCTACTGGATCGAGGTGAGTGGTGGTAGTAAATAATGTACCGAGGGTTTGAAACCCCGTACTTGCACTATACAGTGCTATGTAGAGATGAGACACGCGTCATGTGACGGGCGTGGTGGCGTTGTGATTGCGGGATTGGACTTGGTCCTTCCTAACTGATAGTCAATTATGTATTATGACTGTGAATGAGCTTATAACTGTGTAGTCGGGCTAGTAGCCATGTTTGGGGCCTTGTGCCGATCTGTAGAGTATTAGGGGAGCCAGTAGAGCTAAGCGGTCCTTATATCTTGCTGGATACATACACTCAGCCGCAGTTATAGCTGTATAGCATATCATGAGCTCGTACTAGGTGTGTACCTTGAGAGAGACTATCTAGGGTGGAATTCCCTGTTCTAGCTGAGTGGGCCTGAGAGGCCAAGTCTATACCGACTGAGATAGGGTCAAGGACCCACTATGAGATGTTATATTGGGCCTGAGAGGCCAAGTCTATACCGACTGAGATAGGGTCAAGGACCCACTATGAGATGTTATATTGGGCCTGAGAGGCCAAGTCTATACTGACTGAGATAGGGTCAAGGACCCGCTATGAGATGTTATATTGGGCCCGAGAGGCCAAGTCTATACCGACCTGAGATAGGGTCGAGGACCCACTATGAGATATTATACATATATCTATATTGGATCGGGCTACACGCGCGCGTATATATATATATATATATATATATATATATATATATATATATATATATATATATATATATATATATATATATATTGGATCGGGTTGCACGCCGCAGCAGTATATATATTGGATCGGGCTGCACACCGCAACATTCTATATATTGGATTGGACTGCACGCCGCAGTAACATACATGTGGATCGGACTGCACGCCGCAGTATCATTGCGCTTGGGCTGTAGGAGCCCTTTCGGAGTCTGAGTCTGCACACATTCTCAGTGAGCACTGATATGTATTGTTGGATCAGGCTGCACGCCGCAGTAGTATATCTATATATATATATATTGGATCGGACCGCACGCCGCAGTAATATATGTGTGGATCGGACTGCACGCCGCAGTATCATAGCTCTTGGGCCTAGGGAGCCTCTCCGAAGTCTGTACACACCCCCGGTAAGCGCCGTCGACGTTAAATGGAGCGGGATGCGTGCCGCAGCGGTATATGTATTGGAGCGGGTTGCACGCCGCAACATTATACTTATTCATATCCTTATACATACTTAAATACTTATACATTATGGACATATGTATACATTTACATAGATAGAGTTGGATGTACACCGTAGCGGTACGAGTGAGGATTAGGTCGGTGTGGGACCTTGTTGAGTTGGTTGTGGACTGGAGATTAGAGTACTCACTGTAGTGATGACTTACTTGTGGGGGTTTGCCTTAGAACTGTTTAGTGACAGTACAGGAGTTCTTACTTTCAGTTATTATTTATTATTATTACTCATTGAGTTGAAATATACTCACCCCACTCCCCTGCACTTTTTGTGCAGATTCACAGGTGCCTGAGGGCAATTGAGTTGTAGTTGCTGATCATTATCTATTTTTACGGAGACTACGAGGTAGCCGCCGGCGTCCGCAGAACCTGTTTTCTCCTTCTTTACCATTTGTTGCTTCCATCTTGTTTAGACTTGTTTGTACTAGGATGCTTATTCTGTAGAGGCTCAGACTCGTGACACCACAATATGGTGGGGACCGTATTTTGTATGCTTTTACTATTACGTTGCCATTTTGCTATGATCACTTGCTGTTTGAGCTTAACTGGATTAATTAGAATTAATAATTGGCTGGTTTAAGAGATAATATGGTCGGGCTTGCCTAGCATTGTGTTGGGCATATGCTGCGCATCCAATAATTCTTAAATGGAATATATTAGGTTCATGACCCAAAATTAATTACAACAGGAAATATTTATAATAATTTGTCGGTCTGAGACGAACTAGAATTGCTGCATGCAAAATGACGTGACCCCAAACAGGAGTGGGTAGCCTCATTTTCCTGAGTAACCGTCTTGCTATCAATTGTAGACGTTTAATTAAAGAATCTGCAAGACAATTTTGAGCATGAACATGAGCTACACGATGTTCCACTTTTATCCCAATTGATAAGCAATAATCATTAAATGCTTGGGATGAGCACTTAACAGTATTATCAAGTCTAATAGACTTAATTGAATTATTAGAGAATTGTGCTCGTAATCGTATTGATAAACAAACCAACCATATTAACTTGAACGAATTTGTTTCACCTTGAAATCACCATCCCAAATAGATGTATTGTCTTCATATGATATTGTTGGAATCATCATTTCAATATCATCACATAGATATGAAAACTCTTGCTATCATATTATCATGCATGTAGTTATAACAAGATATATTTGTGCACAAATTGCACTAAGGAAGTGGTACTTTAAGATCAAGAATTGTATACGCTTCAAGCAACTTAAATTCTTCATGAATTGTCATATAAAGTCATATAAGCCATATAATAGACTTTAGATGCATATCAACTTTTCGTGTCATGCTAGACATATAAGATAAATAAAAGTGATTGTACACACCATTGACTTTATTCTTTCAAGTGTTTGAACTGCAGGTCCAAAACAACATGTCTTTCATATGAAACCAATTCTACTTGAATTGTGGCTCTTCCATTTGGCCAATATTTTGTGTCTATTTTCAGTAGACTTAAGACCCTCATCTATATTAACGCTATGATAGATGTCGTCGACAAACATTTTATATCGGTTCCAATATTTTTTCATAACGACATAACATATAGATCTTTTCATTTATATATTCAGGTACCTAAATCTCTCATGAGATTTTATGAAGGGTTATGTCATGTGATTTTCTAGATCACTTGCTTCCTTTATTATGATTGTTTTGATAATTTGCTCACCTTCTTTATCAAGAATTTTATTTAAAACCGATTTGTCTATATACGCTTTAACCGTACCATGTACTTTGTCCTTTTAGGACTTAATATAAGCATATGCAATGAGAATGTAGTTACTTTATTTGGATAAGCAAATGCGTCTGGCATGCTTTGCAATATATTGCAGACGAAATATCTTTTATGAACTTCAAGTTTATATTATCTTATTTGAGGATCTAGATGTACACATGATAATTTATTACATGTAACCTTTTTCTCAACTATTCTATCTTGTCTCCTCCTCATGTTAAAAAAACTAACTTTTTTCCTCAACTTTGAGAACCCATATTTGTGATTTATGGTGTTAATTAAAATATACATCGCACATTAATAATAATAAGATGGAATTATTTGGTTCCTGATCATGAACCACTTGTGAGGGGAGAAAATAATATATTTTCGTATATAACATATAGCAAACTGATATTCAAAATTTTGTTCATGATATTCAAAATTTTGTTCTCATAAGCAATTGTTTAGCTATTAAGAAGAGTCACTCAATAAATTATTTTGCTAAACCAGCTGTGATGTAAGCCAATTTATCAAGATGAACTTCTAGAATAAAAAATTTGGAATATGCTCTAAACTAAATTATTGAGCAAGTTACCTCGCAAACACCATGTTGCAGGTTAATAATAATCGCACATATAACCATCTCATAGATGCATCTTATATGGTATACATTACAGGTAAAAGAGCTCATATTCACCTTTGATATTTTCAGCATTCATGGGTTTCAATCCCAATTTTAGTTGATCTATTAATTAATGAGAACAAGCAATATAAGAGAATTCGAAAAGAACTTTCTAGTTCTTTAATATATACCCATGTGAATTCTCTATTATTTTTGCACATCATACTTAAATTGATATGGCAAAACTAATTATGCAAACTGAATATATTATCAATATTGATAAACATCAAATTTACACCATCAAGTGTGCAATTATCATTAAACTTCAAGTTTATTATGATATAAGTTTTTGTATCAATAAACATCCACTTTAGTATGGTATTATTTTATTTCTATAGTACAAATTGTAGAATAAAGTGGGTAGCTATTTACATACATATTATCCCGCTACAAGTTATAGTAATAGAAGATATTAAATCTTTCCTTTATTTATAGTCTCAATATAATCAACCGCTTTCGATTATACTTTGAAAATTGAATAAGTTTCTTGGAGACTTACTACACAATACATTATTGGTAATCAGTTGTGTTTTCCCAAAATAATATAATTGGCTCTTGGAGAGTTCTCAATTAATTTTGTAGTACCACATATTCATCAACATCCATATGGTGAATATCTCTTTTAAGGAGAAAGTTATACCAGCATGGTCAAGGTCAAAATTATGCGCAAGATATGTTTCTTGCATTATTATTGTCCTTTAATAATCACGTTGTCAAAATATTTTGGCATACAATAGGTCCGTAAAGTTATACCTGTATTGTATAAAATTTTGCAAAGTGTACCAGTTCGGGTCCTTAAGTAGTTCAATTTCTTTAATGCAATTTCAGAAATCAAATATGAAGTTCTATATTTCAAATGCAACATTAGAATTTTTTCGAATCTGAAGTAGTTCAATCTCTTTAATGCAACTTTAAAAATTCAAATCTCAAGTAGTTCAATCTAATCGAATACAATTTTAGATTTTAGATTTTAAATTTTGAAACATAAAGTTATTCTTGGAATTTTTACAATCCAATACACGATCTGATGTCCAAATCCCCTCCAAATGAGCTCAAATTTTAAACATAACTATAAAATATGATAAAGAACAAAATATCAAATTGTCAAACAACGACAAATTTAATAAAAACATCAATTTTTTTGGACACCGGGTGGGAAATAAAAAAAAAAAAAAAGAGAATAGTGTATGTAGATGAAGTTATCCAAAGATTGCGCATCATTATAATATGTTTTAAAAAGAGGGTACAAATTCAATACGTGGCGCAAAAATAAGTATCACGTGAGAATTTTACAATGATGTATTAACTTTCTTTAATTTTTAATTAGAAAAATATGTATATCTTTTGAGATTATAAATTTAATTAGGTTTCTTATCCTCTATAACATTAGAAAAATGAAAAATATTTATTTGGATAAATTTTATTTTTAACATTCAAATAATATTTTAACGTCAAATATAGGTTCAAACATCAAATCATATATATGTAAAAAGATATCGAAACAAACGAATGTGCTATTCAATGATGACAATACTAGATTAAACAGTTAAAATAAATATTAGATAACCCTAAACGACATCGAATTTAGTGTGTTTATTCCCAAGTTTTGGCGATATTTTTAATATAAAAATATCAAAGTGCTCGTTCAAAAAAAAAAAAGGGAAAAAAAGGAGATCGCATATAGGTTGAATATAGAAATGCCGACGTATCGGTTTGTAAAAATAAAGTGCTAATGGCCCCTTCCAATCTTTTGTTTTTTATATTTTTGGTTAGTAGCTATTCATATTTGGTTGGATTCCTCGGTTCATCTTATATTCTTATGCCATCGATGAAATAGCTTTTTTTTTCTAGCTAAATTGATATTCTTTGTTATTTTTAAGGAATATTTGCATTCCAATATGAGGGCAGATTTTATTACAATAAAAAATTTAGCAGTTGTATAATCTATTTTAATTTTTTCAGTCTGATGTTTGATTAAAAATTACAATAGTTAATTTGCATTATGAGTAATACCCTAATTTATAGTCTTTGTAGTAGGTATAGGTGGAGATATGATGAGATGGAGGGAATAGTTAGAATTGCAATTATATTTTTTCTTCTCTTCTCTTCCCTTAAAATAAAAAATAGGGTAGAAATATGTGTGTGCCTAAATTAATTTGGACGGGTTTGAGAAATAGACTGTGGATATAAATATCTTTGTATTTCTTCCGTTATAAAATTCAATTTGGTCTTAAAATAAAATTGGTTTAGGGCTGTCAAATGATTTATAGTACGACACAGTTAAAATAAAGTATTATATGAAAATTAAGTACTGTTTGACTCAAAAGTTATCGGTTACTTTTTGAATTAAAGACAATCGAAGATTATATGAGAGGGTAAATCAGAATCAATGGTAATATATCCAAAGACATATCTTATGATTTGTATGTGAGATGTTCTTATAAAATTGTAAGAGATCTTAGTGAAGTGTTAAAGCTAGTTAGCAATAGAGAGATGAAATAGAGAGAGAATGATGGATAGAGAGAGATTGTATTATTATTGAATAATAACACATGCCTTACAAATGAGAGAGACTCTTCCTTATATACAAGGAAGGTCCCCTCGCCAATACATTACATCATTTCGGAGCTACTGCTATTACAATTACGGCATGGGGGGGGGGGGGGAGTCTAGGCGCCTATACGGACGAGTCTGTCGATACGCCTCTATGGTCGGAGGCGTACTCCCTTTTGTCGTATGGACGTGGAAGAGGATATCATTCGACATCTACGGCCGTCTAGGGATATGTACCCGACTCACATTATATCCGATTCGACCCCATACAGTAAGTCCCTCCGCCTATTGGAGATGTATCCGGCATATATCTGCAATGGGTAGAAAAAGTCGACCCGTACTATCTATCCGCATGTGCACACGTGGCATGTTCTTCTGAACTATCGTTTGCTGACGACATGTGTCGTGATTGTAGTTGCTCCCGAGGCAGGCCAGAAAGGCGATTTGACATTTTGGTTTCCCGCTTCCTTTTCTGATACAAATCTCTTCGAATCCCGTGTACTAGCCTGCTATAAATAGCGAGGGATTTCAAGACTTTCTATTCTTTGGATCATTGCAAAAGGTTCTTTATACTAATGTTATTCATCTTTTTCTGATAGCAATACAACTTTTCGTATTGACCTTGTGGTTTGCTGTTATACCTTGAATAGAAAGATTTAAAAATGGCCAAGGGTGGTCGTCGTCGTGGGATAGACGAGGGTGAAGCTACTTCTAGGGTTTCTCAGCCCTCAGGGGGTGGCAATAAACCCCGTAAACCTCTCGTTCCCCTTTCCGTGGATAACTTGCTTCCCCGCGAACTATACGTTCGAAGGGATTTTCCAACAAAGGGAGCTACCCCTACATGGGAAAGATCCACTTTTACTGAACCTCTCTAAAATGAACTCCGAGAATCTTGTCAGATTCCGGAGGCGGCTGTTATGCAAACGGCCAGAGGGGATCTCGCCAATGTGCACAGGCCCGAGTTCTATGCCTTCTATGAATATCCCTTTATAATGGGGTGTAGCCTCCCCATTTACCCGTTGGCGGAAGAGTTGTTCCGGTTCTACAACATATATCCGGCTCAACTTACCCCTTATACGTGAAAACTATGTCGTATTCTGACGACTTATGCCGAGAGGGCCGGTTTAGACGTCACGGTGTACCATCTGCTGCAGCTGTTCAGTCCCAGATTCATGAGAGGGGGTGATGTTCCAGCTCAAGAATCGAGGGACGAAAGGCTTGGTCATCGAGACAGACGACAAACCCAATCGTCAGTTCTGGCTAAAATATTTCTTCGTCCGAACCTCGGATCTGGTGTCGAACCCATCCGGATTCCCTAAGGCATGGAATGCCGAACGTAAGTGTTATCCCTTACATTTACTTGCTTTACGCCTGTTCGGCCTTTCATCGTCTCATTATGTTTCATGTATGCAGCAAGGGTGCGTATACCCTAGTCCGTACCGGACATTAAAACTTGGGTGGGGCGGTTGATCCCCTTCGCGGAGGAGTGCACGACGTGGGCTACCTTTACCGCAAAATACGACCTCCCAGGTATTGTAGTGGTTCTGGATTTGGCGAACTCGTATCTTATTTAGACGCCATGTTTTCTGATACGTTCTTATAACTGTGTTGGCAGCCTGGAGTGCACCGCGGAGAAGGAGACGTCGCGCCGCCACTTCCTCATCGGCGGATTCCGGTTTTGAAATCATGGTTCACGTGGGAGAGACCGCCTTTGAGGCCGTTCGCCCTGAGGGAGCATCTAGTGCTGATGTTTCCGATGCCACTCACTTAGAGGGTGGAGCTGTAATTTAGGAGCTAGCCTTTGCGGATGTCCACATGACTTCTTTTCCAGTGGTTAAGACGGTGAATAAGCCAACATCCAGAGAGGACTTTTTGCCTCCACCTCTTCTTGTTGAAGAGTACGCTTCAGAGGACGATAAGGCGTTGGAGCGAAAGAGTCGCCGACTACTCCTTGGAAAAGGGGTGGTCGTGGAACAGAGGGAGGCGATTACTCTCCGCCCCAAGTCGAGGCCAATTTTTATGGGCGACGCTATCTGACCGGAGAGGGCGGCCCTCTTGAGGGAGGTTGTGGGAAGTATCACTTCCCCGCGTGTTGAGGATGACAGCGCGCCGACTGTAGACGAGGAGGGGGATGCTCCCGGACAGGCTCCTGCTCCCGCGGACGTGCCGTAGGAGGACTATGCCCGGGTGGATATGGCGATGATAGGTCCTACCCGTCGGCTCATGATCCCTACGGGATATAATCTATTGCTGGACAACGAGCAGGCTGCGGCAGACATGTCCTTGCTATGTGGGGCTGCCGAGACGGAGTCTTTGAAGGCCGTGAGCGATAGAGATTTGTCTCGTCGAGTCGCCAGCGCTGCCTTGCAGGTATGATTTGGTTACTATTTTTCATAGTTCTCTTATGAGCCCTGAGGCGTTGTGTCGTTTTGAATTATATCTTTTCTTTACCTTTTTCACAGACCCTTATCTTGGAGGTGGAGCGAGGTCGACAGGAGCGAAAGAAAAATGCTGCCCTAAAAAAAATGTCGAAGAAATACCAGGAGGCACGTAGTAAGCATAAGACGCTGGCGGATCTCTACACCCAGGACCCTCAGTTTCAATTTTTTCGTGAGTGCTTGAAGCTGGAAGAGGATCAGTTGCGGGAGCGTACGGCCCATCCGGAGAGGGCGGACGCGGACTTGATGGCCGCTGTTGATCGGAATAACGAATTGGAAATTCTTCTCCAGCAGCGGGAGGGAGAGCTGGACCTGGGCCATGTGACGATGACGGAGGCGGCGGAATTGCGTGCCAGGGTTGATTGCCCTTACCGCCGAGCTCAGGGCTGCAATGACTGAGGTGGCTGCCCCTCAGCAGGCTGAGACTATTGTTCCAGCTGGCGATACGTCTCGTGAGGCTCATGATATGTTTGTATATGCTGAGGCGAGGCGGACTATTTTTGAGGTGCTGTTGGCCGCCGGTAGAGCCACTGAGGTAGAGGTCGAAGCTCAGCGTCGCCTTGTTAGGGTCGCACGCGAGGCTTGTGGGTACGATCCTGACTCTCCGAACCAAGCGGGATGTACCTTTGCAGAGGTGGACTAGTTGGGCACAGGGTCTTGGATTGATAGGGTGTTCCGGGCCAAAGGTGATGGGGACCACGATGACAGTGCGGCCGGTGCGGAGGAAGGTGATGGGGGCCAGGACGGTTAGATAGGACTTTTTCTCTTTTTGTAATCGAGACTATTTTGTAAACTTGCAATTTATTAAGATGATTTATGATGACTTCATGGGAACTGCTGTGTTTTTATGTCTTCTTTTGCAACTTCTGTGTTGTGCGTGGCGTGGCCTTTTATTTATCGGAGACGGCCGTAGTCTTTTTATACGTTGTTAGGGCCTTAACCCTTTATGCTTATATTGGAGGTGACCGTAGTCTCTCCTTACGCTATCGGGGCCTTAGCCTTTCGTTTGTTGAGGATGACCATGGTCTTTCCTTACGTTGTTCGGGCCTTACCCTTTCGTATATTGGAGGTGACCGTAGTCTTTCCTTACACCGTTAGGGCCATAGCCTTTTGCGTATATGGCTGGCCGTAGCCTTTTGTTTGTCGAGGATGACCGTGGTCTTTCCTTACGTTGTTAGGGCCTTAGCCTTTCGATATTGGAGGCGACCGTAGTCTCTCCTTACGCCCTCAGGGCCTTAGCCTTTTGCGTTTATGGGTGGCCGTAGCCTTTCATATATTGGAGATGGCCGTAGCCTTTCATACATTGGAGATGGCCGTAGCCTTTCATACATTGGAGATGGTCGTAGCCTTTCATACATTGGAGATGGCCGTAGACTTTCATACATTGGAGATGGTCGTAGCCTTTCATACATTGGAGATGGCCGTAGCCCTAGTCCCTGTGATATGCCATTTATTCCGATCACCGGTACGCTTGGTGTATAAGATTTAAGCTTCTAAACATTCCCGAGCATCTCCTTCGTCGCCTCATTAAAAACCTCTCTAAGAAAACCCAATTGGGACAAAACTCGGATGAGGGATAAAGAGTACGACTTGGGGGATACTCTTTAGAAATGGAAATGCTTGAGGTGGGAGATGTTCTAGTTGTTTTGGAGCATCTTCCCGTTCATGGTTTCTAGCTTCAAGGAGCCTTTGTCAGCCGCTGCAGTGATTTTGTAGTGTCCGTCCCAATTGGTGCCCAACTTTCCTTCGTTAGGGTATGTGGATGCCAATGTCTTGTCCTTTAACACGTAGTCGCCTACTTTGAGTGGCTAGATTTTTGCTCTCTTGTTGTAGTATCTCTTGATCTGCTATTTTTGGGCTACTAGCCTAATGTGGGCCATTTCACTTCTTTCTTCGGCTTCATCTAGATCTTGTAGTCGATTTGCGTCATTTTCTTCTCCGCTCGTGTGTGAGTACCTTAGGCTTGGCTCATCGACTTCGAGCGGTATGACATCATCAGTTCCGTAGACTAATGAGTTAGGAGTTTCTCCTATGGAGGATTTGGGGGTAGTCATGTGCGCCCATAGTACTTCTGGCAGTAATTCGGGCCACAATCCTTTAGCGTCTTCGAGTTTTTTCTACAAAATGTTCAGTATGGTTTTGTTGGATGACTCTTCTTGGCCGTTGGTGGATGGATGGTATGGCATTGAAAGTATTCTTTCGATGCGCCATTTGTCAAAAAAGTCGATTGTTTTTTGTCCTATGAACTATCGTCCATTGTCACAGGTTATTTCTTTGGGGATGTCGAAGCGACATATAATGTTCTTCCAGATGAAGGCGATGAACTCTTGCTCGCGGATCTGGGCGTAGGCACATACTTCCGATGAACTCTTGCTCGCGGATCTGGGCGTAGGCACATACTTCCACCCACTTGAAAAAATAGTCAGTTAAAACTAATAAAAAATGTACCTTTCCTCATCCGACGGGTAGTGGTCCGACGATGTCCATTCCCCATTTGATGAAGGTACATGGTGAGATGACCGAATGGAGGGGTTCCCCCGACTGATGTATCAGAGGGGCAAACTTTTGACAATTTTCACATTGGCGAACGTATTCTGCCGCGTCCTTTTTCATGGTAGGCCAGTAGTACTCATCCCGTATTAGACATCGCACGAGTGCTCGGTTGCCTGTATGAGCGCCGCAATGACCTTCGTGGACCTCCTCTAACACTAGTGTCGTCTGGTTGGGGCCTAGGCACTTGGCCAGGGGTCCTCCAAAAGTCATTTTGTAAAGGTCGTTATTTACCATACAGTACCTTACTACTTGTGTGCGAAGCTTTCTTGCTTCTTTTTTATCGTGTGGTAGGTTTCCATCCTGTAGATATGACACAAATTGATTGCGCCAGTCCCAAGTCAGCTGCAGGGAGAGTACCTCAGTGTGGTTGATCGCTGAGTGAAGGAGGGTGACAGTGCTTTCTTTATTCAGGTTGGTGGCGGCGGCGGCCAATTTAGCCAGTCTGTCTGCTTTGGCGTTATGCACCCTACAAACTTGTTCAAAGCGGCATTCGTAGAGCCGTGCCATTAGTTTGCAGATCTCTGTTCGGTATTTCTGTAGTCTCTGTTCCTTGACCTGATAAGTCCCGGTGACTTGGTTTACCACAAGTTGTGAGTCCCAATGTAGGACCAGTCGGCGAGCTCCGTACCTGATGGCTAATTCCTGCAATAACAACTTTATATTCTGCCTCATTGTTAGTCATCTCGGGACATCGTATGGACTGGCGAATGACTTCGCCTGTGGGAACTTCGAGGACGAGTCCCAGCCCCGATCTCGAGGCATTTGCAGCCCCATCGGTATGGAGAATCCAGGGGTCAGTGTTTGAAGCGGCCTACAGGGATTCCTTCTCCGCCTATGGTGAGATTTTGACACTAAAGTCGGCCACGAAGTCGGCGAGGACTTGCGACTTGATGGCTGTTCTGGGAATATAAGTGATGTCGTGCTCGCTGAGCTCTATGGCCCATCTAGCGAGATGTCCCGATAGTTCGTGCTTGTGCAGGATGCTCCTGAGAGGGAAAATGGTCACTACTTTGATGGGGTGGCACTGGAAATAGGGTCTCAGCTTTCAGGAAGCCGTGACCAGTGCCAAAGCCAATTTCTCGAGGTGCGAGTACCGAGTTTCGGCGTCCACTAGGGTTTTGCTAATGTAATAGATAGGCGATTGCGTACCTTTTTCTTCACGAACCAGTACCGCGCTGACCGCAACTTCTGATACGGCTAGATATGTCAGTAAATGCTCACTTGGTTTTGGTTTTGACAGCAATGGTGGTGACGATAGATATGTCTTCAGTTCTTGAAAGGCTTTGACGCATTCATCATTCCAGTGGAATTCGTTATCCTTTCTCAACACGCAGAAGAATTTGTGGCATCTGTCTGAGGATCGGGAGTTGAAGCGGGAGACATAAGATATTTGACCTGTCATCTTCTGGACCTGTTTCTTGCTGTTGAGTGTTTCAGGTATTGAGGCGATTTCCTTAATCTGATCGGGGTTGACTTTGATCCCTCTTTAGGATACGAAAAAACCTAGGAACTTTCCTGACGCCATACCGAAGGTGCATTTCTCGGGATTCAGCTTTATCCCGTATTTGTTCAGTATCTCGAATGCCTCTCGCAAGTGGTTGATGTGATCCTCCTTCCTTGCCGACTTCACTAGCATGTCATCGATGTAAACCTCCATGGGTTTCCCAAGTTGCTCCTTGAACATCTTAGTGACCAGTCTTTGGTAAGTGTCCCCTGCGTTCTTGAGCCCGAAGGGCATCACTCTGTAACAGTAGGTAACCTGGTGTGTGATGAATGTGGTTTTCTCTTGATTTTCCTCGGCCATCATGATTTGGTTATAGCCGAAGTATGCGAGGCGTCGAACAGTTCATCAATGTGAGGGAGGGGGAAGGAATCCTTAGGACAGGCCTTGTTCAGGTCGGTGAAGTCCACGCACATCCTCCATTTCCCGTTCTTCTTTTTGACCATCACCACGTTGGCGACCCATTGTGGGTATTTCGACTCCCTGATGGAGCCTATGGCTAGCAGCTTGTCTACCTCTTCGCGGACTGCCTCGTTGATTGCGGCATTGAACTTTCTCCTGATTTGCCTTACCGACGGATGTAGTGGGTCCATGTTGAGCCTTTGGGTGGCGATATCTGGCAAGATCCCTGGCATGTTTGCATGGGAAAAAGCAAATGTGTCTGCATGGTTAGTCAGAAATTCATGATACTTACCCGGGTCGGTGAGCCCGTGGCCGATGTACGCCTTCCTTTCGGGGTTGTCACGATCTAGATGAATTGGGTCAAGATCCTCGACTGTAGCTTTGCAAGCTTCCACAATGTCTGAGCCTTTGATGGCGTCGGCCGTCGGGTTCGCTTTGGTCCCCGACATGGCTGATTGCTATGCTTCTGCACTCGCCTCGCTCAATTGGGGGGTGTGGGCGCAGTCTTGTGTTATTTTATAGCAGCCTTGCACTGTGTGTGTTGGCGAATTTGACATAATTGATGGGACATCATTCCCTTCTCCGATGATCATGTTCACCATACGCGTCGGAGAGGGTGGTTTCGGAGGTCCACGAGAATGTTCTCGTCCGTGTGCAAAATTAGTTTTTCCCTTGTCGCTGAGCAGCTCCTTCAGGTACCCTTGGTCCAGCATCCTGACGACTTCTTGTCGTAGGCCAATGCAGTCTTCGGTCCCGTGCCCTCGTTCTTGGTAAAATTCACACAAGACGTTTGACTTTCTTGTGGCTAGGTCCGATTTCATTTTTTGAAGCCATTGCACCTTGGTGCCGAGCTTCTCTAGTGAGTACACAATTTCTGAAGGAGAAACACAGAAGTTATGTGAAGAAAGTAAAGGGGGCGTACCTCGTTCGTTTCTGAGCGGGGCGAGATGGCGTTGTAGTGCGTCTGCATGGCGAGGGGCGGAAGGGGAGACCTCATGTAAGGTTGGTGTCGCTCTTTACTGGGGTGAGGGGGGAGTTCCCGGCGTCCCTCGTGTCATTGATCTCTCCTTGTGTCTGGATGTATGCTTTTAGTCGTCGGGTCGGTCCGTTAAGATCCTCCTCGTCTTCCCATACCTCGGCGCAGTAGGCATTATGGATCTTGTCCCAGGTTTAGGGGGATACTTCATGAGCCGGCTTAGCAGTTTTTTGGTTGCTCTGGAGCCGTCCCTGCTGAGTCCGTTCTGGAAAGTTGCTATCGCCATGCCCTCTGACACGTTTGGTAAGCTCATTCTTACCCTGTTGAACCTGGCGAGGAAGTCCCTGAGGCCTTCGCCCATGGTTTGTCCGACGGCGAAGATATCGTTTACCCTTGCTTCTGCCTTCTTAGCGTTGGCGCGTGCTGTGATGAAATTATCCGTCATTTCTTTGAAGGTTGAGATTGCTTTGGCGGGTAGTTGGGAATACCAGGTCAGGACTCCTCCGGTCAATGTTTTTCCGAACTTCTTCAGCAACACCGATGGTACCTATTCCTTAGACAAATCGTTACCTTTCACAGCGGTGACATAGTGGATGAGATGATCCTCGGGATCGGTGGTTCCGTCGTACACCCTCAGGTAGGGGGCATCTTGAAGGTCTTCGAGATGGTGTAGGGTGCGGCTTCCTCGGAGTAGGGTTGCTCTACAAACCTTCCTACGTCCTGTTTGGGTAGCAGTTTAGGTGCTTCGGGGATCTTGTCAACTCTATCCTGGTGTTCCTTCATTTGGTCACGGAGGGCCTGACTTTCATTTTCCATTTCTTCCATATTTATCAGAATGGAGGCCAACGTGTCGTCGTGTGTTTGCGTTTCGACGGGTTGGCTGTTGGTTCGTATTCCTTCCTGGTCGCCTGCTGCGGCGGTGTTGCTCGTTGTTGGTGCTGCATTTTTGTAACCCCGCGGTGGCTTTTCCACTAAGCCGCTCACGGTGTTGGTTAGCCATTCCTTCAGTAATTTCTTGACCGCTGATGGTGCTTCTCTTGAAGTGGAGGTATCTTTTTCCTACAGGGTTGCAAGATTCCCGAAGGGGGAAGGTGAGACTTCTGCCTCGGATATGATATCAGGGGTGGCGTTGATGGCAACACTAACACCGGATTCGTTTATGGAACTCAAGAGGTTGGTGGTAACTTCCATTATAGCTTTGGATCGGGTGTTGTTTTCGGCCATTTCTGGGTTCTTTTTGATGATCGGATCTTTTGGATGTATACTACTCGAAATCCCCACAGACGGCGCCAGATTGTTTGACTCAAAAGTTATCAGTTACTTTTTGAATTAAAGACAATCGAAGATTATATGAGAGGGTAAATCAGAATCAATGGTAATATATCCGAAGACAGATCTTATGATTCGTTTGTGGGATGTTCTTATAAAATTGTAAGAGATCGTAGTGAAGTGTTAAAACTAGTTAGCAATAGAGAGATGAAATAGAGAGAGAATGATGGATAGAGAGAGGTTGTATTATTGTTGAATAATAACACACGCCTTACAAATGAGAGAGACTCTTCCTTATATAGAAGGAAGGTCCCCTCGCCAACACATTACATCATTTTGGAGCTACTGCTATTACAATTACGGCATTGGGGAGGGGGAGAGTCGAGGCGCCTATACGGACGAGTCTGTCGATTCGCCTCTATGGTCGGACGCGTACTCCCTTTTGTCGTATTGACGTGAAAGAGGATATCATTCAACATCTACGGCCGTCTAGGGATACGTACTCGACTCACATTACATCCGATTCGATCCCATACAAGTACCTTGGATACATGTGAACTTCTCTATGCATTCTCTATCATCTTTCTTTTCCCATTTTTTCATTTTAATTATATATATAGAGGATAATGAGATGGTAAAAATCCTTTGTTTTTTCAACCTAACACTATTTTGACTTTAAAAAAAAACTTTCTTTATCAATATATTGTTTCTTCTATCCACATCTCTATAATCGAAAATGATAGTAGTAGTTATGATTCATTAACTTTTTTTTATTAAAAAAAACACTTTATCGAGGAACACGTGTGAGTCTTATTCAAAATTATAATGTAGACAAAGGGATTGATTGAAGTAGGCATGTTTATTATTGTTTGTTAATTCTTGTGAAAGAATAAACCCCTTCCCCACTAAGGCATATGTATAGTTCACACGCATGTGGAGTGTTCAGATTGTACCAAATTGTGTATATAAAGTAATAGGAAAATGATAAAAATACTAATAGGAAAATGATCCAAAAAAGTTTGGAAATATCTAAAGAAAGCTCTAATTATACCTTTTTTTAGTAGGCAGAATTAACTGACGATGCGAAATGAACCGAAAATTAAGTTACGATGCCAAATTATGCCCTAACCTGGATCCTGCTAAGGAAATAGTCAACAATCTATGTGAGTATATTCAATACATTCAACTCATATTTCTCACAAAAAAAGGAGTCTAAATGATTAATGTATTGTTATTAAAGTGTCTACTTCGTAATTGGTGATAGAGGTATTTGAAGGTGGCGGGAATACATGAGCAAATTGTTCAATCAATGCCCTTATTAGACTTTTGATCTTAAAGATTTCATGCAAAATATATGATCGTTTTCAATATATATACACATATATCCAAATATTTATCGAAATTAACGGGATCCGATAACCCCCTTTTTAATATAAATATACAAGCTCTGGTTGGTGGCAAGTATAATAAAAAAAACAGCCTGGTCATTAAGCTTCTGTTATGTGCCTCAGTGACAAGTATAATCGGCTACATATTTATTTCACCAAACATGAAAATCAGTCAACAATTTGGGTAAAGGAGCCACGTTTAGCACATGTAAATTGATTAACAAATTTGCTTCTTGTGTTGTTTTTAATTGTGAAAAATGAAATATGGAACCTAGCCAATGTAGTCATAGTATGATTATCAGTAGTGTGTTCGATAAACTACAATATTGTAATAGAAAAATATGCACAACAATCACTCAATTTTTACGAATTAATGACCATATATAACAAGGTACAATATTTGCGCATTTGTATTTTGTTTGACGTATGTGTGCAGACTTGCTCATATTGCCGGTCTCAAGTTTGAATAAAGGATGATGATTGCGGTTGATCAGTAGCCAACGTAAAAGTTGGCAGTTTATACTAAATCCTCACAATATTCAGTTTTCCTACCAGTTTCCTATAGTAAGTAGGATCCTACAGTATTGTTCTCTCCTTGGCCTTCAATTTTACATTTGGGTCCGAAGGTGAGGAGCATGCCTTGTGTTCCAAACAATTATACTTCTTCAGTAAGTCAAGTGCAAATTTTCTCTGTGATACAATGATCGCATCTTCCTTGTACATGATCTCCAATCCCAGGAAATAGTGAAGCTGACCTAGATCCTTGAGCAATCTCATGTTGATCAGTTCCAGTTAGCAACACATCATTCACATTTACAGCAACATGTACTGAGATACTTCCATTCCTCCTATAGAAAAGTGAGTAGTCATACATGGAGTGTGTGTATCCCCTTGAGCATAGTGCTTCAGTTTATTTTTCATACCATTGTCTATTTGCTTGTTTCACACCATAGAGGGATTTGTTTATTTTGCAGACTAAGCCTGGCTTATCTATTACCAGTCCAGGTGGTGCCTGCATATACACCTCTTCATTGAGATCCCCATGTAGGAAAACATTATTCACATCCAGCTATGAGATAGACCAACCCTTCATAACTGCCGTAGCTATCAGGGCCCTAACTGTTGTCATTTTTACAACTGGTGAGAAAGTTTCTATGTAGTCTATCCCTTCCCGTTGAGTGTAGCCTTTGACAACCAGTCTGGCTTTGAACCTCTCATGCCATCTTCTTTGTGTTTCACCTTTTATACCCACTTACATCCAATTGCTTGCTTTTCAAGTGGTAACATCACCAAATCCCAAGTGTGATTGGAGTGTAGTGCCTCAAATTCCTATGTCATGGCAGCTTGCCATGGAGGATCAATAGTTTCCTCCTCATATGATGATGGTTCTCTGTCATGACAAACATTTCTTAGAAGAATCTGACTATCAGGAGTTAGTAGATTAGAGGCAATGTGATGATTCATAGTGAACAAAACACTTAAGGAAGTGATAATAGGTGAATTTGACTATAATTATGCCCTAAATAATCACACTTTGTTGTTGAATCGATATTGTTTATGATGACAAAATGCTTTGATTAGTGTTTATTGGTGTGTTATAGGTACACATGAGCCATTGGATGCTAAAGGAGCTATTTTGGAGTCATAAGAAGATGAAAAGGCCAAGTGAAGAGTTGAAGTGAAGTGAGCTTGAAAAATTGAAGAAGAAATTCGAAGTACTGTTCATCCGCGGTTCACTCGCGACCGCGGATGAACCGCGGAAAAACAAGCTCTCGGAACTTTGTTGAGAATCAGAGAACTGTTCTGTTCGCGGTTCGTCCGCGACCGCGGACGAACCGCGGAAGGCGCCGCAAATATTTTCCTAGTTTTGTACAAATTCAGTTTTTAAGCCCTAAAACCTCTATATTGTCACGACCCAAACCCTGGTCGTGATGGCGCCCAACACAATTCTAGGCAAACCCGACCATATTATCCCTTAAACCATCCAATTATTAATTCCAATTAATCAAGTTAAACCTAATCAGCGAGTGTTCATATCAAAATGATAAACATAATAGTAAAAACATACAAAATACGGTCCCAACCAAATCGTGGTGTCTCGAGTCTGAGCCTCTACAGAATAAACATCCTAACACAATCAAGTCTAAGCAAGATGAAAATAACAAAATTATAAGGAAGGAGAAAACAGGTTCTGCGGACGCCGACAACTACCTCGTAGTCTCCGCAAAGTGGGTATGAGCAAGCAGCTACAATGACTCAACTGCTCTCAGGCACCTGTGAATCTGCACAAAAGTGCAGGGGAGTGGGGTGAGTATATTTCAACTCAGTGAGTAATAATAATAAACAATTACTGAAAATAAGAACTCATGTACTATCACTAAACAGTTCTAAGGCAAACCCCCACAGGTAAGTCATCACTATAGCAAGTACTCCGATCTCCAGTCCACATCTATCTCAACAAGCTTCCACACTAACCAAATCCTCACTCGTACAGCTACGGTGTTCAGCCAACTCAGTGTATGTAGATATATATACATATGTCTGTAATGTACAAGTATTTAAGTATGTATAAGGATATGAATAAGTATAATCCTGCGGCGTGCAGCCCGCTCCAATACATATACCGCTGCGGCGCGCAGCCCGCTCCACTTAACGTCGACGGCTCACTGGGGGTGTATATAGACTTCGGAGGGGCTCCCTAGGCCCAAGCGCTATGACGTTGCGGCGTGCGGCCCGATCCACACATATATTACTGCGACGTGCATTCCGATCCAATATATATATATATATATATAATATACGCGTGCAGCCCAGTCAAATATATATAGCACTGCGGCGTGCAGCTCGATCCAATATATATATCATTGCGGCGTGCATCCCGATCCAATATATATAGCGCTGCGGCGTGCAGCTTGATCCAATATATATAGTGTGGCGTGCAGCCCGTTCGAATATATATAGTGATGCGGCGTGCGACCCGATCCAATATATATATATATATATATATATATATGTATGTATAATACCTCAAAATGGGTCCTCGACCCTGTCCCAATTAGTATAGGATTGGCCTTTGAGGCCCACTCAGCTAAATCAGGGAATTTCCACCCTAAGTAATCTATCTCTCACAGTACACATCTAGTACTAGCTCTTAATAGGCTATTCAGCTAGTTTTACGGCTGAGTGTAAGTTTCCAACATGATATAAGGTTCACCTAGCTCTACAGGTTCCCTAATGCTCTACAGATCGGCACAAGGCCCCAAACATGGCTACCAGCCCAATTACACAGTTATAATCTCATTATCAGTCATAATACAAAGTCTACTATAAGTCGGGAAGGACCAAGTCCAAGTCCCCAATCACAATGTCACCAAGCCTGTCACAATACGCGTGTCTCATCTCAACATAGCAATGTGAAGTGCTAGTACGGGGTTTCAAACCCTCAGTACATTATTTACTATCACCACTCACCTCGAACCGGTAGAAGTCCTAGCTCGCTAATCAATCTCCTCGGATGCCCAATCTGCTCAAAATCAATGAGAATACATCAATATAGGCTAATTAGACATAACCCAATCGAAATAACATGATTTACACCAAAACCCACGAAGTTGTCAAATTTCGACTTTTGGTACACTTCTCGAAAAATTACAAAAGTTATATTTTCGGAATCCTTATCTCAACATCAGTCTATACAAACCAAATTCATAAAAATCGGAGTTCATTTGACCCCTTAAATCACCATTTCTATCCAAGAGGGTTTTCTACCTTTTACAACAAAATTACCAAAATTAAACACCAAAACTTGCAATAGATTCGAGTTATACAACCAAAATTGAGTTAAGAGTGCTTACCCCGTTATTCTCTCAAAATATCTCCCGAAAAATTGCCTTACCCGAGCTCCAAATCATCAAAAATGATAAATGGAACGAAGTGTGAACTTTAATCTGCTGCCCAGAGAGTTTTTCTTCGCGTTCGCGGTCATACTCTCGTGTTCGCGAAGAACAAACTTCCAAAAATGTATTTTTCACCTCTGCTCGGACAGCCTCTATTTAAATGGTCATAACTTTTGATACACAACACCACATCACTATTATAATATGTTTCTGAAAACTAGATTCAAAGATATACAACTTTCATTTTGGAATCACCTCTACATTTCTTGTATATAAAAAGATATGAGCTTCCGAAGTAGGACCTGTGCGACAGAAATTCCTTCTTCGCGAACGCGAAACACTGTCGCGAAAGCGAAGAACACAAGTCCTAGATGACAATTCCTTCATCGCGAACGCGAAGCACTGTCGCGAACGCGAAGGTCAAAAGTATCAGAAGCCAATTTCTTCTTCGCGAATGTGATGGGACATCGCGGACGCGAAGGACAACACCAGATACCAGCAACAACACTTCAAAAACTTCCAAAATTGACCCGTTAGGCATCCGAAACACACCCGAGGCCCCCTGGACCTCAACCAAAAGCACCAACATGACTTAAAACATTATACAAACTTGTTCCAATCATCAAAACAAGTCCTTAAACACGGAAAACATCGAATCCAAGCAAATTCAAGCATAAGTTTCCATTCAAATTTCCGCAACCGACATTCAATCAAAAACCCGACCAAACGACCTCTGAATGACCTGAAATTTTGCAGGCACATCCAAAATCACCTAACGGAGCTACTTCAACTGTCGGAATTCCATTCCGACTCCCAGATCAAAATCTCACCTATCAATCGGATATCGCCAAAATTCAACTTTAGCCAATTCAAGCCTAAAACTACACCGGACCTCCAAATTCACTTCCGATCGCTCTCCTAGCTCATAAATGACCTCCCGGAGCTGACCAAATCATCCGAATTCAATTCCGAGCTCTCTAACTCACAAGTCAACATCCAACTAACTTTTCTCAACTATTCCTTCTTCTAAGAGACTATTTGTCTCAATTCCAACCAAACTCAATCCTGAATTGACTCAAACTCACCAAACATACATATTAAAACATGAACAAGCATATAACGGGGAAAATGGGGTGATAACTCACATGATGACGGGCCAGGTCATCACATATATAAACCTCTAGTTCGCCCAAAAGAGGCAAGCCTTGTATTATTTACTACTTTTGCAAGATTATTAGTAAGAGAGAACTCTCTCAACTTATTCCTTTCTTTTATATCAATTATTTGTTTATGAATCCAATTATTATTCTTGTTTCTTTGATCATGAGTAGCTAATTCCTTTTCTAAGGTTTTGATGGAACCTATTGGGTGATGAACTTCTCGTTTATGTGATTAGAAATTGTTAGCTAGATTTCTATTTGTTCAACTTCGTTTTTGTTGTAGTTAGTTGGTAGACGTTTCGATTAGCTGTGCCTATTTAGTGTGCATAACTTGGAAAAGAGTGCATATTTAGGTATATTGTTAAACAACACCACACCTAGGTTATTGAAGGAATCTATAACTTTAGGCGTAAAGACGGGATTAGGAATAACAAAGTGTTGGGTGCAATCTTAAGTGAACTATTCAAATTAAAGCTAGCTAGGGTAGCTCGGGAGAGGGCATTAGTAAATTATTGTAGTTGTTCGGGAGAGGATTACGGTAATCATATCGTTCATGATTGATAAAATATATTGACAATTTGTATGAGCATAACGAGAAGGGATTCCATAAATATGGGAAATCAATACCTTAGTCTTTCTCCATACTATTTACCCAATATTCAATTCTTTCTTTTCAGTCTTTTAATTCTTGCAAAGTAGTTATTCGAAAATCTCACAAAAATATATTCAAAGTTTGGGAACTTGATTCGGAAGTGTTCTTGGGTTGTGAAAGTTGCAATTGGTAGGTTAATTCCCTGTGGGATCGATTCTGGACTTATTAGACCAGGTTATTTTGACTACGACCGTTGTTTGGACGTGAGACAGGAAGTAGGAAAGGTTTTGAGTTGAGGCAGAGAATGAACATAATCTTGCATGTATTTGTAGGGAGTTTAGGAGTTCTGTGTGATTGTCTTATTGGGTAGATCTGTTCAGTGTTGTGTTGTTATGGTGTATTGTGTGTTTCATGAGATAAAGGATTGGTTACATATGCAAGTGACATGGATTCATGAGGTAAAGGATGGGCTACCTGTACATGTGACATAGATATAGGTGTATTTTCTACATTCCTTTGATCACTCAAGACTTTAGGGACTTGTGTGATGTCTGTATTCTCAGGAGGTTGTTCATTAAGAGGGTCAATAAAGGGAATTGGATGAAAGACAGGTAACTTAGAGGATTTGTTCATGTTAACACTGAAAATAAAAATGGACTCATGAAATACTACATCTCTAGAAATATGAATTTTTCTAGTGGCTAGATTTAGAACTTTGTACCCTTTTGTGTTAAAAGGATATCCAACAAAGACATGAGGTGTGGTTCTGGGATTGAACTTATCCCTGAGTGGCATTGGAATAGTGGGGTAATAAAGGAAACCAAAGCTCTTGAGATGAGAGTACTTTGGTTTCTGTTTATATAGTAACTCATATGGTGTCTTACTGTTGATAGAATTGGATGGTAATATGTTTATTACATAGGTGGAACAAAGGATACATTCACCCCAAATATCTTAGAGGTAGTTTAGATTGAAAAAGGAGGGCTCTAGCTGTCTCATGGAGGTTTTTGTGTTTTCTCTCCACCACGCCATTCTGTTGTGGTGTGTAGGGACAAGCTCTTTGATGGATGATCCCTTTTGATTGAAAAACATGGTTGCTTCTTTACTGGTAAATTCCAGTCCATTATCTGACCTCAAGGACTTAATGGTAACACCAAACTGGTTTTCCACCAGATTCATGAAGTTTTTGAGTATATCAATGGCATTGCTTTTGCTGGATAAGAGATGAGTCCAAGTAGATCTGCTATAATCATCTTCAATGGTAAGAAAGTATTTATGTCTATCATGTGTAGGAATATGATATGGACCCCACATATCAACATGCAAAAGTTCAAAAAATTTGTTAGTTGTGTTGGTTTTCTGAGGGAATGGTAGTCTTTCTTGTCTAGCCATAGGACAAATAGTGCAGTTGAAAAGTTGTTTGGGGGAGAAATTGGCTGGTATGGAGGTAATCCTTTTCATTTCCACAAAGGGGACATGTCCAAGTCTATTATGCCACAACACATTCACATCATTTTCAGCCCAAGAACGAGAGAAAAAACTAGGTAAATCAGGAGATAATTTTCAAAGGGAATTTGTTCTTCAGCACTTGTACATGAATTATTTACAATTAGAAAGTATACACACTTATTGGTATGAATTAGCATATCTACAGTAGAATGAGAGGAACATTGTGTGTTACAAGTGCAACAAGTAGAGGTGAAAGGAATTTCAGAATTGTCATTCTCCTCAAGGCTTGTGTGGTTCTTCTTCAAACAGCTATAGGATGTACAACCCATCTCTCACTCTACCAATCACCAGAGGCCTCTTCATTAAAGAGGCCTGCAATACACAACAAATTTTGAAAAAGGCAACAAGGCAGTTGAGATAAGATGCAAAAGAATAGACTGAGATTAGATTGTATCTGAAGGTGGGAACATACATCACTTTGTCTAGAGTGATCTTAGAAGTGAGAATCACATTACCTATTTATGTCACTTTTACTTTGTATTAAGGTAGGCTTATTATGTTGGTTAGTAAGGATATATTGAAGGTCTTGTTATTTGATGCCCCTGAATCTATAATCCATGAATGAGCCTTGTTTTTGAAACATTTACATGAAAGTTTACCAAAATCAATTGAGGAAGTACATGCTATCATACCTGCAAAGTTTGCTGCTCCTGAAGTAGAATTGGTTCGAAGTCCATGATCTCCTGATCCTGGTGATTGAAACTGCTGAAGTGATTTACCATCTGGTTATACTCCTCTTGAGTGAGACTCACATTTTGACTGCTTTCATGACTACCATACTTTATATTCTCTGTAGGTTGAGCATCAGTAGTTGCTACATGTGCATTAGCCAGTGTTCTTTTGCTTTTGCTGAATCTGTTACTATTATTGTTGACTGGGTTATAGTTGTAGTTGGGACTATGCCTAGTGTTTTGATTGAAACTCTTTTGTCATGTATTTGGAATTTGATTATGCCCAAAATTTTGTGGATATCTATGAAGTTTGTAGCATTTTTCTTTGGTGTGCCCTGGCCTTTTACAGTAGTCACAGAAAGGTCTATTTCTGTTGTTGTGGTTATTGTTAGGAGAATAGTTTGTTCTGAATGTCCCAGGTCTGATTGTGTTGACTTGTCACGACCCGCATTCCCCACCATCGATATCGTGATGGAGCCCACTCGTGGTAGCTAGGCAAGCCAATTTACTCACCATTTTTTCATTAATAATTCATGTTATCAATTTAATAATATGAATAATAATAATAACATTAACTGTGGAAGTCTAATTTCATAAATTTGAATATAAATGTGAAATACTCAACATAAATCCTCTACCCAAGATGTGGAGTCACCAACTCACGAACCAATAAGACTACACATAATGAGACTACAGTATGAATGAAAACATAAGAAGAGATGCCGGGCCTGCGGACACCTGCAAGCTACCTCAGTCTTGAGAAATGAAATCCTGCTATCGAACTACTGCTGTTGTTGCTGCTCAAAACCTGGACCTGTGCAAAAATGCACAGAAGTGTAGTATTAGCACAACTGACCCCATGTGCTGGTAATTGCCCGGCATATCCCGACGAAATAGTGACAAGTCTAGGACCAGACACTCACACAAACATGTGCAGTTCTATATACATATGTACCACAAAACAACAAATATACTGAACTAAACAAATAGAAAGGGAGGGACATGCTATGGGGAGCACAATTGAATATACATAACTCATCAGTGAAATAGAAATAGAGAACAACAATAATTATCACCAAATAAGAAATTTAATAGTTGCACGGCATCACCCTTCGTGCTTTTACTCTCATCCTCACCAAAATAATCATATAAAAGTGCACGGCATCACCCTTCGTGCTTTTACTCTCATTCTCACCCAAACAATCATATAAAAGTGCACGACATCACCCTTCGTGCTTTTACTCTCACAACTCTCATTCATGGCACGGAATGTTCCTTCGTGCATAAATAGTTAAAACATGGCACGGAATGACCCTTCGTGTGAATCTAATTAAAAATGGCACGAAATGACCCTTCGTGTAATATCACTCTTCCTCACCCAAAGAACAGTCACAATTAATGGGCAAGAAGAATAAAATAAACAACAAGTACCATCCCGGCAAGGGAGTAACAACAACACCATAAGGTCCCGGCAAGGGAACAATAACAACAACAATAATAAGGTCCCCGCAGGGGAACAATAACCACAACTTTCACAACCCGGCAAGGGCTCAATAATTCAACCACCCCGGCAAGGGATTGATCATCATTTAGCTTAGGAGAGTTTCCACATTAGTTCACAACATGTACCAACAATGACTCACAGTCATGCTAGACTCCGGTGTATAGACACTTGTCACCACGCCTATACACAACACTCAATCATTTAGCAAATAGAAAATTATTATACTCTAATCATATTCCCTCAAGCTAGGATAGATCAAACACTTACCTCAAAACCTTGAAATCCGCTTAACCTTCAACAATTGCTTTACCTCATAATTCAACCTCCAACTCGCTCGAATCTAATCACAATTTGTTCAACTACTCTAATAAACAGTATATGAATTAGTTTGAATGCATAAAAATAGTTTTTCCAAAGTTTTACTCAAAAATTCCCAAAACACCCTCGAGCCCACATGATCGAAATTCGGGGTTCGAACCAAAATACGGTTACCCATTCCCTTGCGAGTCCAAATATATAATTTATTTTGAAATCGGACCTCAAATCGAGGTCAAACTCCCCAATATATGAAAAACCTAGGTTCTACCCAAAATACCAATTTCACCCATGAAAATCCTTGATTTCAAATGGAAAACATGTTTAATGATGTTAAAAGTTGAAAGAACTGAGTGAAAATCGACTTGCAAGATATTTGAGATGAAGTTGCTCTTGAAAAATCGCCTATAGGGTTTTGAGTTTTGAAAGAATGGTGAAAAGTGATTGAAATTCGCCTAAGTATAAAAATAGTTGGGCTGCAAATATGGGAATTATGAACATATATTCGATATGCAAACATGGCAGGCCTGGGAATTGCGACAATATAGTTCGCAATTGAGAACATAGGTCTGGGGGGCACAAAGTTCCCATTTGCGAACATAGCATCGCATTATCGATGGACCCCCATCCGCTTTTGCGAACAAAAGATCGCATTGGAGATCTGGCCTGCCTAACCTATGCTTCGCATTTGTGAAGTCGCAGTTGCGATGATTTCTTTGCAAATGCGAAGATACTAGCTGGAAGAAAATATCAATTGTGATTTATTTCAAAAATGCTCTCGTGGCCTATCCAATTTTCACCCGAGCCCTCGGGGCTCTAAACCAAACATGCACACAACCTCAAAACATATCACAAACTTGCTCGCACAATCAAATCGCCAAAATAACATCATTTACATAGAATCAAGCCTCAAAACTCATGATTTCTCTTTTTAAACTTCATAAAACTTTGAAACATGGAACTCGTAGTCCAAAATACGTCAAATGACATCCAATTTCGATCAAACTTTGCAGGAAGCGCTTAAACAATATATAAGACTTGTACCGGGCGTCGGAACCAAAATACGAGCCAGATACCGTAGTATTTTAATCAATTTTCATTTTTATTTTCCTTAATAATTTCAAAAAAAAGCAATTTAACAGACCTCGGATTTCGACTTCGGGCACATGCCCGAGTCCCATATTTTTCTACGGACCTTTCGGGATAGTCCGATTTTGGGTCCGAGTCCATCTACCAAAGTCAACTATTATCATATTAATATCAAAATTTTTCAATTTTTTTACAGAATTCACATATTCCAACATAAAAGTTTTCCTGCTATGCGCTCGGATTGGACACGCAAATTGAGGCAATATAAAATAATGATTTTAAGGCATCGGAAGCACGTAACATATGAGGAAAATAGATGATAACCCTTTGGATTGTCATATCCTCCACCTCTAAAACAACCGTTCTTCCTCAAACGGACAAGAGAAGGAAGTACCTGAGTCAGGGAACAAATATGGATTACGACTCCACATATCAGACTCGGACTCCCAGGTCGATGTCTTAGGAGTCTGACCTCTCCATTGAACATGCACTGAAGGAAAGCTTTTCAACCTCAACCGTCGAACCTGCCGGTCTAAAATAGCTACCAGCTCCTCCTTGTATGATAGATCCTTGTCCAGCTGGACAATACTGAAGTCTAACACATGCGTAGGATCGCCGTGATACCTCTGAAGCATAAATACATGAAAAACTGGATGGATGGTTGATAAGCCAAGTGGCAATGAAAGTCTATAAGCCACCTCTCCCTCTCGATCCAAAATCTCAAATGGACCAATGTACCTAGGGCTAAGCTTGCCCTTCCTTTCCGAACCTCAACACGCCCTTCATAGGCAACACCCGGAGCAATACCCGCTCACCAACCATGAAATCTACATCTCGGACCTTACGGTCTACATAACTCTTCTGTCTAGATTGAGCTGAACGCAACCTCTCCTGAATAGTTTTGACCTTATCCAAGGCCTCGTGAACTAAGTTAGTACCTAACAACCGAGCCTCTCCTGACTCAAATCATCCGACTGGAGATCGACATCGCCTACCGTATAATGCCTCATATGGAGCCATCTGAATGCTAGACTGGTAGATGTTGTTGTAGGCGAACTCTGCTAAAGGCAAAAACTGGTCCCACTAGCCTCCAAAGTCAATGATGCAAGCTTGGAGCTTATCCTCTAAAATTTGAATGGTCCGCTCAGACTGACCATCCGTTTGAGGATGAAAAGCTGTGCTCAACTGAACCTGGGTGTCTAACTCTTGCTGAATCGCTCTCCAAAAGCACGAGGTAAACTGCGTACCCCGATTTGAGATAATAGATACTGCACCCCATGAAGGCGAACAATCTCCCGAATATAAATCTCCACTAACTTCTCAGATGAATAGGAGACCACTACTGGAATGAAATGAGCTGACTTGGTCAGCCTATCAACAATAACCCAAATAGCATCAAATTTTTTCCGAGTCAACGGATGTCTAGTAATGAAGTCCATTGTAATCCGTTCCCACTTCCACTCGGGAATCTCAATTCTCTAAAACACACCACCAAGCCTATGGTGTTCATATTTGACCTGCTGACAATTTGAACACCGAGCGACATACGCAACAATGTCCTTTTTCATCCATATGCCACCAATAATGCTGCCACAAATCCTGATACATCTTCGCGGCGCCCAGGTGAATAGAATACCGAGAACTATGTGCCTCTGCTAAGATCAACTCTCGAATCCCATCAACTTTGGGCACAAAAACTCGCCCCTGCAATCTCAACATTCCGTCATCACCTAAGGTCACCTTCGTAGCACCTCCTCGCTGCACAATATCTCTCAAGACACACAAATGGGGATCATCGAACCGTCTCTCATATATACGCTCCATTAGAGAAGAATGAGCGACCGTGCAATCCAACACTCTGCTAGGCTCAAAAATATTTAATCTCATGAATCGATTGGCTAAGGACAGAACATCTAGAGCAAGTGGTCTCTGGCTGACCGGAATATAAGCGAGACTACCCATGCTGGCAGACTTTCTACTCAACGCATCAGCCACCATATTGGCCTTACCTGGGTGATATAAGATAGTAACATCATAATCTTTCAGCAACTCTAGCCATCTCCTCTATCTCACATTTAACTCCTTCTGCTTGAACAAGTACTGAAGACTCTTGTGATCCATGTATACCTCACACGCTACACCATATAGATAATGCCTCTAAATTTTAAAGGCATGAACAACTTTTGCCAACTCTAGGTCATGAACCAGATAATTGTTCTCATTGATTTTCAACTGCCTTGAGCTTCTGAAAGCTCGCCTTGCACACATCTGACCAGTTGAGTTGGGCACCCTTCTGGGTTAACCTGGTCATCGGGGCTGCAATAGAAGAGAACTCCTCTACGAACCGACGGTAGTAGCCTGCTAACCCCAAAAAACTCAGAATCTCGGTCACTAAAGTTGGTCGAGGCCAATTCTTGACTGCCTCAATCTTCTTTGGGACCACCTGAATACCCTCTACTGATACAATATGACCTAGAAATTCAACTGAACTCAACTAGAACTCACATTTTGAAATCTTGGGATATAGCTGATTATCCTTCAGAGTCTTAAGAACCACTCTGAAGTGCTGCTTGTGCTCTTCCTGGCTGCGGGAGTACACCAGGATATCGTCTATAAAGACTATCACGAACAAATTTAGATAAGGCCTGAACACTCGGTTTATCAACTCCATAAATACTGCTGGGGTATTGGTAAACCCAAAAGACATGATTAAGAACTCGTAGTGCCCATACCGAATGCGAAAAGCTTTCTTAGGAATATCAGACGCCCCAATCTTCAGCTGATGGTAACCAGACCTCAAGTCTATCTTTGAGAACACCCTTGCTCCCTGGAGCTGGTCAAACAAATCATCAATCCTCGGCAGTGGATATTTATTCTTTATCGTCACTTTGTTTAATTGCCGGTAATCAATACACATCTTCATCGAATCATCCTTCTTCTTCACGAATAACACCGCCACACCCCAAGGAGAAATACTAGGCCTCATAAAGCCCTTCTCTAGCAAATCTTGAAACTGATCTTTTAACTCTTTTAACTCTGGTGAGGCCATGCGCTACACTAGAATAGAAATAGGCTGAGCGACCGGTGCCAGATCAATATAGAAGTCAATATCCCTGCCGGGAGGCATACCTGGCAGGTTTGAAGGAAAAAACCTTGGGAAACTCCCATACAATGGGAACCGAGTCAATAGAAGGAACCTATTGGAGTCGCGAACATACGCCAAATAAGTTAAACACCCCTTCTCAACCATGCGTCGAGCCTTAACGTATGAAATGACATTACGGGTGGCGTGACGTAGGGTCCCTTTCCACTCTAGTTAGGGTAGTTCTGGCAAGGCCAAGGTCATAGTCTTTGATTGACAATATAAGATAGCATGATATGGGGACAACCAATCCATCCCCAATATAACATCAAAGTCTACCATATCTAACAATAATAAATCAACACGGGTCTCTAGACCAACAAACACAACCACGCACGAATGATGCACCTGATCGACTACTATGGAGTCACCCACTGGCGTAGACACATAAACAGAAATGTCCAGGGCATAGCTAGGCACGGCCAGGCAGGGTGCAAAGTAGAAAGACATATATGAATATGTAGACCTAGGGTCAAATAGTACTGAAGCATCTTTGTCGCAAACCAGAATGGTACCTGTAATCATAGCATTTGACGGCTCTGCCTATGGTCTGGCTGGCAGGTCATAAAATCGGGGATCAGCACCACCTCCCTGAACTATGTCTCTAGGAAGATCATCCACCGGCTGACCTCGCGGGATGACCTCCACCTCTAAGGTCTCGACCTCCACCTCTATGATCCCTACCTCCGCCCCTAGCTCGCTGGGTAGGATGTGGTTAAATTGGGGCCTGAATCATAGGGCGAAGACCCTGTTGCTGAGAATTGCCTGATGCTCAAGGGAAAAACCTGATAAGGTGACCGGGGTCACCACAACCATAACAAGACCTCGGATGCTGCGACTGCTGGCTTTGACGGGCCGAATGACCTCCACGAACACTCTAAAGAGGTTGAGCACCGATGAGCTGCTGATGTGAATACTACTCACGAAGACCACGATCACCTAAACCACCATGTGAAGCCTGGAAAACTGACTGAAAAGACCTGGAAGACTGGACCCTGTCATAAGAATCCTTACCTCCAGATGAGGCACCATTGAATTTGCCAGAATGACGAGGCCTCTTGTCTGAAGCATAACCACCTTCCCGAGTAAGGGCCATCTCAACTCTGCGGGCCGTGTTAGCCGCCTCCTGAAAGGATATGTCACTACCCACTCCCATAGCCATCTGAAGTCGGATCGGCTGAATCTACCCATCAATGAACCTGCAGACCCTCTCCCGCTTTGAAGAGAGTATTACAACTACATGCTGTGCCAAATGCACAAATCTATTCTCATATTGAGTAATGATCATGAAGCTCTAATAGAGACGCTCAAACTGCCTCTGAAGTGAATCCCGCTGAGTAACGGGGAGAAACTTCTCCAGAAATATCTCTGCAAACTGATCCCATGTTAAAGCTGGGGACCTTGCTGGTCGAGATAAGCAGAAATCCCTTCACCAAGTCTTGGCGGATCCTGCAAGCCTGAAAGTGCAAAAATCAACCCATTTGGATTCCACTATTACTATAGTTCTGAGAATCTTGTGGCAACTAAATAGGAAGTCATGGGGATCCTCCGATGAAGCACCGCTGAAGGTGGTGGTAAAAAGCATGGAGAACCGATCAAGTCTCCATAGATCATCAGAAGTCATGGCCGCTCCATTTCTGGCCTGGGCTGTAGTGCCTATCTGAGCTGCCACTGCGGGCTGAATTACTGGGGCCTAAGTCTGGCGAGCTACTGGCTCCGGAGTACGCGCAACAAGAGTCTGAACCCCTCTTCCAACTTGAGAAGCAGCTGGTGCAACTGGCAGCAAGTCTGCTCTGGCGACACTGTCCATAAAGCCTGCTTTCCGGACCAGGGCATCCTGAAGATCCGGGGTGAACACAACCCTTCCTGGACTTGAGCTGGGCCTAGTGGAGCTACTGGGCTGGAACCTCCTCACCATTTTCAATATGAGGTTCCACCTCTGGAACTGCTGCCTGGGGCTGAGCTCTACCCCTACCATGGCCTCCGGCACGACCTCGGCCTCTGCCCTTCGCGGCAGCTGCCCGAGGCTCGGACCGCTGATCAACGGATGAGGAAGCGCGTGTTCTCGCCATCAGTGAAAGAATAGAGTAGAAATTCAATCAACATTTGAGGACACAAATCACACGACAAGAAATAACAAATGAGAGATTTTTCCTAACTCAATAGACTCTGGGGAACAAGTACAGACGTCTCTGTACCTACCCTTCAGACTCTACTAAGTTTGTTAGTGAGTTGTGAGACCTATGTAACCTATTGCTCTGATACCAACTTGTCACGACCCGGATTCCCCACCATCGGGATCGTGGGGGAACCTACTCGTGGTAGCTAGGCAAGCCAATTTACTCACCATCTTTCCATTAATAAAAACCATCATGTTGTCAGTTTAATAACATGAATAATAATAATAACATTAACTGCAGAAGTCTGCTTTCATAAAATTGAATATAAATATGAAATACTCAACATAAATCCTCTACCCAAGATGTGGAGTCACCAACTCACGAACCACTAAGAATAAACTACACATAATGGTCTAAAAGAAATATAATAGCTATCTGTCCCGAATCAATGAGACTACAGTATGAATGAAAACATAAGAAGAGACGCCGGGCCTGCGGACGCCTGATAGCTACCTCAATCTCGTGGTAATGAAATCTTGCTATCGAACTACTGCTGTTGTTGCTGCTCAAAACCTAGACATGTGCAAAAATGCACAGAAGTGTAGTATCAACACAACCGACCGCACGTGTTGGTAAGTGCCCGGCCTATCCCGGCGAAGTAGTGACAAGTCTAGGACCAAACACTCACATAAACCTGTGCAGTTCTATATACATATGTACCACAAAATAACAGAAATACTGAACTAAACAAATAGAAAGGGAGGGAACATGCTATGGGGATCACAATTTAATATACATAACTCATCAGTGAAATAGAAACAGAGCGCAATAATAATTATCACAAAATAAGAAATTTAATAGTTGCACGACGTCACCCTTCGTGCTTTTACTCTCATCCTCACCCAAACAATCATATAAAAGTGCATGGCATCACCCTTCGTGCTTTTACTCTCATTCTCACCCAAACAATCATATAAAAGTGCACGACATCACCCTTCGTGCTTTTAGTCTCACAACTCTCATTCAAGGCACAGAATGTTCCTTCGTGCATAATTAATCAACAATGGCACGAAATGTTAATTCGTGCATAAATAGTTAAAACATGGCACGGAATGATCCTTCATGCGAATATAATTAAAAATGGCACGAAATGATCCTTCGTGCAATATCACTCTTCCTCATCCAAACAACAGTCACAATCAACGTGCAAGAAGAATAAAATAACCAACAAGTACCATCCTGGCAAGGAAGTAACAAAAATACAATAAGGTCCTGACAAAGGAACAATAACGACAACAATAGTTAGGTCCCAGCAAGGGAACAATAACCACAACTTTCACAACATGGCAAGGGCTCAATAATTCAACCATCATGGCAAGGGATTGATCATAATTTAGCTTAGGAGAGTTTCCACATTAGTTCACAACATGTACCAACAACGACTCAAGGTCATACTAGACTCCGGTGTATAGACACTCGTCACCATGCCTATACACCACACTCGATCATTTAGCAAATAGAAAATTACTATACTCTAATCCTATTCCCTCATGCTAGGATAGATCAAACACTTACCTCAAAACCTTAAAATCCGCTTAACCTTCAACTATTGTTTTACCTCGTAATTAAACCTCCAAATCGCTCGAATCTAATCACAATTTGTTCAATTACTTTAATAAACACTATATGAATTGGTTTGAATGCATAAAAATAGTTTTCCCAAAGTTTTACTCAAAAATTCCCAAAACGCCCCCAGGCCCACTTGGTCGAAACTCGAGGTTCAAACCAAAATCTAGTTACTCATTCCCTCGCGAGTCCATATATATCATTTGTTTTGATATCAGACCTCAAATCGAGGTCCAACTCTCTACTTTATGGAAAACCTAGGTTCTACCTAAAAACACCAATTTCACCCATTAAAATCCTTGATTTCAAATGAAAAACATGTTTAATGATGTTAAAAGTTGAAAGAATTGAGTGAAAATCGACTTACAAGTGATTTGAGATGAAGTTTCTTTTGAAAATCGCCTATAAGATTTTGGGTTTTAAAAGAATGATGAAAAGTGACCAAAACTCGCCTAAGTATAAAAATAGCTGGGCTGCGGATATGGGAATTGCGAACATATGTTCGCATTTGAGAATATGGAAGGCTTGGGAATTGCAGCAATATAGTTCGCAATTGCGAACATAGGTCTGGGGGGGGTTGCAGAGTTCGCATTTGCAAACATAGCATCGCATTTATGATGGACCCACGTCCGCTTTTGCGAACAAAAAATCGCATTTGCGATCTGGCCTGCCTAACCTCTGCTTTGCATTTGCGATAGGAGCTTCGCATTTGCGAAGTCACATTTGCGATGATTTCTTCGCAAATGCGAAGATACGAGCTGGGAGAAAATATCAGCTGCGATTTATTTCAAAAATGCTCTCGTGGCCTATCCGATTTTCACCCGATCCCTCGGGGCTCTAAACCAAACATGCACACAACCTCAATAACATACCACAAACTTGCTCGCGCGATCAAATCACCAATATAACATCGTTTACATAGAATCAAGCCTCAAAACTCATGATTTCTCTTTTTAAACTTCATAAACTTTCAAACTTGGAACTCATAGTCCAAAACACGTTAAACAACGTCCGATTTCAATCAAACTTTGTAGGAAGTGCTTAAACAATTTATAAGACTTGTAGCGGGCGTCGGAACCAAAATACGAGCCCGATACCATAGTCTTTTAATCAATTTTCATTTTTATTTTCCTTAATAATTTCAAAAAAGCAATTTAACAGAAAAATTCTTTTACTCAAGTTCTAGACCTCGGATTTCGACGTCGGGCACATGCCCGAGTCCCATATTTTTCTACGGACCTTCCGGGATAGTCTGATTTCGGGTCCGAATCCATTTACCAAAAATGTAGACAAAAGTCAACTATTATCATATTAATATCAAAATTCTTCAAATTTTTCACAAAATTCACATATTCCAACATAAAAGTGTTTTGACTATGCGTTGGACTACACACGTAAATCAAGGCAATATAAAATAAGGTTTTCAAAGCCTCGGAAGCGCAGAACATATAAGGAAAATAGGTGATGACCCTTTGGGTCGTCACATGTTAGCATTCAAGGATGATGACTCCAGTGCTAAATGGCCAGTAGGCTTATTTTCCCTCTGCCTTTCCTCTTGGATCAACAATAAAAGGCTTGAGCTATTGTGAGAAGTGGATTCATCATCAATATGCTACCTCGAACAACAATATATGCCTCATTCAATCCCATATGGAATTGTATGAGCCTCCTATCATGTTCAGCCTTATGCTTACTCTCCTTAGCTCCACATGAACAATTACACGTGTAATAGGATTTGCCAATCTAGGTATTGAGTTTCTCCTATAATTTTTTTTTCCAGTATTGTGTAGTAACTAGTGATAATCAAGGGATCCTTGAGATAGATCATTGATCTCTTTCTGAATTTGGTACAATTTTATTCTATTTGTTAGGTCATATCGATCCTCAAGTTCTCTCCATAATTTGAATGCATCAGCTACATATTCTACACAGTCTGTAATTTCTTTGGTCAAAGAGTTTAGGATACATGATGTGACCATATCATCACATCTCACCCACAAGCGAAATTTTGATGAATCCAGATCTGTTCTTTTACACTCTCCGCTGATAAATCTCAATTTGTTCTTCATAGATAATGCTCGCATCACACCGCTTCTCCATGATCGATAACCAAAACCATTAAAAGGAACGGGGACTAAGGCTGCCCCGGGATTATCAGATGGATGCATATACAAAGGGCTACTAGTGTCAACACATGACTGATTCAGAGGCTCACTCACAGTTGGTGTGGATTGATTATCGTCCTCACCAGTAGTCATATTTTCAGTTTACAGAACTTCTAAGGGATTTGATAACTATAACACAAGCTAATTAGGAATTTTGATAGTAATTCTCAACCAATTACAAATTAGGAGCAAGAATGAAACCTGTTCTCAAAATTATAACTCGAAATTCATGGAGAGATGAAGTTGCATGTATGCGATCTAGTTCGAAAAGTGATTAGTAGGAAGAGAAATGATAAATTGTGTGAATCGACTCCAAAAATTGACACTCCAAGCTTTGATACCATAACAAAATTACTCAATGCAACAGTAACTGAAGTTTCACTGTTGTCTGAAGATGAGCTTCAATAGTGATGAAGATGTAACCTTCACGCTATGAGAACTCAAAGAGAAAGGAAAAGAGAGAAGAGAGAAGGGAGAAGAGAGAGGATGAGAGAACATTCCAGAACTCTGTAATTGAATTCGCTAAGCTGGAAAGTGAGTGCAGCCTCCACTATATACAAAGCTAAGACTAAGCTAACTCAATTAACAACTAACTGCTAAGCCATTTGGTACAGCTATCATAACTAACGACTAACCAACTACACAATACAAATAATTATAGTTCTTAACAATACCCAATAACTTGTTTGGCATCGACGTATAACTATTACAATTTTTGTTTAGCTGTGTCGAAAAACGTTAGATAAAAGTATGCGTATTTCATGCGGATTTTTCAAAATACATTAAAAATTAGCAAAAACTTGACTTGCGTAAACCTATATCAAATACATACACAAAAGAATTCGTGTAACATATATTAGTCTGTTTGGCCAAGCTTTCGACGACTCAATTTTGTTTTTCAAATTTAAAAAGTACTTATTTTAGAGAATTTGGTTAAAGTTTTCTGGAAAAAAAAAGTGCTTTTGAGTAGTCGAAGAAGTTTTTTTCCAGAAGTTGGATGCGTTTTTGAAACCTTAGCCAAGCAGATATTGTTGTTAATATTGGCGAACTTGCTCTTCATATTGGTTAGTCAAACATAAATTATTAGTCTTTTAAAGTATTTTTCAATAAATATTTTTTACAAAAAATAGTTTTCAAAATAAATAGATTTTGGAAGACTTGACCAGACAGATATAGCAAGACTGATCACTCACATTCTGTTCCTTAGCTTTTGTTTTCACTTTATTCAATGTTCTCGTGTCGTGCATCTTGATCAGTAACTCGGTACTTTTATTTTACTTGGAGTACTTTTGGAGTAAAAACGACAAATATTTTAGTACGAGATATCTTATCAGTGTAAGACAAGAGGGGTTGCTCTATCAATAATGAGGTTGTGAGTTCGAGTCTCCCCAAGAGCAAGGTGGGAAGTTCTTGGAGGGAAGGATGCGGGGTCTATTTGGAAACAGCCTCTCTACCCCAGGGTAGGGGTAAGGTCTACGTACACACTACCCTCCCCAGACCCTACTAAGTGGGATTATACTGGGTTGTTGTTGTTGTTGTTACTGTTATATCTTATCAGTGTCTGAAGCATATTTTTTCCATCTACAAAAGAAATAAAGTGCGATCTACATTAGATTTACCAAATTTATAGTGTGTAATGATATAAAAAAAAAATTATGATAGACTTGCCAAATAATACGACAATATAGACAACAAGCAAGAAAAATAATATTGTATACCAACTCTTAAAATAATAGCCAAATATATATATATATATAGTATATATATATATATATATAGATATATATATATATATATATATATATATAGTTCCGGCCGCTAAATAAAAGTGATATTTGCCCTTACAAGTTGGCAGCAATGAGACTTCATTATAATCTAGTTATCATTCGAATGTTAATTAACTTTACGTACTCTTATATATATATATATTCATTTTTTTTTAATTTGAAGAGAAGAATTAAAAAAGTAAGTGTTTATATATTAATCTTATTTCCTGTAAAAGAAGAATAAATTCATCTCACAAGCTACTTTATGTTGTAAACTAAACTAATTTGGATACATGGTATCGATTATAAGCATCTATACACACATACATCTCATTGTTTTATTTGATTGTTTTATTACTATAATATTGGGAGTTTTATAGTAACAGTAAAATAATCTTCATATGACCTATAACTGATAGGTTTGAGCCATGAAATCATCAACTGATGTTTGTATTAGTATAGACTACCTACATTATAGACCTTTCCTGAAAGCTGTATGAATGCGAGATGCGCCGTGCACTAAACTATAACAAAAAGAGATGATTCCAGAAGGGTTTTTTTTTCATTTTTTTATATATGTGAAAATAAGATAAAAAAATCAAAGATACTTTACTGACAATTTTTTTTTCAGGATCTTGATGAAGTTTCCTACTTGTTTCTTTTCTTTTGTTGTTTTTTTCTTGGATATAGTCCATTATATCATAGTGTGAGCTGGATTTTTTCAGTGGTCAAGTGGTACAATTGATTCTATTTTTCAGTCAATTATTATGTGATTGTTTTCCTTAAAAAAAGAAAATAACAAAGTGAATAATGAATTCTTTTGTTCTTTACACCAAAAAAGATGTTTATGGCTCATGAATATGTTGGCATAAAATTCTATTTATTTGACCAACGTGGTAATATATTTGTTCTTTTTCAAGCGTTACACTAAAGCTAACATGATAGCCACAATTATTTAAAAAAAAAAAAAGGAAGAAAGAGAGGAAAAAGAAAAAAAACGACGCAAGATAAAGAAAAAGAAGAAAATGATTAAAGCCAACCAATATAATATGAAATGTATGGTAGGAATATGTGCCCTTATTTTATATACCTGAAATACAAACATTATACCGGTAGACATTTGCCATCACCATTACACCTAATTAAATAATTAACTTTAATATAATAAGTATGTCAATGTAAAAATACACTCTCCGGTTCATAATGAGTGTCCAATTTACTTTTAGCACGCCCATTAAGAAAATATTAAATTCCATACAAAATACCTACTATGACTAAATTACCCCTACTTAAAGTAGAATTTTTTTTTAGGGATATGTACACAGAAGTTATTTCGTCAAATTGAATTCTTTCTTGATTACATAACTAGACACTTATTTTGAATCAAAATAAAAAAATAAACTGAACACTTATTATGAACACGGGGAATAACATTTAACCATGATTAAGCAATAAAAAACGCATACATAAGACATATATCTTACGTTTATCAGATTGATGTGGCACTTAAAATTTTCGATATAAAGCTAGTATCAAAAGAAGTCCTTTCTTTGACTAGTTTTACCATTTACTCCGTCCGATTCATTATGAGTGATCAATTTACTTTTTCATTTTGGTTCAAAATAAGTGTTTACTTATGTAATCAAGAAAGAATTTAATTTGTTTATACAACATAACCTCTATATACGTATCCCTAAAAAGTTTTCTTACTCCTCATATAAAATATTTAATTAGGGGTAATTTAGTCATAGTATATAGAATTAAGCATTTTCTTAATGGACGTGCTAAAAGTAAATTGGTCACTTATTGTGAACCAGATAAAGTATTTTTTTTTCCTCATTTTGCATTTATTTCTCATTTTCACATAAAAATTCGCAGAAAAATAAATAATCCCTATTATTTTCTCACCATTTCTGACTAACTTTACCATTTATTTTCAAAAGATTTTTTTGCATTTTCTTTCATTTTCATAAAAAAAAATCATGAAAAAATAAATAGGCGATATACCCTATTAATTTCTCACTATTTGTGACTAGCTTTTTACCATTTATCTATTTCCCCATGTTTTTGCATTATCTCTCATTTTTCACATAAAAATAAATAGAAAAATAAATATACCCTATTAATACAATTGTCTCCAAGTGACCTATAGGTCTCGAGTTCAAGCCGTGGAAATAGCCACTGATGATTATATTAGGATAGACTACCCACATTGTATGGGGTCAATTTGCCCCTCAATGTCTTAACGCCGAAAGGTACGCCCATTGAGCATACGTCAACTAAAGCAAGGGTACGACTTAAGCGTAGGGACAAAGGCGTCGCTAGTTAAAACTCAGCATCCTCACTAGGGAGACGTTGACTGCATTTGTGCTTTTATGATTATTTCGAGGAAGGCCTCCTACTGTATAAGGAAGGCCTTCACAAAAGGGCATCGTTTTTATTCTCGAATAATGCAACTCTTTTATTTTCTCCTACTCTCTCTCTATATCTACATCTAATGAATACACATTCTCGAGTTCATATTGTCAGATCTACTACAATAATTTCATCTCTTTTGTCTCTTGGTTTTATTATATTTGATTGCGAATTACCCTCATTTATTATTGATTGTTTTTAAGCTTGTAAAGTATATTGATAACTTTTGAGCCAAACAATATGGTGCCGTCTATGGGAAATTCGATAATCAAAATCATAGTATCCACATAGAGAACAACCAACAACCATTCTCTACACCACACAAAAAAATACCCGAAAATAACACAAGATCGAAAGCAATAGTGGGTGTTACAACAAATTTGGTCCTCTCAAAGAGGCCAATGACGAGGGTATCTTGAATGCAACCCCTAGCACCGTACCAGGTGCAGAGATCTCATCTTCTCCATCTCAAGATCTTACGATATTGCATGAAAAATGAGCTTACACATCTGCGGCTAAGGAAACACCCTCGGCGGTCAAGAAGCTACTGGAAGAATGGCTAACAAGTAGTTTAAGTGGCTTGGTTGAGAAGTCACTACAAAGTAGCGTCAGGTGTATGCCAACGGTAAGCATCACTGCTGCCATGGGTGAACCTAAAGTTGTACGAGCGAATAACAAACCCACCAAAGTACAGGCCAACGATGGCACGCTAACAGCCATCCTAAAGAAGATGGAAGAAATGGAGGATAAAAACAAGGCACTTCTTGACCAAATAAAAGAGCATCAGGAGAGGATAGACAAGATCCCTAATGCTCACAAGTTTCTACCAAAATGCAACACAGGAAGGTTCGTCGAACAACCATATACCGAAGAAGCTGCCCCTCACTCTATCCAAAAAACCTTCAAGATGCCACCCTACTTGAGGGTATATGATGGAACCACAGATCTCGGGGGTTATTTAATCCAATTTGTCACTGTTGTGAAAGGTAGCGACCTACCAAAAAAGCAGGTACCATCGGTGCTGCTGAAGAAGTTTGGTGAGACATTGACAAGAGGGGCCCTAACGTGGTACTCTCAGCTACCGGCTAAAGCAATATCAACGTTCGAGGAAACTGCGGATAAGTTCGTCACCGCCCATGCAGGATCAAAGAAAGCGGAAGCAAGAGTCAATGATATCTTCGCCTTCAGGCAAGCCGCATGGGAAGGATTCAGGGACTTCCTAGCCAGGTTTAACAGGGTAAGGATGAGTCTTCCAAAAGTATCGGAAGGTATGTCAGGCGCCGCTTTCCAAAACAGGCTAAATAGGGACGGTTCGAGGGCAATGAAGAAGGTACTATGCTGTCTCATGAAATATCCCCCTACCACATGGGAGGAAATCCACAATGCCTATTGCGCTAAGGTACGAGCGGACGAGGATGATCTTAATGGGCCGACCCAATGGCTAATGACGATACACTCAGAGACAAGGAGGGATCGACGCAATGAAGGACGACGAGAATAAATCCCACGCTCCAACAAAGACCGGCACCAGCCATACACCAGATCCTCCAATCCACCACCTGTAAGGCCCTAGAAAATTACGCTAAGTAATTTAGGATTTCGTAGTGTCACAGAGGCTTATTATAATATTTTTATATACTATTAATATGGTGGTCATCAATTAGACTTGGTAAATATGAGTATAAGTCTTATGGTAAGTTATGTGAGGTCCAAATGGAAGCCTAGGTGTACACCAAATAGGAAAACTTTTTTAAATAGGCCAAAATTCCAAATGCATTCGTACATGGCTCCACTTCAAAAGATCATATATAATTATGTATAAAGTTTTATGTGGTGAATAGAATATCAAATGAAATCTTTTTGAGTCTAGTTTCCAACGCTTCAAACCGTTCATCATTTGGACATTCCTACACAAAGTTATGATCAAAGTACCAAAGGCTGAAAAATGCTATCTTGTGCCAAATGTGCGACCGTATTTCCTGTTGCATTTTTAACACTGCAGTCGTATTTCTGTCGCAGATTGAACCAGAAAAGCTCAGTTAATTCTTCTATTTTTATAACCCGACCCCATTTCAATATATAGGCTTTGGGGTTCATTTTGGGGTCATTCCTTACTGATTTTAGAGAGTGGTGAGAGCATTTTAGAGAGAGAAGGAGGAACCCAACATTTAAATCATCCAAATCTTTCATCAATCTTCAAGAATCAAGAACCCAATAGCAAGTTCTTCATCTAAGAGGTAAGATTCTATACCCTAGGGTTTAATTTCGAGTTTGGTATATAAGATGAGTTATTGAGGTATGATTCTTGGGTTTATTAGTATTGTGTATACATGCATGTACAACTTAGGTTTATGGGAAGATTGTTTAACTTAAATAAGTAAAGATTGGGTTAGGGAATGAAAGAAGTCTTCAAAAAGGGATTCGAAATCAAGATACTCAACTAGTGTTTGATAAAATGTTCGAATGAGAAAGTTTCATGAATATCTTTCTAATATGTGTTTAATTTTGTTATGTCTCATAGTAGATTGGAATTGCTAGAGTTTTTGGAGTGTTGTAGTAACTTAAGGAAAGCTCAATCGAGGTATGTATGGCTAATTTTGATTCTTGTAAAATCGCCCATATGTGTGAAATTGTTTGGCATGTGTTAATTTGAGAGATTGTATGTGATTCTTCGATTTCATTGTTGGGTATTCAGTTGATGTTGAACTACATGTGGTGTGGTATGAAATATGAATTGAAAGATAACAAGGGAATTGGAATTGGTAAAGAACTGAGAACAATTATTGTGGTGGCATATATGGTTTCTTGTGGAAATAGATGAAACACTTGAATTGTGGTAAATTGTTGAACATACTTGTGTGTGTACTCTTGAATATGGTAACTTGGTTGTCATATCAGTTTGAAAAGTATTTGAGAATGTGAATCAAATTGTAAGTTGCTTATTTGAATTTGTTGTGATTGTATGTAGTGCCTTATTTGCTGTTTGTGACTGTTGTGTTTGAAACTGTACGGTGGGATCGGGTTGTGCGCTGCAATACGAAGTAATAAGGTGTGGGTTGGGGTGATAAAGGTGGCCGAGGTAATAAGGGTGGGTGAGGTAATAAGGATGGAAAGCGATCAAAATCGCTATTGAAATTGATATAAAATTATTGATGTGAAATTGTGAAAGGAGACAGCAGGAGAGTTTGCAACCTGTGCGGCACTGATTGCCCCTTTGTTTGACTGCTTGGGTTTTATGTGATTTATTGGTTGTTGTTCTCCTTGTTGATCTTAAATCGTGCTTTGTGTTGAGAATTATTTGAAATGAGAAAAATGTGGAAAACACGATTGTCTGGCTTAATTAATTCTTGGTGTAATTAATTGGTTATCTTATCATTGTGATTACTTGTTTAATGGCTTCAGTTTACTTGGGACAAAGTTTATCCACACATACCAGTACAATTCCAGTGTACTGACGTCCCTTTTGCCAGGAGTGCTACATTCGTGTTATGATTGTAGATGGATCAGTAGCAGGCACTTCAGCTCATCGGCAATAGTATCCTTCATCTTCCCCTACCCGTTTGGTGAGCCCTTTACTTCCCCGAGGCCCTGTGTGGCTCATAGCACTTCTGTTTTAGACTTTATTTTTGGATTTTGTTTAAGGTATAGCCGGAGCCTTATTACCGGCAATTATTGTATCCTCCTTTATAATCCTAGAGGCTCCGTAGGCATGTAAACTGTGGGATTATGGCCTATGTATATATATGTCGGGTGTTGTAAATGTAAATTGTAAACTTGTTAGTAAATCAATCGTATGGTTATGTTTGTACATTGTGAAATTAGTTATAATTGGTAAGATATTTGGTTTCTGAGAAATAATCAACACAGGGGTAACACGTGGGATAGAAAGGCACCCAGGTCTGCTTGACTGGGGTTACCCGGTCAGAGGCCGGTCATGTCCCTCTATTTGGGGCGTGACAAACTTGGTATCAAAGCCTAAGGTTTTTAAAGTGTCCTAGGATGTCTCGGAGCCGTATCTAGTAGTGCCCTTCTTATCGGTGTGTTGTCGACCACATCATATAAGTTTGGGGCTGCGCGGACATTTAGGAATTTACCCATTTCTTTGATATTCCAGATCGTGCGATATGGCTCAAGATAGGGAGATAATTTCCTCTCTAAGTGTTACCCTCAACATTGGTAATTTTGATACCATAATCTATGAATTTGAAGCATGTAAGGTGGGATTTATCCCACCATTGAGTCCAAGTGGATCACCCAAGGACTTGTTAGAAGAATGTGTTGAGCCCTGGTGTGATTGGTAGAACTTGTTTTTAAGGAGAGTACGCTTGTTCCAACTAATGTCACTACACCACCAGATCATGTAGTATTTCATCAGTATGTACGGCTAAAACCCCGTCTCTTAGAAATTAAGCTTCCATGGTGCTCGTATAAATGTTGTAAGTTCAAAATATAATTGATGCAATACTTGTTTACTTATATTAAGCGAATTATTGTTGTGAAAATATATGTGGGATGTACTTCTTCATGTGTTTAATATGTTATTCTTGGTAAGTAAGGATATGTGAAGAATGTGAGCTATGTGCTAAAATGCCATGACTTCAAGTTAAGTTTAAACTGAGATTTTGATGCCAAATTGTGTGAGAAAACATGTTATGGTTGATTCTTCCAAAATGTTCTTACGTGTACCAAAGGTATTTGATTGATTGCGTCTAGTTGTTGGTAATTTATGAAGATGTTTGGAAATGAAGTAAGTGACTGTGTAAATGTGGTAAGACTAAATGTTGGATTCTAGCTGTGTTTGATACTTTACATGAATTTGTGTTGTGACCCGATGTTTTGTGAAAGATGCTTTCCAATATGATCAATGTGCTATTATTGACAACTTAAAATGGGTTCAATGGGTATGAATCATGTATTGAAATGTGAAGTCCTCTATGCATAGAGATGTTGAATTAAGTCAAATGTTTTTGAGAAATAGAGTATAGAAAATGTGTCAAGAACTCGAAATGAAATTGTGCCTGGTGATACTTGTGATATGAGGGAATATGAAACAGATTATGATGTTGATGTGAAATATGCAGAAATGATGTAAAATGCGGGGAAGAAGAGATTGTGTTATTGAATGTGGCCTAGTGCCAAGTCTGATGTGATAATTATGGCCCCAAGAGCCGATGGACTAATATACGTAAAAATGGCATGATTCTTTTATTCGATAATGTGGTGAACGTTTAAAGTGTTTGATTTGTACTTGTGATTTCCTTATTATTGTATGAAGCGCATAGGTGAATAGTTTTATATGTGAACCCTTTGGAAGTGCTATGAAATGCAGCCTAGAGGTATAGAAATTATGTGAAAGCTATGTGATCTCTTTCTATTTGGTAATGTGATGATTGTTTAAAGCTTTTGTTAAACCCTTATAACTTCCTTGTCCTTGCATGGATTTGTTCTTAAAAAGAATCTAAATTACAAAACATTTCATGCACCTGCTCTTTGAATGAGACGTATTACCTTCAAAGTCTCCCTATCATAGTTCTATTGTTTACGACCTCCTATGGAATTGAGCCCCATAATTATGTTCCAGAATTGAGTTATAACACTATTAATACTTCCCACTTGCTTTTCCTAGATTCTTAACAAAGGATTATTCCCGATGAATTTCTTACAGAAACTTTTTATTTAAATGGAAAACATCTGCTCACTTGTACCTATACATGCACCGTCATAAAGTTTGTCCATGTGGTGTCAAGTTCCATGTAAAATATCCAAGATTTGTGATCCTTCTCGAGTCACTATTTTACTTAGTTGTGTGTGGCTTATATTGCTTGATCAACCAATCTACTCTCTTACGAGTATCATCATGAAACCTTTTCACTATCTAGTAACATGTATGCACGTCTTAGTGCCTATCATATGACTTCATATCAATCAAAATGGTCATTGTGTGCATAAAGTCTCTCTGGAAAAAAATTGAGATCCTCACATCCCCATCATAGATATATTGTGTCGCCATTGTTTTTGTGCCCACTTGGGACATCTCGCAGTAAGTAGCTCACTCTGTCCTAGTATTGTGGTTGCTCGTGGCATGATCATGTATTGCAGTAGGGAGTTAATATAGTAGAAGTGTGTCCAACTTATAACCAATGATTATTTTCTCATTATGTCTCCACAATGTGTTAATTGTATTCCTTATTTAGTGAATTCATTGTGCTAGTTCCCTACACTTGTACGACAACCATAAAATAACATGCCCTTCTATGTATCACTATGACACTTCGTTTTTCAACTCAAAACCTACGGAGATCTCATCATGAACATTTGCAAACCTTCAGCGATTATTGTGCACTATCTCATTATGTTTGGTTTTCTTCACACCCTCAACTTTTAGAATCATGGACTATGTCATTGTCATGTGTGGAGAGTTTTACTACCCTAGGTATCTCACCTTCTTGGCTAGATATGAGTGTTATTTACCTTCTCCCTGGAGCGTCGTGTTAACTATTAGAACCATCTAACCAATTCATGATTTTGTCCCAATATCAAGATTTCCTAGCTATTGAGTTTCACTTGTGAAAGGTTGAGATTAGATGACTTAGGATTTTTGTACATATCATGAACATGTTGATTTGAATGAAAAAAAATGGTCGTAATTTTTAGTTCCCTCATATATGATAAATTACCAAGAAGTGTTAAGTTGTCTAGAATATGGTAATCTCATAAGCGTTCAATTTTTTTCATCCTTATAGGCTTATGGCATAGATTCTGTACGTCAAGTAATGTTAAGAGTGTAATTCAACTTCGTGTATTTTGAATCCCATATCACATTCAAGGTGCTAGAGTATTCCTATTCGAGGTCGACGGATTTTCCCTACACTTTAGAAAATATGTGGTTTATGTACTTGGGTATTCCTCCTTAATGATTCCTATTTCCCATGTACTACTTACTCCTATTCCTCATTTGTGTATTAACTGAGGTAGTCACAATGATTAACCATGTCAGTATTGTTAGTAGTAACATTTTGTGTCTCTTAATATACGACCTCATAAAGTACTCTACTCAGTGCATTAATGGATTCTTGAAGAACTCCAACCTGATCTTGAACTTTGTTGTTCCTCGTTGTATTAGATCTATTGGGTAATGTAAGTTCAGACAAGTCAAAGATAAAGCTTCATAGTGTGATCACACATATATATTGGATAGATGAAGTTATGGTCAGTTTATAGTATCACATTTTAGGGTAACTATTAAGGGTCATCAAGGGTTTAGTGTGAGTGCACCCCTAAAAATGTTATGTGAGTTGATAATAAAGGTAACATGACTGTATTACACATTAGGTTGCAATAGGTGTATGATATTCCTCGTAATTGTTCCTCATGTACTTTGTGTTTCCATATGCTTATGTCTAAGAAGATAGTGAAAAAAAAATGTGGGTACGAATTGACTTGATTGAACTATATGATCATGATGCACTACTAGCAAGACTCATGATGGCTTGATTTCATATGGACTGTTGATTGAAATGAAATTATATTCTTGTTGATGAACACCTTTGCGATTATATTAATGGTCGGTAAGGACTATTATGAACACATGATTGTTTGTTTACTATGAACCTGACATCCTTGATGGTATGATGACACGTTATAGAATTGTGGGTTATTGTTGTTATCATGATTTGCAATATCCAGTGGAGTGTAAATTGTACAGTGGAAGTTATCAAAAGGTAAAGTCAATGGATAGTTATCTCATGCAAGATGTTTATCTGTCATCTTTGTTATGTATGTTTTGGAGTTGATGTCATTTTTGAGAAGGTGTTATGACAATGCTTGTAAGTCAATAATGTCATGTGGAAGGATAAAAAAGTCGTGGAAGGAAAGTACTTTAGTTTGATTGAATACCAGTTAGTTTTGACTTAGAATGTACCATATAGGTATTTTGATGTAAATTGTGCAGTCCATCTTCTGGTATCCATATGTTAATGTAGTGATTGTAATACTGGGATTAGGATTGTAGATATATACATTGTGGTGCTATGTACAGTTGTGGATGTGTGGTTAAGACGATTTTAGTGATTCTCTGGCAGGTAGATAGGCCTAGTTACAAAGGAAACTCTGTCGGAATTTTCGAAAAATTTATGAGTTAGTGAAAATTTTGAGACTGGAGGTAGGTTAGAAAAAAGATGTGTGATGTTAAACTATTTGGGAAAGACTATACTCCTCATTCGAGGACGAATGATCCTGGGGGAGGGGGGAGAATGTAAGGCCCCAGAAAATTTCGCTAAGTAATTTAGGATTTTGTAGTGTCACACAGGCTTATTATAATATTTTTATATACTATTAATATGGTGGTCATCAATTAGACTTGGTAAATATGAGTATAAGTCTTATGGTAAGTTATGTGAGGTCCAAATGGAAGCCTAGGTGTACACCAAATGGGAAAATTTTCGAAATAGGCCAAAATTCCAAATGGATTCGTACATGGCTCCACTTAAAAGGATCATATATAATTATGTATAAGGTTTTCTGTGGTGAATAGCATATCAAATGAAAGACCTTTGAGTCTAGTTTCCAACGCTTCAAACCATTCGTCATATGGACATTCCTACACAAAGTTATGATCAAATTACCAAAGGCTGGAAAACGCTATCTTGTGCCAAATGTGCGACCGCATTTCTTGTCGCATTTTTAACACCGCGGTCACATTTCTGTCACAGATTGAACCAGAGAAGCCCAGTTAATTCTTCTATTTTTGTAATCTGACCCCATTTCAATATATAGGATTTGGGGTTCATTTTGGGGTCATTTCTTACTGATTTTAGAGAGTGGTGAGAGCATTTTAGAGAGAGAAGGAGGAACCCAACATTTAAATCATCCAAATCTTGCATCAATCTTCAAGAATCAAGAACCCAATAGCAAGTTCTTCATCTAAGAGGTAAGATTCTATACCCTATAGTTTAATTTTGAGTTTGGTGTATAAGATGAGTTATTGAGGTATGATTCTTGGGTTTATTAGTATTGTGTATACATGCATGTACAACTTAGGTTTATGGGAAGATTGTTTAACTTAAATAAGAAAAGATTGGGTTAGGGAATGACATAAGTCTTCAAAAGGGGATTCGAAATCAAGATACTTAACTAGTGTTTGATAAAATGTTCGAATGAGCAAGTTTCATGAATATCTTTCTAATATATGTTTAGTTTTGTTATGTCTCATAGTAGATTGGAATTGCTAGATTTTTTGGAGTGTTGTAGTAACTTAAGGAAAGCTCAATCGAGGTATGTATGGCTAATTTTGATTCTTGTAAAATCGCTCATATGTGTGAAATTGTTTGGCATGTGTTAATTTGAGAGATTGGATGTGATTCTTCGATTTCATTGTTGGGTATTCAGTTGATGTTGAACTACATGTGGTGTGGTATGAAATATGAATTGAAAGATAACAAGGGAATTGGAATTGGTAAAGAACTGAGAATAATTGTTGTGGTGGCATATATGGTTTTTTGTGGAAAGATATGAAACATTTGAATTGTGGTAAATTGTTGAACATACTTGTTTGTGTACTCTTGAATATGGTAACTTGGTTGTGATATAAGTTTGAAAAGTATTTGAGAATGTGAATCGAATTGTAAGTTGCTTATTTGAATTTGTTGTGATTGTGTGTAGTGCCTTATTTGCTGTTTGTGACTGTTGTGTTTGAAACTGTACGGTGGGATCGGGTTGCGCGCCGCAATACGAAGTAATAAGGTGTAGGTTGGGGTGATAAGGGTGGGCGAGGTAATAAGGATGGAAAGCGATAGAAATCGCTATTGAAATTGATATAAAATCATTTATGTGAAATTGTGAAAAGAGACAGCAGGAGAGTTTGCAACCTGTGGGGAACTGATTGCCCCTTTGTTTGACTACTTGTGTTTTATGTGATTGATTGGTTGTTGTTCTCCTTGTTGATCTTAAATCGTGCTTTATGTTGAGAATTATTTGAAATGAGAAAAATGTGGAAAACACGGTTGTGTGGCTTAATTAATTCTTGGTGTAATTAATTGGTTATCTTATCATTGTGATTAATTGTTTAATGGCTTGAGTTTACTTGGGACAAAGTTTGTCCATACATACCAATACAATTCCAGTGTACTGACGTCCCTTTTGCCGGGGGCACTACATTCGTGTTATGATTGTAGATGGATCAGTAGCAGGCACTTCATCTCATCGTCAATAGTATCCTTCATCTTCCACTGCCCGTTTGGTGAGCCCTTTTCTTCGTCGGGGCCCTGTGTGGCTCATGCCACTTCTGTTTTAGACTTTATTTTTGGATTTTTTTTTAGGTATAGCCGGAGCCTTGTTACCGGCAAGTATATTGTATCCTCCTTTGTAATCCTAGAGGCTTCGTAGACATGTAAACTGTGGGATTATGGCCTATGTATATATATGTCGGGTGTTGTAAATGTAAATTGTAAACTTGTTAGTAAATCAATCGTATGGTTATGTTTGTACATTGTGAAATTAGTTATAATTGGCAAGATATTTGGTTTATGAGAAATAATCAACACAGGGGTAACACGTGGGATAGAAAGGCACCCAGGTCCGCTTGACTGGGGCTACCTGGTCAGGCGCCGGTCATGTCCCTTGATTTGGGGCGTGACACCACCAAGGCATACGGATGTTCTACAGCGATACGTCACCCCACTCCGAAATAAAAGAGGTACACCTCCTTTATTATCTACCTATAACTTTTCTGTGTTTCCTTCAGAAATAATGTACGCACTAGAGAAGCTGGGCACCAAGGTACAATAGCTGTAGAAGATGAAATCAGACCCCGCAACAAGGAAATCAAATGTCTTATGTGTGTCCAATCAGGAACGGGGACACAAAACTGAGGAATGCATAGGTCTACAACAAGAGGTGTCAGGATGCTGAACAAGGGATACCTGAGGGAATTACTTAGTGAGAAAGGGAAAATAAACCTTTCGCGCAGACGGGAACAACCCCACGGGCCGCCGAAGTCACCCTCCCCAGCACGCACGATAAGCATGATCGTCGGAGGTGTCGATGACTCATCAATCAATCACGTTAAGTTTGCCACCACACACAAACTAAAACGGACCATCGCCCATGAATAGTATGATGACTTCGAAGATATTATGACCTTCATAAGTTCGATGCCGACCGTTTGTTTTTCCTTCATTACGATGCTTTAGTTATCACTTTACGTATCACCGATACGGATGTTAAAAGAATCATGATTGACAACGAAAGTGGCACCTGTATTATCCACCCGAGGGTCCTCATACAAATGGGACTCGAGGGTAAGGTAGTACCGTATTGCATAACAAAAATTGGTTTAACAATGCAGTGGAACGGACATTCGGAGAAATAGCACTGCCCATTTTAGCAAGATAAGTCATGCTGGAAACAACTTTCTACGTGATGAACCAGGAAACGCCCTACAACATCATCATAGGACACCCATGGATACATGCCATGCTATCAGTAACTTCAAAATTTTACCAAGTGATCAAATTCCCCACCTCGTGGGGGGCATTCAACATTCGAGGCGACCCGCACATCGTATAGGAATGCTACAAAATAGCTCAAGATTGAACCCACACTAAATAGCTAAAATGGGCGAGTTCAAAAGAATAACAATCAACTGTGTTGGGGACTAAAGTCAACCAAATAACGGACACCATTAGAGACCCCGATGTCATGGAAGCCTATAAAGCAACTGTCGAAGATCTCGACCCGGTCCAGTTGGACGACACGGATCTCAAAAAGAAATCCTACATTGGGCATGACCTCACCAACCCGAGTAAGTATCGTGAATTCCTAACTAACCATGCAGATTTATTTGCTTTTTCCCATTCACATATGCCGGAGTCCCGCAAGACATCGCCACCCGCAAGATAAACGTCAATCCATTACATCCGCCCGTGCGACATATGAGAAGGAAATTCAATGCCGCTTATGTGAGGAGGTAGACAAATTACTAGCCAACGGTTCTATCAAAGAATTGAAGTACCCCCAGTGGGTCGCCAATATCACCATGGTCAAAAAAAATGGGAAGTGGAGAATGTGTGTGAATTTCACTGATCTGAACAAGGCATACACGAAGGATTCATTCCCACTACCCCATATCGATCAATTGATCGATGCCACCATGGGACATGAACTGTTGAGCTTCTTAGATGCCTTCTCCGGCTACAATCAGATCATGATGGCCGAGGAGGACCAGGAGAAAACAACTTTCATCACCCACCAAGGGCCATATTGCTACAAGGTAATGCCCTTCGGGCTAAAAAATGCAGGGGCTACATACCAAAGACTGGTCACCAGAATGTTCAAAGAACATATCGGTAAGACTGTGGAAGTCTATATCGACGATATGCTGGCGAAGTCGACAAAGAAAGAATACTACATCGACCATCTGAAAGAAGCCTTCAAAATATTGAGAAGGTACGGGATGAAGCTGAAACCCGAGAAATGCGCCTTCGGTGTGGCATCAGAAAAATTCTTAGGATTTCTCGTGTCATAACGAGGCATCGAGGTCAACCCAGAACAGATCAAGGTAATAAATGCAATACCTGATATTTTGAACAGCAAAAAATAGGTACAAAAGTTGACGGGGTGAATAGCCTCCGTATCTAGATTCATCTCACGGTCCTCCGACAGGTGCCATAAGTTTTTCAATGTGTTGAGAAAGGACAACGAGTTATAATGGAACGAGGAATGCATCGAAGCCTTTAGAAAATTGAAAGCATACCTATCTTTGCCGCCACTACTGACCAAAGCGAGTCCAGGCGAGCCCCTGCTGGTATATCTGGTCATCTCCGAGGTCGCCGTCAATGCAGTCTTGGTTCGCGAAAATGAAGGTACACAATCTCCTATTTACTATATTAGCAAAACCATAGTGGATGCCAAAACACGATATCCACACCTTGAAAAGTTATCCCTGGCATTGGTTGTAGCTTCACGAAAGCTCCAACCCTATTTTCAATGTCACCCCATAAAAGTAGTAACGACCTTCCCCTTGAGAAGTGTCCTACATAAGCCTGAGTTATCAGGCAGACTCGCCAGATGGGCTATAGAGCTTAGCGAGCACGATATCTCATATCACCCAAGAACCGCCAATAAGTCGCAAGTACTTGCCGACTTTATAGCCGATTGCAGTGCAGAAATACTATGGAGGCAGAACTGGAGGCACGACGTATCCCATCCAACACTCACTTATGGACTATGTACATTGACGGCACCGCTAATGCCTCGGGATCAAGATTGGGACTCGTTCTTGAGGTCCCCACAGGCGAAATAATCCATCAGTTCATACGGTGCCCCGAAATAACTAACAATGAGGCCGAGTACGAGGCCGTTATTGCAAGTATAAAACTATCCATCAAGTATGGATCTCAACGAATCGTTCTCCACTGCGACTCCCAACTCGTAGTGAACCAGGTCACTGGGACTTACCAAATTAAGGAGTAGAGATTGCAAAAATATATGCCAAAGATCCACAGATTAATGACTGAGTTCCACGAGTGCCGCTTCGAACAAATTTTGAGGGCACAGAACGTTGAAGCAGACTGTTTGGCATAATTGGTTGCAGCCACTAAAAACTTCAACAAAGAAAGCATGGTCACTCTCCTCCATTCAGCCATTGATCACATTAAGGTACTCTCTTTAAATTTGACTTGGGATTGGTGCAACCAATTTATATCCTATCTGCAGGATGGTACACTCCTACTCAACAAAAAATAAGCGAAGAAGCTCCGCGTACAAGCCACCATGTATTGCCTGATAAACCACAAGCTCTACAAAAGGACGTTTGGCGGACCCCTGGCCAAGTGCCTAAGGCTGCACCAAATGAGACCATTACTCGTACACGAGGGTCACTGTAGTGCCCATACAGGAAACCGCACCCTTGTATACTGCATAATACGAGCCAATTATTATTGGCCCACCATGAAGAAAGAGGCAGCGGAATACATTCACCGATGCGAACAATGTCAAAAGTTGCCCTCATGATACACCAACTAGGAGAGATCCTCCACTCAGTCACTTACCTATGGCCTTTCATCAAATGGGGAATGGACATAGTCGGTACCTTACCAACAGGATGAGGAAAGGTACGATTTCTATTAGTTTTAATTGACTACTTCTCCAAGTGGGTGGAAGCAATTGTGTACACCCAAATACGCAAACAGGAAGTCATTGCCTTCATATGGAAGAATATTATCTGCTATTTCGGTATCCCCAAGGTAATCAGCAATGATAACGGATGACAGTTCGTCGGCCAGAAGACGACGGAATTCTTCGACAAATGGCACATTAAGCGAATACTCTCCACGCCATATCACCCCACAGCCAACGGCCAAGCAGAGTCTTCCAACAAAATAGTACTGAACATACTGAAAAAGAAACTTGAGGAAGCCAAAAGGATATGGTTCGAGCTACTACCAGAAGTATTGTGGGCATACCGGACCACACCAAAAAACACCACACTCACTGGTCTACGGAACCGACGCAGTCATACCAATCGAAGTCGGCGAACCAAGCTTGAGGTATTCACATACCATCGGAATAGAGAATGATATAAACATGCTTCAAGACCCCGACGAGGTCGAGGAAAGAAGAGAAATGACCCAAATACGAATGGTGGCTCAAAAACAACAAGTCGAAAGATACTACAACAAAAGAGCCAAAGTAAGACCATTCAAAGTGGGAGACTACGTCCTCAAAGTCAAAACATTGGCATCTCCAATGTATGAACGTCTAAGGCCATCTCCAACGAGTAAACGGCTAAGGCCATCTCCAATGTATGAACGGCTAAGGCCATCTCCAATGTATAAACAGCTAAGGCCATCTCCAATGTATAAATGGCTAAGGCCATCTCCAATGTATGAATGGCTAAGGCCATCTCCAATGTATGAACGACTAAGGCCATTTCAAACATATCGTGGCTAAGGCCATCGTCGTCAATAAGTCGACCTAGCTCGGCTAAGACAAATGTGTAATTCTATGACAATCAAAGTTACATACATGGATAAGGCTATCGACAGTATTGTGGCTAAGGCCATCGACGTCAATAAGTTGACCCAGCTCGACTATGACAAATGAGTAATTTGATGATAGTTGAAGTTACGTACATGGATAAGGCCATTGACAATATTGTGGCTAAGGCCATCGTCGTCAATAAGTCGACCCAGCTCGACTACGACAAATGAGTAATTCGACAACAATCAAAGTTACGTACATGGCTAAGGCCATCGACGGTATTGTGTCTAAGGCCATCGTCGTAAATGTCACACCTCTTTTTTGTGAATACTACTATACCAGCGAGGGCGTAGAGGAGTTTTTCCAATTTAAGGACAGTCGGAACGGGATTAGTTATTTAAGTTTTCAGAGTCTTCACTTGAGAATATAATGGTGTCCCAAGTCACCGGTTTAATCCCAAACCAAGAAAAGTTTGACTCTGTTATAGTCTACGAACTAGAAATCCGGAAAAGGAATTCTGTTAACACGGAAGAAGGTGTTAGGCACTCCCGGATTCCGTGGTTCTAGCACGGTCGCTCAACTGTTGTTCTGATTTTATCTAATTTCAATTATATATTTAAATCATGTGCATTAGTATTTCACTTTTTGAATTTTAAGAATTTGCAATGTCGTGAAAATACATCCTTGACCACATCGTACCAGTACGCCTGTGGCTTTGGATATATTTCGACTTCGTTGGGAGTAAGATTTGGGTCACATAAATGTGCACCCGTTCATGAGAATGTATATTAAAATTGTGCCTAATGGTGTCTATTCTTCGTTACTTTGGGAGAGATCGTGGAATTAGCTACACGATCCTTTCGAGTCTAAAGATTCATAATTATTATTTGAGGGCCCCATTTTGTCCGTTTTCATGACGAGGTTCATCTCATTCTATTTTAAAAGGTACACCTAAATGGCGCTAAGTTTTCTAATTCTATTTTGTTCCCTTAATAGAAATGTTTATTAGAAGTTTTTAATAGTTTATATCATCATCTATTTGGATCCAGGCCATTATTCATTATTGGGCCTGGGATCTAGGTAAACTTAATAGAACTGCACCAAGGTGCAATTGGCTACTTGAAGCCCAGTTAACATTTCCGCATCTGTCTCTCACAGGTACAAAGGCAATATCGATTAGATCTGGGCTCTATTCATGACCGGGCCCAAATCATTAATAGGTCCAAGGCAGGGTCAAACATTTTTAATAAACTAACAGAGATATAAGCAAATATTATCAAGTTCAGTATCAGAAATTAACTAGACATATTTACACTGATTTATATTTAAATACTACTATTTAGTCACTCAGATTAACTATGTCTGATCTATGTATTATTTATTAGTCGAGACAATACTTATTAAGATGTAGAGCGACATTGTTGTTTTTGTTTAACTAGAAACATTAATCTAAATCTTCAACCAAAACACATTCGAATTGCAATCTGAATTTCATTCAAACTTAAATTCCTGTTTTACACCATACCACTAAGTTTTAACTCGAGTTTTATAAATAAACCAGTTTAAATGATGCTAAGCCATTAAGGCGATTTAAATTCTAACTACTTCATACTTTTTAAATTAATAGCTACTGATTCAGAGATCAATTAACAAAATATTTTGCCTGTTTGTATTATACTTCTGATTTCAGAACAGATGTAATCTATAAGTAAATTAACTAATTTTTAGCCAGTTTTAAATTTTAGATCTAGGTGATCATTTTGACTGATCTATTTGGTGTATTTCCTATATTACAATCTAACTACTGCTGTAATCTAAATTTAAAGTTCGAACAGTCCAAGTCCTTATTACAACCGGAAGTCCTAATGAATTACATAGGTTCTAATTATTTAAGTTATAAACAAAACAGAATTACGAAAGAAAACTAATGTTCATTCCATTTCTTCAAACTTCAGTTACATCCTTGAGAGATAGGAGTGTACCTGATGAAATTCAGAGGAAAACAATGAGTTCTAGGAGAGTGAAGGAGAAGAAAGTCAGCGATAGGCAGCAATCCAAGTATCAATAGCAATGAATGCAAATTAACACATCAACAAGCTTGATTTCAGAGTAGAAAACCTAGCGAATTCAACCAAATAATGAAGAACAAAAATCAGAAATCCAAAATATCACTTCGAACAGCAGGAATGAAACAGTAGCAGTATTTTAGTGTATTTCAGATTTCAAATCTTCTGAACCTTTTTTTAATAAGGCTTAAAGGGACCTATCTATAGAGTAAAATGGGAGGAAAATTTGAATTAGATATTCAGATTTCCCATCCCTACTCTTTTAATATTATTTTCAGTTTAGTCTAGGTGAATTAAGCAGGAATACACTTGAACCCCTGCTAGAAGGTTCTCTATTATTCTATTTAGGCGTAAATGCCTTTATTACCCCCACTTGCTAATGTTTTCTACCTATTTACCATTTAGTTATACATAGAATGCCTTTTATCGCTTAACTAATTACATCAAAACCAAACCTTTTTTATACCCTTAATCTCTCCAAATTACTCTCAGAATATCATTTACCCATTCCCCTTTTACCCCTGTATTTTGTTTTTATTTACCCAACTAGCCTTTAGGTTAATTTAGACCTTGAGCAGTCAAAAATCAGAACAGTATTTAACAAATAACCCAAATACTTAGATTTTATATTATAGCCAATTCATAACTAAGTAACCCCTTTTCAGAAATAACCACTTTGCAAACATAGCCACAAATAGCCTTTTAATTAATCAGGGATCCTTACAAGTCAAAGGTCAAAACTGTATTGCAATGATAGACAACATTAAGTAGTTTTTTACAAACATAGCCCTAATACGACTAATTACTCAGAAATTTAGAAGAGTCAAGTGTCAAATTGTATTGCAATGATAGACAACATTAAGCAATCTTTCAAATATAACCCTAATATATTTAAACACTCAATTAACAGGACTTAGAGGAATAATTTGATAATGGTTGAATCCAATTAATCAGAATACTTAATCAAAAATTAGATCTATCAAGAAAGAACCTTAAGCGACTACAAAACATGAGATTTAACTAGTGACTTCAATCAGAAAAAGAGAGCATACAGTCGATTTCATGTATAAACAGAAAACCTTGAGAATGCATTAGATTCTAGCAGATAATAAAGACAAAATGAAGAACAATAGAGAAAATAGGGTTTGGGGCTACTTAGCTTTCTGTTGGTTTTCTTTTTCTTCATTTTTCTTCATTTTTTCTTTCTATTTCTTGATTTTATGGTTGTCCGGAGGCCTTGAGCCTTTCTTGACTGTTGGTCTTCCAAACAAACCCTTGGGAGTCTTATTTGTTGTGAAAGACTCATTTTTGAAGGATGGGGTTCAATTGGAGTGGTTCTTGGTTTGGGGGTATCAGCCGGAGTAGGGTTCCGGCGGAATATTTTTGAATATTTGAAGGGTTAGGCTTAGATTCGAGGTTGGTTGGATAGGGTGAAAGAGGGGCTTAAGGTGGTTCTAGGGTGTGAAGGTTGGCTGCTGATTCAAAGAGAGGTGGTCACAGGATAGGGTTCCGGCGACCTATTTTTCAAGATTTGAGGGGATAGAAAGGCTTTTGGATGGAACTGAGGTGATGGGGTGAAAGAGAAGGAGGGGAGGGTTCAGGGGTATGAAAACTAGTCGGAGAAGATGACCAAAGACGAGCCACCGGTAGGGTTCCAGTGGCCCAGGTAGAGAGGAAGAAGGAGAGCATGGCGGCTAGGGTTTGGGGTTCTGAGGCTGAAGGGTGTATAATAGCTAAAATATAATGGAGGGTGTATAGATACACCAGACATGTAATGATGGTTCCCATCCGTTGGATTAGATCAAACGAATGGCCAGGATTCACTGGCCATGATGCATTCATCTCATCCGTTGGATGTCTTATATGAACGGTTGTAATCAGTTCAAATTAACGGTGTCGTTTTAATTATTATACAACCATCTATTTTGGTCCGTTTGATTCAGCTTTTCAATGGTCCAGATCTATTTCCTTTAAGCGACATTTGGTTTATATATAGGCAGGCCAGTTTGTTTCCTTTGGGCCTGGTCTGTTTGGGCCACCAAATTTCCCAATTTCAAAGTCCAATTATATGGTATTTTCCTTTGTATTGTATATGTATATTTTATTTCATATCATATTTATTATTATTTTTAATTCTCTTGTATTGTGTATATTTCTGTTTTTTCTGTTTGTATTTTTCTTTTAATTTTTCTAATTTTTCTAGAATTAAGAGTAATTATCTTATATTTTTGGTATTTTCTAATTAATACAAGAATGTAATTTGTTTTAATTTTCTTTACTTTATTTTCAAGAAAAAACAAACACTGGTACTTCTACACAATGATCAACAAGTTTCACACAAAAATCATTTTTATATTTTTTGGACTTATTTGCTTGGGGCAAAAATCACATGTTCACAACTGCCCCTCTTTGCTCGGGAATAAGCAGAGTTTCAGTGCAAAGATAAGTGAGCAGTAATAAGGGATTTTTTCCCATTCGCATATTCCGTGTGAAGCATTTTTAGAAAATTTTGACCGCATCATGCTTCAAGGATTGCCTACATATCCTGGGCTAAATAGGAATCAGGTAAGTATAGTTCTGGAATGTGTGGTAGTTGAAACTACCAGGTAGTTGTGACTCTATTGTTGTTGCTTGTTATTGCAGCCTGCTGATCTCCTTATTACACCGTGGTAAACATGAAAGAAACTAAGCTAAACTATGCTCTATGATTTACAAAATCCTAGCTATATCTTTCAACTGATTCGTGTGTTTCATTTGCATCTTCCATTCTTCGAGAAGACTCTTTCTTACAACTTGCTTCAAATGTATTCCCTTATTCTTCGGGTGGGCGCCTGCTTGCAAAACTTTGAAACGTATTCCCTTGTTCTTCAGGTGGGGCGCTTGATTGCAAATTTCCCTGTTCTTGAGGTGGGCGCCTGATTGCAAAATTTGAAACGTATTCCCTTGTTCTTCAGGTGGGCGCCTGCCTACTATAAAAATGAAGAAAAACTTTCTGCCCCAGTATGGGGCTTTAAATATATATCATGCTATTAAATGTCAGCTTTAAAAAAGAAGAATTTCATTTTGAATAAATATATTCCCTTGTTATCTAGGTGGGCGCCTGATTGCAAAAACTTGAAAAATATTCCATTGTTATCTAGCTGGGCGCCTGATTGTAAAAAACTAAAAAAATATTCCCTTATTATCTAGGTGGGCGACTGATTGCAAAAAACTAAAAAAATATTCCCTTGTTATCCAGGTGGACGCCTGATTGCAAAAAACTTAAAAAATATTCGCTTGTTATGTAGGTGGGCGTCTGATTGCAAAAAACTTGAAAAATATTCCCTTCGTTATCCAGGTGGGCGCCTGATTACAAAAACTAAAACAAAGAAGAAATTTTCTACCCCAGTTTGATAACTGGGTGTAACATTTTCAATTTTAAAATAAAACTTCCCATATTATTCAGGTGGGTGCCTGATTTTGCCGAGCTTTGCGCTCCCTTGTGTGTCCACATTGGTCACATTCACTTTAAAGTGATTAGTAAGAATTTGAATCTTTTGCCCTGTTATAATCAATGAACAACTTATTAGTATGAAAAATGGTGATTAGCGGCTGTCATTCTTGTTGGCCGTGCTTCCACTTTTGAATTTGCTTCAGCTTGCTTCTGTACTGCCTTGCTGTAACTCCTGGTTGTTTTCCAATAATTTTCTGAACTCAACTTTTCCTTGCAATCATCTTTTGTTGTTTTTCCTTTTTTTTTACTTCCCTTATGCTATATGACCACCATATGTTATTTTATTTATCCTGGTTTTGGAAGGACCCCAATCCCATTGTGCCATATAACTGAGAAGCTAGTAATTATCTCGCAACTGACAATGTCTTGTAGACAAATTTCAAGAAAAGAAAATAAAATGCAATGACCCTGAATTTTTTAGGGTAGGAATATTTTCAAAGTAAAAGGACAAGACTTATCTAAGTGGGAAGGCTGATTCCTTTGATCATGCCATGCATACGAGCTAGCCGACCCGCTCTGTCCAACCAAATCCTTTGCCAACTTTATTTCTCTTATTCAACATACCCAAACTTTGCTTGCTTTGCTGCTTTCCTCCATAAAATCCTTTCTCACTTTCACCTTATGGTGCCCGTGAGAGTTTTCACGTGTAAGACTCTTTCTTTTTTTTTTTCTCGGCTCACGTCGCCTTACGGTGCCCGTGAGGATTTTCACCAATAAGACTCTCTCATTTCATTTCTCTCACCTTACGTCGCCTTATGGTGCCTGTAAGGGTTTTCACCAATAAGACTCTCTTATTTCATTTCTCTCAGCTCACGTCGCCTTACGGTGCCCGTGAGGGTTTTCACCAATAAAATTCTCTCATTTTTATTTTTTTATCATTTTCTTCATCTTCAGTTACCCGAGTGTTGTCCACAACATGCCTTTCTTCACCTACTTGTACTGCCATTTCCTTAAAATTAATCTGAAGATCTTTCTTTGGACCATAATGTGACTTTTGGATGGGTTTTAGAAAGAAAGATATAAAGGATCAAATTCTCCAAGTTGGGTTTCAAAATAACAACTTTCAGAATCATAATCTCCATAATGGTCATAACTTCTGCCCCAGTTTCAATTTTTGGGAAACCTTGGACTTTATTTCTGCTATGACTGAACCTCAGTGAGGCTACCTACGTACCTTTTCGGGATCAAGTCAAAACGTAGTTCGGATCATAAGATCGCTTCATTGTGGCGATGTTTACTTCTTCCAATTTTCTTCTTTTTCATTTTTCTTTCTTTTTCCTCTTTTTTTTCTTTTGCAATTTTTCACATCCTCTTTTTTTTCTCTTTTTCTTTTCTCTTTTTCATCTTTTACTTTTCTTCTTTTCTTTGACATTTTATCATCCTATTTTGTCTTCTTTGTTGATTCCGAAAGAGGGGTATGAAATAATAAAGTAATAAGGCTCAAAGGGATAGCAATGGATAAAGTGTTTAGATAGCGAAATAGAATGCCTTCATCATTTCAATTTCAAAAATATGACAAATACAATTAGATACATGAAAGAATTCATACATAATATCTTTTGACTACATCAGAATTGATGTCCATCTCTACGCATTTTTCATCTATGTCTGTCAAATATAGTGCTCCATTGGACGACACCCGAGATGTAACAAATGACCCTTGCCAATTAGGAGCGAACTTCCCTTTTGCTTCTACCCAATGAATTAAGATATGCCTCAACACTAATTGTCCGACTTCAAATTTTTGGGGACGTACTTTCTTATTATATGCTCAGGCCATTCTCTGTTGGTACAGCTGTCCATGACATGCCGCTGCCAGTCTTTTCTCGTTAATTAAACTCAATTATTCTAACCGGGCTTTTACCCATTCATCATCATCAATATCTGTCTCCGCAATAATTCGAAGGGAGGGTATTTCGACTTCCGCATGTATCACTGCCTCCATGCCTTACATTAATGAATAATGGGTTGTACCTATCGAAGTGCGCACAGTAGTGCGATAGCCCAACAAAGTAAATGGTAATTTTTCATGCCATTGCCTCTATCCTTCCACCATTTTTTGAAGGATTTTCTTGATATTATTATTGGCTGCTTCAACTGCTCCATTCGCCTTGGGCCGATAGGGTGTAGAATTGCGGTGCATAATTTTAAACTTTTGACATGTCTCTGCTATAAGTTTACTGTTAAAGTTGGCTCAATTGTCTGTAATAATCACCTTTGGAGTTTCGAAACGACAAATGATATTTGCATGTAGAAAGTCCACCATTGCCTTCTTGGTTACCGCTTTGAATGTCTTTGCCTCCACCCATTTGGTAAATTAATCAATGGCAGCCAGAATAAACCTATGCCCATTAGATGCTGCTAGCTCTATTGAACCAATAAACTCCATGCCCCAAGCAATGAAAGGCCATGGTGCCGATATCGTATACAATTCATATGGCGGAGAATGAATCAAATCCCCATGTATCTGGCACTGATGACATTTCCGTACATATCTGATACAATCTCGTTCCATAGTAAGCCAATAATATCCAGCCCTGAGTGTTTTCTTTGCTAACACATACCCACTCATGTGGGGTCCACAAGCTCCTGCGTGTACCTCAGTCATGATTGTAGTAGCATGTTTTGCATCTATACATCTTAACAAACCCAAATTTGGGGTCCTTTTGTATAAAACCCCTCCACTAAAGAAGAATCATGTGACGACCCGGCCCGTCGTCACGGGAATTACCACCCCATTATCATACATTTATGTGTTGTATGCCTTTATATCAGTGTTAGAGTCTATCGGGCGAGTTAGGAGTGATTTGGATTGAAAATGAGGCAAATAGCCTTTTTGAAGGAAACTTGAATATGGAAAGTCAACCTGGAGTTGACTATTTAGTTAGAGTGCTAAAAATCGGATTTTGATGATTCGGTAAGTTCCATAAGGTGATTTGTGACTTAGAGGAGCGATCAGAATAGAATTTGGAGGTCCGGTGTAGAAATAGGCTTGAATTGGCTAAGGTTGAATTTTGGCGAAATCTGAACGGTAGGTAAGATTTTGATTCGGGGTCAGAATGGAATTCCGACAATTTCTATAGCTTCTTCATGTGATTTTGGATATGTCTGTGAATTTTCAGCTCATTCGGATGTCGTTTGGTCGGGTTTTTGATCGAATGTGTAATTCGGAAAGTGTTAAGGAATTTAGGCTTGAATGCGATGTGAATTATGGGTTTTGATGTTGTTAGACGTGTTTTGAGGATTGGAACAAGTTCTAATAAGGTATTAGGATGTGTTGGTGTGTTTGGATGAGGTCCCGGGGGCCTCGGGGTGTTATCGGGTGGTTAAACGGGAGAAAAACATGAAAAATTACAGATTTAGTTTGCTGGTTCTGTTGTTTTCGCTCCTACGGAAATGGGAGCGCAGGAGCGAGTCCGCAGGTGCGGACGATGGGGCGCAGAAGCGCATGCCTTCGCTAAAGCGGACTTTTGTATGCAGAAGTGGTGTCGCGGGTGCGGGTGCTATTCGCAGAAGCGGAGGTTGGTTGAGGGGTGAAGGATTCGCAGGAGCGGAACTGTGGTCGCTTAAGCGAGTCCGCAGAAGCGGACTCTTAGGCGCGGAAGCGGAAAGCTCCGCATGAGTGGTGGTAATTACGCTGGAACGGACGCATAGAAGAAGTCCATGGCTCGCATGAGCAGAAATGGCCAGTTAGGCCAGGGTTCGCAGAAGCAACCAATTGGTCGCGGAAGCTGTTCCGCAGAGGCGGAAATGGTCCGCAGAAGCGAAAATCGCAGAGGATTAATTGTATCAGAAGATAGAAAATTTCAGAAACATTTAAACACTTGGGGTCTCGGCTTAAGAGGCAATTTGGGCGATTTTGAAGAGAAATTCAAGAGAATTCATCATGTAATCCACTATGGACTCAAATTATGATTAGTATTGATAATATTATGCAATTATCTCATGAAAATGGAGGAATTTGGGGTATTTTATGGAGGTTTTAGCCCTAGGCTTGAACTTTAGAAAATCAAGGATTTGAATGGGCAAATGGGGTCCGAATTTGGTAAATTTTATATTCCTAGACTCGTATTGAGACGAGGGTTCCGAATATGTGACTTTTGTAATTTTTCGAGAAGCGTACCAAAAATCGGGTTTTGGCAACTTTGGGAATTTTGATGTAAATTGAGTTGTTTTGACTGGGTGTCGTCCCATTGGCCTAATTTGTTGTGTTTCTACTACATTTGATCAGATTCTACGCGTGCGGGGCTTGATTCTAGTGGCAAGGGTATAACGGAGTAGTCGTCGAGCCATATTGAGGTGAGTAAAAGATGTGGGTGATGGCCAACGGGTTCGAAACCCCGGTATACCACTTTGTGACGCTGTATAATGGCGAGACACGTACTCTCTTGTGACTATGGCTTAGTCCGAACTGTTGATACAGTATTGTGATATTGGCTATTCTTGAGCCGTTAAACCTCCTTCTCGGATGGTTGCGTATTATATTATGATATTGGCTACTCTTGAGCCGTTGAACCTCCTTCTCGGAGGATTGAGTACATTTATGGGTTGTGTGCCAGTTATTGGGATCCTGCGAGGATCGTTAGCATTGTGCTGTGACATTGACATGCTAGTTTTACTACCAGTCCGTAGATATTACTGTTATCATGATATTTTCCAATCTCTGGAACTTGATATTTACTGTTTTCAACTGGAAAAGAAGGATAAAAGAGTTTTCAAAACTACTTTTGAGCCTGCGAGGCTGCATTTGCATATCAGTTGACTGGTAGTGAATCGGGTTGCACGCCACAGCGTATATTCATGATATTGTGCTTAGGTTGTAGGAGCCCCTCCGGAGTCTGAACCCCCACAGTGAGCACGGGTACCCAAATTGGATCGGGCTACGTGCCGTAGCGGTAATTTCATGCATTGCATTGCATTTAGCAACATCTTCTAGTTGTTATACTATGTTGTTGATATTATATTGTTTCTCTACTATTGATATTGAACTGTTACAGGGTATTGGTTATAGCTTTACATAGTGTTTTATTGTGAATTTCTTATCTACGCTGTCTTACCCTTGTTTATTACCACTAAGTCTGGCAGTACTCATTTTACTCCCTGCACCTTGTGTGCAGATCCAGGTACCTCTCAGCAGTGATCCAGTAGCTGTCAGAGGCATTGTGCGGGATTGTCAAGGTAGCTGGAGCGTCCGCATGACCTAACTCCCCTTTTAGCTGTCTTTTCATTTTATGTTGTCATTTCTTTCCACACAGAGTTTTGTTGTAAACTCTATTTCACTTATGTTCTTTTAGTGGCTCTTGACTCTTGACCCCTCGGTCTATTGGGGAGTTGTACTGTTATTGGGGCTTGGTTCCCTGTTTTGATATTCCTATTACTGTTGAATTACTCTGTTATGCTTAAAGTGGATAAAATGAGCTTATAGCTCTGCGATTGATGTTACATGGTCAGGCTGGCCTAGCAGTATGCTGGGCGCCATCAAGATCGGATTTGGGGTCGTGACAAGTTGGTATCAGAGCCTAGGTTTACAAGGCCTCATGAGTCTTGAGTCGGTTGGTAGAGTCTTGTGGATCGGTACGGGGATGCCTGTACTTATCCTCGGGAGGCTGCAAACCTTTTGGAAACACTTCAGATTTCTTGGAATTCTATCGTGCGCACTTGATTCAACTTGAGATATAATTTCTGAAATTCCTTCCACACGTCTGTGTACGCATCGAGCGCTTAGTAATATAATTGACTTATGGCTTGTGATTTCCCGGTCGAGGGGCGAGATATAATCTCTGTGAGTTCATGTTGGGCCAGTCGGGATGACTTGAGGCCGGACCTTGTTTATGACTTGAGCATCGAGGTGCTGATTTTGTGAGTAGTGGCCATAGATAATGTATTGAGGGTTTGAACCCCCGTATTTGCACTATACAGTGTTATGCTGAGATGGAACACGCGTCATATGACGAGCGTGGTGGTATTTTGACTGAGGATTTGGACTTGATCCTTCCCGATTGATAGATTACTGTGTATAATGACTGATACTGGGCTTATATCTATGTATTTGGGCTAGTAGCCATGTTTGGGGCCTTGTGCCGATATGTAGAGTATTAGGGAGGCTTACTATGGATGAGCTGTTAATTGTTCGACTCTTATCTAATCTGTTGTGTAGCCCCGAGCTATGGGTGTGGTGAATATTTACCATATCTCTTAATTGGAAGGTAAAGTGCCTTATGTGTAGTGGAACTAGTTCAAACTCAGGAAGACTAAAGTGATTATGCTATGTGTATCCTGGTGGAAGGTATTGTGCTGAAATGCTAAATTGAGAAGGAGTAGGTGGGTTGATCCTCATGTGTGATTGAAAAGTATCTGATATGTGTTATGATTCGAGCAGGTACAGCGCATGTTCATGTAACAATTATGATAATATGATTTGTGTAGTATTGAGAATAATGTTGTCGATATGCATTGTGATGTCTTGTCGAGTTGTGAATGTATTGCTAGGATGGTTTTGGTGATTCTCTAGCAGGTGGCTACGCCAAATTACAAAGGAAACTCTGTCAATATTTTTGGAAAATTTGGGAAGAGAGTTTTGTCACCTAAAGAGTGGGCTTAACTGTTGTGTGTGAATGAATACAAGAATTGCAAAAGAGTTAAGATTTATGATGATTCGAATCTCCGTCAAAGCTTGTATATGACTTGAGTTTAATCTAACTAGAACATTGTGGCATCATTTGAGTAAGGATGCTATGAGTGGCTAAAAGTGCTTTGATGTATGGCTCTGAGCCAAGTTGGGGAGGTTGTTATTGATTAACTGATTGCATTGTTATGTGCTGTGTTGGCTCTGTCTCTAGGTATGTTGGGAAATTTTGATAAAGGTTATGGTGCTTCGTAGATGTGAAGAAATACTAGGATGTTTTGAACTTATGTGGTAAAGAATGTTCGGTGTATAGAAAAGAAAGATAGCTAATTGTATCTGTATGTAATCATGTTCTGCGGTGTCAGAGTTCTAGCAAGACACGAGTGGTTCTGTTCAATAAGACAATTGAATTACAGCTGAATAAGGGTGAATGACGCCCAAGAATTATTTTACGGTGTTTAAGATTTTGCTTGTAACAGTCAAGTGTCTTAAGATTGTGCATGTAGCTAATGACGGTGGTTTCGTTAGAAGAGATCAAGATTTGAGTTATATTATATGAATGATGGGATTCTATGTAACTGTATTGGAAGGTAATGATAACAAATTCAAATCGCAGGAATTTCTCCAAAATAATATATTGTAGAATGTGGTACTTCTGGGAAACATTGAGAGAGTATTCAGTGGCCTATGTCTTAGACCGTGTGGTCTTATGTACGAGTCTTGTGTGGTAACATGAGTTGATGTATTATGGTGCTACAGTAATGGCTAATATTAAATTAAGGATGAAGCAGAAAGGAAACTAGGTAAATGGATCAACTTGTTAATAAACCGAAACGGTATGATCAATCCTGGAAGTTTAACTTATGCAATGTAATTGGGAGAAAGGGTTTGTGATGTGTTTTACCGTGGTTTGAAAATGAGTGTATTTCCTATTGGTATGCAAAGCTTGGAATGTGTAATGAGTTTTCTCTATATGGGATCATGAAAGTCCTTGACTAGTGAGTGCGCCGATGTTTGCGGCGTAGGAAAGGAATACAAATTTCCATGTTATCTTTGCGTGGTATGGTATATGCGATGTGTTATGGAAAGTTGATAATGGCATTCTCAAGGTTTTGGGATCAGTTCATAATATATGGGGAGTCATTAAAATTATTGAGCAGCGCAGGCAGCTACAGATGATATAAGAATCGATCTTCCTGGTTATTAAGGAAAATGGTACTGCTATTCTAGTGATTTGGCAGGGTATATGGTCCAAAAGGAAAAGGTAATGTAAACTGATAATAACCAGTGGTATGGTGGTATTCTCTTGTTGGATCGACTATAATAATTGAGTCGTTGATGGCATAGTGAAATTTCTGAATGGCTTTCGTGGTATGAATGGACGCTTGATGTGCGTTATGTATTCGTTAGGTGGAGTACGAAATCAGGCATAGTGATTCATGTGTTATATATGTGTTGGAGACTTGAAGTTCTCGTTAGTCCGTCTATGCAGTGGTTGTATATCGTGTGTATCGGCACTGTTTTGTGATTATTGGAAATAGGAAGCCCTAGTGGCTCTCTTTTAATTTGATATGACGAATTTGGGTTATGATACTTGATTGCAGACTGGTTGTCATGGGTCAGGTTGCCTAGACTAACAAGATATGGACTATGATGGAAAGCACAAATTGCGTAGCAGAGTGCATCAGAGTATGCTCCAGCAGGGTAGTTGTACCCCAGGACCAGCGGACGGCTGGTAGGTATTGCTTTATCAGTTGGGCCTTCGTGGCAGATGTCAGAGTGCAGAGGTTTCTACCATCGATTTAGTTCTCGTATTGAGGTACTTTGTCGGATGCGTTTCTTGTGGCCGAGCTTGAGGCTATATATGTTTACTGTAATGAGCAAATCAACTCGATGAGCATTTCTTTTACGAGGGTTATTTGGATCTGGTGGCACGCCGTCACAGGTATGGTATCTAGATCGGGTGGCACACCGCCACGGGTATGTCATTGGAGCGGGTTGCACGCCGCAACAGTGTAATGTGAAAATAGAGTTAGTTATATGTTACCTGGTATACAATACTTCCTGGCTTCTAAGGAAAAGTCCGTATTGAGTATCGCTCGGCGAATGGCACATCGGTTGTGTCCTATCAGGATTAGATAATATATATTAATTGTTTCACCGTGGGTGAGGTTGATTGCTTGGGTTAAGACCTAAATCTGTGTGTGGTTATCCGTATGAGCTTGGTAACTTGAGGTGCTTCATGAGTAATAGTGTTTGGATAGAATCACGAATCGCGGCGTTATGACCTCTCGAGGAGGATTCAGGTACTCTATGATGTGAGACGGGATCTCACTTCTATGTTATGATGGTGCAAATGAATTGAATTACAACTCTTTTGTTGGAGACACTTGTCATGATTAGAGTATGTTCAGATGTTTCTATTGGAGCTTGTGTTTTGCTCGTCGCGGCTTAGGCCGATGTTTGAGGTGTCATATCACCAGTGCGATGTGTTATAACCGAAATGATTATTTGAGTCATTATTGAGAGCAAGCATATGCGATTTCAGTTGGTTAGAAAGGTAATACCGAGATTTGGGTCCGAAATCTGTTATGGTATCAGTTAAAAGGGAAATGGATTCATGAATGGTTGAACTGAGAGATGGGTTCGATATATCGAGTGTTCGGTTGCCGTGGGCAGGATATGAAGGTGTTGGAATAAGACTCTATCTAATGAGAAAGGTTATTTTTTTCTGCTAGTATTTGGTTATTGTGGCCAATTGTTGTGATTAGAGACTATCGTCTCGAGTGATTGGGTGTTAATATATCATATGATCTCACCCGGAGTAGTGAGTATGGCTTATTGCAGTGGATTCTAGTGTATCCTGAGTATAGGCATGGGATTAGCAATTGGTATATGATTTCGGAAAGTGCAATGTGGTTTATGGTTCAGGTGGTCTGTGAGAATTCAGCTGTATGGTGTTTTCGGACTTATGAGAGATAGGGTGACGTGCGATCGTCCGAATATATGCTTGGTAAGGTCACTCAGCTATTGGGTTGCATCTAGTATAACTCTGGGTCCGCTCGAGGACGAGCGTTTGCTTTAGTTGGGGAGAATGTGACAACCCGGCCCGTCGTCATGGGAATTACCACCCCGTTATCTTGCATTTATGTGTTGTATGCCTTTATATTAATGTTAGAGTCTATTGGGTGAGTTAGGAGTGATTTGGATTGAAAATGAGGCAAATAGCCTTTTTGAAGGAAACTTGAATATGGAAAGTCAACCTGGAGTTGACTATTTAGTTAGAGGGCTCGGAACCGGATTCTGATGATTCGGTTAGTTCCAGAAGGTGACTTGTGACTTAGAGGAGCGATCGGAATAGAATTTGGAGGTCTGGTGTAGAAATAGGCTTGAATTGGCTAAGGTTAAATTTTGGCGAAATCTGAACGGTAGGTAAGATTCTGATCCGGGGGTCGGAATAGAATTTCGACAATTTTTGTAGCTTTGTCATGTGATTTTGGATATGTCTGTGAATTTTCAGGTCATTCGGACGTCGTTTGGTCGGGTTTTTGATCAAATGTGTAATTCGGAAAGTGTTAAGGAATTTAGGCTTGAATTCGATGTGAATTACGGGTTTTGATGTTGTTAGACGTGTTTTGAGGATTGGAACAAGTTCTAATAAGGTATTAGGATATGTTGGTGTATTTGGATGAGGTCCCGGGGGCCTCGGGGTGTTATCGGGTGTTTAAACGGGAGAAAAACATGGAAAATTGCAGATTTAGTTTGTTGGTTCTGTTGTTTTCGCTCCTGCGGAAATGGGAGCACATGAGCGAGTCCGCAGGAGCGGACGATGGGGCGCAGAAGCGCATGCCTTCGCTGAAGCAGAATTTTGTCTGCAGAAGCGGTGTCGCGAGTGCGGGTGCTGGTCGCAGAAGCGGAGGTTGGTCGAGGGGTGAAGGATTCGCAGGAGTGGAACTGTGGTCGCTTAAGCGAGTCCGCAGAAGCGGAATCTTAGGTGCGGATGCGGAAAGCTCCGCAGGAGCGGACGCGCAGAAACGGTCAGTGGCTCAAAGGAACGAAAATGGCCAGTTAGGCCTGGGTTCGCAGAAGCGACCAATTGGTCGCGGAAGCGGTTCTGCAGAGGCGGAAATGGTCCGCAGAAGCGAAAATCACAAAGGATTAATTGTATCAGAAGTTAGAAAATTTCAGAAACATTTCAACACTTGGGGTCTCGGCTTAAGAGGCGATTTGGGCGATTTTGAAGAGAAATTCAAGGGAATTCATCAGGTAATCCACTATGGACTCAAATTATGATTAGTATTGATAATATTATGCAATTATCTCATGAAAATGGAGGAATTTGGGGTATTTTATGGAGGTTTTAGCCCTAGGCTTGAACTTTAGAAAATCAAGGATTTGAATGGGCAAATGGGGTCCGAATTTGGTAAATTTTATATGCCTAGACTCGTATTGAGACGAGGGTTCCGAATATGTGACTTTTGTAATTTTTCGAGAAGCGTACCGAAAATCGGGTTTTGGCAACTTTGGGAATTTTGATGTAAATTGAGTTGTTTTGACTGGGTGTCGTCCCATTGGCCTAATGTTTTGTGTGTTCTACTACATTTGATCAGATTCTATGCGTGCAGATCTTGATTCTCGTGGCAAGGGCATCGCGGAGTAGTCGCCGAGCCATATTGAGGTGAGTAATAGATGTGGGTGATGACCAGCGGGTTCGAAACCCCGGTATACCACTTTGTGACGATGTATAGCGGCGAGACACGTACTCTCTTGTGAGTGCGGGGTCGATTATGATTTGGGGACTATGGCTTAGTCCGACCTGTTGATACGGTATCGTGATATTGGCTATTCTTGAGCAGTTAAACCTCCTTCTCGCATGGTTGCGTATTATATTGTGATATTGGCTACTCTTGAGCCGTTGAACCTCCTTCTCGGAGTGTTGAGTACATTTATGGGTTGTGAGCCAGTTATTGGGATCCTGCGAGGATCGTTAGCATTGTAATATGACATTGACATGCTAGTTTTACTACCAGTCCGTAGCTATTACTGTTATCATGATATTTTCCAATCTCTGGAACTTGACATTTATTGTTTTCAACTGAAAAAAAGATAAAAGAGTTTTCAAATCGACTTTTGAGCCTGCGAGGCTGCATTTGCATATTAGCTGACTGGTAGTGGATCAGGCTGCACGCCGCAGCGTATATTCATGATATTGTGCTTGGGCTGTAGGAGCCCCTCCGGAGTTTGAACCCCCACACTAAGCACGGGTACCCAAATTGGATCGGGCTACGCGTCGTAGCGGTCATTTCATGCATTGCATTGCATTTAGCTACATCTGCTAGCTGTTATACTATTTTGTTGATATTATGTTAGCTCTCTACTATTGATATTGAACTGTTACAGGGTATTGGTTACAGCTTTACATAGTGTTTTATTATGGATTTCTTGTCTAATTTGTCTTACCCCTGTTTATTACCACTGAGTCTGGCAATACTCATTTTACTCCCTGCACCTTGTGTGCAGATCCAAGTACCTCTCAGCAGACCTGATCTGGTAGCCGCTCAGATGCATTGTGCGGGATTGTCAAGGTAGCTGGAGCGTCCGCAGGACCTGACTCCCCTTCTAGATGTCTTTTCATTTCATGTTGTCATTTCTTTCCGCACAGAGTTTTGTTGTAAACTCTATTTCACTTATGTTCTTTTAGAGGCTCTTGACTCTTGACCCCTCGGTCTATTGGGGAGTTGTACTGTTATTGGGGCTTGGTTCCCTATTTTGATATTCCTATCACTGTTGAATTACTCTGTTATTCTTAAAGTGGATAAAGTGAGCTTATAGCTCCGCGATTGATGTTAATTGGTCAGGCTAGCCTAGCAGTGTGCTGGGCGCCATCACGACCGGGTTTAGGGTCGTGACAAATCCACTTGCCAATCGTTTTATGGGTCTTTACTGATCCCCTGTAGCTTGTACCGGGTATACCCCCATTCTGAGATTTTTTTGATATCGTGGAACCATGGTTCATCATCAAGTTCCTCTTCCACTATATGACAATAAGCATTCTGATCATGAACTTGGATTTGTAATGGATCCACATAAGCCTTATCCAGATGGTGTAACATAGATGATAGAGTAGCCAACGCATCAGCAACTTCATTGTGCATTCTTGCGATATGTTTAAATTCTATGGATTGAAACCGCTGACATAGTTCATGTAGACACTATCAGTACGGTATGAGTTTCAAATCCCGTGTATCCAATTCTCCTTGAATTTGATGCATCAAGAGATCCAAGTCACCCATGACCAAAATCTCTTGAACACCCATGTCTATTGCCATTCTTAATTCCAATATACACGCTTCATATTCGGCCATATTGTTAGTACAGAAAAAGCGGAGTTGAGCGGTAACAGGGTAATGCTGACCCGTTTCTAAAATGAGTACAGCTCCAATTCCAACGCCTTTGTTATTAACAACCCCATCAAATTATAACTTCCAGCCCCACTTTTCGTCTCATTCCAATTCTTCAATATTCATTGCCTCCTCATCAGGGAAATATGTTTCTAGTGGCTCATACTTGTCGTCGACTGGATTTTCTGCTAAGTGATCAGCAACTACTTGTGCTTTCACTGCAGTGTGGGTTACATAAACAATATCAAACTCTGTGAGTAGAATTTGCCATTTAGCAAGCCTCCATATGGGCATAGGCTTCGGAAAGATGTACTTCAGCGGGTCCAAACAAGATATGAGATAAGTGGTATAAGCCGACAAGTAGTGTTTCAACTTTTGTGCAACCCAGTTCAAAGCACAACATGTTCTTTCCAACTGAGTGTATTTTACCTCATAAGATGTGAATTTCTTACTAAGATAGTAAATTGCTTGCTCCTTCTTTCCCATTTCATCATGTTGCCCCAGTACACAGCCGAAGGAATTATCCAATACTGTCAAATAAACGATCACTGGCCTTCCGGGTTCTGGAGGAACCAATGCAGGGGGATTGGCTAGATATTCCTTGATTTTATCAAATGCGACTTGACATTCATCAGTCCATTTTACTGCAACATCTTTCTTCAATAATTTGAAAATAGGCTCACAAGTTGACGTCAGTTGGGCAATAAATCTGCTAATGTAATTCAGTCTACCCAGCAGACTCATCACATCTTTCTTGCTCTTTGGCGGAGGCAACTCCTGAATAGCTTTGATCTTGGATGGGTCCAATTCAATACCACACCGGCTTACCAAAATCCCTAATAATTTCCCTAATGGTACTCCAAAAGCACATTTTGCCGAATTGAGCTTGAGGTTGTATCTCCAAAGCCTCTGAAAAAACTTCCCCAGGTCTTTAACATAATCGTATTGCTTCCTGGACTTGATAATGACATCATCTACATAAACTTCAATATCTCGATGTATCATGTCATGAAACATGGTAGTCATTGCTCTCATATACGTGGCTCCTGCATTTTTCAATCCAAACGGCATTACTCTATAACAATATGTTCCCCAAGGCGTAATAAATGTTGTCTTTTTGCATCTTCTTCATCCATCAGGATCTGCTAATAACCAGCATAACAATCTACGAAAGACCCAATCTCATGTTTGGCACAATTGTTAATTAGTATGTGGATGTTCGGCAATGGAAAATTATCCTTCGGACTTGCTTTGTTGAGGTCTCGATAATCAACATACACTCTGGTTTTTCTGTATTTCTTCATAACATGTACAACATTAGCTAACCAGGTCGGATATTTGGTGACCCGTATTACATTTGCCTCAGATTGTTTGTTGACTTCCTCTTTTATTTTCACGCTGATATATGTCTTGAACTTTCTTAACTTTTGCTTGATGGGCAGGCATTCCGAATAAGTGGGCAACTTATGTACCACCAAATCAGTACTTAGCCCTGGCGTGTCGTCATATGACCATGCAAACATGTCTTTGTATTCATGTAATAACTTTATCAAGTCCTCTATGAGTAAGGATTCCAAATGAACACTAATCTTTGTTTCCCGTAAGTTTTCCTCATCCCCCAAATTAATAGACTCCGTCTCATTCATATTTGGTTTGGGTTTCTCCTCATAGTGATTTAGATCTTTACTAATCTCTACCAAAACTTCCTCGTTATCTTACTCCACTTCATTATCGTATTCAATTTCTTGTATTACTATTTGATTATCAAGACTAGGCCGAGAATTCCTTATGCATGACACATCATTGAAATCGGCATAAAATGGATTATACAAGAAATAAAATAAAATAAGGCTATCAGAATGGAGGAAGAAAGAAATTGCATTTCATTAAAATTTCAAATGATAACAAGGTTTGACATGTTCGATTGGACGGAACTTAGAATCTGTATTGCAGCCTTGAAATAAAACAGATTAACAATGAAACATCAAAGCTAACTACCACAACTCCCTTCTAGTCGGAAGAGGAGTAGCTTCCCAGTTATTCAGCTTGATCTGGGATCCAACAAACTAGACGTCCATTTTACTTGTGCCCTCTGATGCCTCTACCATGTTCACATCTTCGAACAACTTCTCAAATCTTTCTAGCAACTCCTTGTCTGGCCTTATCTCCGCTAGGCTGGGCATGACCGTTGCCGGACGCCTTTTTGTACCAGGCTTGACGAATGACTGGGAGAGTTTAGGGATAGGCTTAGAGAGGGTCCATCCTTTCTTTTTTAGTTTTCAGGCTCTTTTTATGTCGGCAATGGTTGGCTAAAACCCAACCCAAAAGTGTCAATGATTCCTGGAAGAGATATTGGCTGTGTTATTCTTTGTAATGCAACTCCTAAACTTTTCCTAGGGAGAAGCCCATTTTTCAACATCTCTGTAGCAACCATGACTGACGTGGAAGCTATCTTGGTCACCGAAATGTTTTCACCTTCAGATATTTTATCCACAGATATAGTATCTATCACTTTGTATACTGAGGGATCTTTATTGCCCTCAAATTCTTCAAATAGCGTGATGATATTGCAGGAATTATCTTTATTGTGAACCACTATTTTTTGGCGATCCCATTCAAATTTCACCATTTGATGGAGTGAGGAAGGTACATCCTTTGCAGCATGAATCCATGGCCGTCCTAGTAGGAGATTGTAGGATACGACAACGTCCAAGACTTGAAATTCCATAGTAAAATCTAGTGGTCCGATAGTTAGTTCCAATATGATGTCTTCGACAGTATTTTTCCCGCCTCCGTCAAATCCTCTTACGCATATCCTGTTCTTATGGATTCTTTCATGATTAATATTAAGCTTGCCCAAAGTAGATAAAGGGAATATGTTGGCACTTGACCCATTATCAACCATCACGCGGATCACCACCGATTCTTCACATTTCATCGTAAGATATAATTCCCGTGCTCTGTCCCTTCCACCGGCAGTTCATCAGCTGAAAATGTTATTCTGTTTACCTCGAAGATTTTATTTGTGATCTTTTCTAAGTGACTCACTGTAATCTTTTCCGGTACATGGGCCTCGTTCAGGATCTTCATTAACACATTACAGTGTTCTTCAGAATGAACCAACAAGGACAACAAAGATATATGTGCTAGCGTTTTCCTCAGCTGCTCAACTATAGAATAATCCTGAGCTTTCATTTTCTTTAAAAATTCCCCAGCCTCCTCTTTAGTGATAGCTTTCTTTACATTGGCCGGATTTTCTCTTGTAACTTTTGCTTTTCTTAACTTATCGAGAGCAAAAAATCTCCCCGACCTAGTCAAACCGTGGGTTTCACAAATCTCATCCTTTATTTCCTTTCCTTTATACATGACGGTCACCTTGCTGTAATTCTATGGCATAGTTTTGGTGTTTACTATGGGCATTTGGGTAACTGGCTTAATAATACTCTAATTGTGCTCCTTTCACAGTCAATACGGGCTTTACACTCACTCTGGGCACTGTCACCTTCACTGGCTCGGGTTCTACTACCACTGTTGGCTTGACTAGTTTTTTCTCGTTAATGGCTTTCTCCCATGTCTTGCTTACGCTCACCTTGATCATCATTACGGCCTGAGAGGGCTTCCTGCAATCTCCCCCTTGTACCACTTCTATCATGTGGGTCTCGTGGTGCATAGGCAGAGGGTTCTATGTTATATTAGGAGCCTCGGGAGCCTGAACTTCAATTCTTCTAGAATCGATAACAGATTGGTCCAGATTTCTTGGTGGTGGATTAGGGATTTTGGGTTCTATGGGATTTAACATCTCGAGTTTCCTCAATCTATGGAAAAGACTGGTGTACGACTCGCCCAAGAGAGTAAATGTTTTCTTCTTTTGTGTCCTGTCATTCTTGACTCCAGGGCTAGGGCGGAAACTTGTTCCACTGGGATTTTTATATGTTTTGGGAGGTGGGTATCTGTTCTGGGTGTGCTAAATATTTTGAGGTGTTGGAGTTCGCCATGGAGTATAGGGTGGTGTGTAAGTTTGAGCGTGATGTACAAAAAATTGTGGAAAATGAGGAGAGTAATAGTGTTGTGGTGGGCTATATGGTGTTGGTGGGCAGGGTTGATATGGGCGAGGTTGTTGGTAGTATGAATTGGGACTCCTGGATCAAGACCTCCCTTCTACGACTGCCACATCTTCCTTCTTCTTTTTCCCGATAGCTCCACCTGTGTCTGTCTGGATCTCCTGGTTCGTAGATATTATGGCTGAATAGCTCATAATTGTTTTTGACTTTAACCCTTCCTCTACCAAGCTTCCCATTTTAACTACCTCGTTGAATGTTTTCCCAATGGCAGATACTAAATGCGCATAGTACATTGGTTCTAAGGCAGCTTGCTCCCTCCACCTAAAGCCATATTCTCGAAAACTTTCTCCCTACTTTTTCTCTATATTTGTCAGTGTCAGCCTATCTGGAATAATTTCCAAAATGTACTGGAGATGATTTGCAAATGCCTGGGCCAGATCTTCCGAAATAAACCACCTGCTATGGTATTGCCTGGTATACCATTCGAGAGCTGAACCACTAAGACTTTGATTAAAGTAAGCCATGAGCAACTAATTTTTACCACCTGCTCCGCGCATCTTGCTGCATCACCCCCTTAAATGTGCTATCGGGTCACCGTGACCATCATATAGATCAAATTTCGGCAGCTTAAATCCTGCTGGCAGCTGCACTCAGGGAATAGACATAAATCCTTGTAAGCTACGCTTACTTGACCACCCATGCCTTGCATGTTCCGGAATGATTGCTCGAGGATTTTTATCTTTCTAGCCATTTCTTCCTGCTCAGGATTTTTAGGTAGTTTCTCCTCTTAAGCCATGTCAATGAGAGGGGTATAGGAATCATGCTATCGGAAAGTAGGTTCCGGGAGATAATAATGGTTATCTTGGACGTGGAATAATGGTTCGCTGGATGATTTGTGCAAAGTGGCTGGTGGTGGGGCCACATATATAAGAGCAACATGTGGTGGTGGTGGCGGAACTTGTTTATGGATTGGAGGTGGTGCTTGTGATGTGGTTGCGTAGTATGGTGGGTATATGGGATAAGTGGAGGATGAGTTCACAGTAGGTGGGTCCTATGCTTGGACTGTGGAGGGATGTATGTGGGATTTGTCGGGTATGTGGGTAAAGGTTGTCCCTTCGCCCAAGCCTAATACATCTCAGCCATTTGTTGTTTGAGCTTATACATCTCCTCTTTCATACTGTTCACGTCCACTACCTCATCTTCCTGTACTGGATCCATGACTGTTGCTTCAATCTGTGTAATTGTCTTTGTCATATTCTTGGAACGAGTGTTGTAATGGTGAGTTACCAGAATGCCAGTTACTAACCACATATCTGTTACTCAACAACGACAAAATTTGTTAGTGGTTAGGCCATAATGGGTCAAAATTACAGATTAAGAACACAATTTTGTCTGGCAATATGCGTCATCCCGACCTTGTTGTCTTTCTTGATTTGCCAATTCTTTTGTTTTCGGCTTTTTCTTTTTCTTTTTATTTTATTTCCACCGACGTTCTCTTTTCCACTTTTTATTTCTTCCATTTTTCGTTTTTTATTTTTTATTAATCGGTCCTATATATTTGCCTATCGCACAAGCATTTAAAGAAACAGAATATTAAAGACAAATTTGGAAATTTTTGACTTCATTAATTTCCAATCATTGATTACAAAGATAATTGTGCTACAACCTTCTAATAATGCAAAAGCAAAAATACAAACTCAAAATGCATGTCCTAAGAATACATTAAAGATCCTAGTGCCCGCGGGACATCATTCGGTCTCGCCGCGGGCCTATATGCAAGTCCCCTTTGGAGTTTATCTAAATCTCTCATTACTTGCTTTGAAAATATCATTGCTGAGGCAAAAAATGTGGACTGGGTCATATCTTCGCATATCTGGCATTTCCGAGTGATATAGTGAGCAATGCTTACATTTCTCTCTCTAATCATTCCTTTCTCTTGGAGTAACCTCCCTATTTGTTCGGCACGAGCATGCAGAGTCTGTTTTCTTTTCTCTTGAAGCTGTTGTAGTTCCATTTCCAACCGGGCCATGGCCATATAGCAGTGTTCTCTTTCCATGTCAAACTATTTTACTTGTTTTCTACTTTTGACCTCTACAGTGATAATATTTTTCCGCAATCGAGCAACTTCAATATTATGTTCTTCTTTCAATTGTTGGATCATACGAGCCCTTTCTTCAGCATTTCTAGCCAATTGCTTCTGAACCCCGATTAATTCTTTTTCGGCTTTATCCAGATCGAAACTATAGTCGTTCACCTTTCATCGCAAATTATCAATCAGTTTTTCATCCCGGGCATGTCGAATAGGGGTTTCAGTTGCTGCTCTCATTTTCAGAATTTGAGCTTTCAATACCTTATTTTCCTTAATCAGTTGTTTCTTTTCACCCTCATCGGCCGCCATTTGTAAGCTATTTTCGAATTTGAGGTCTTGAACTTGCTTTTCTAACATACTGATTTTGGCTCGGTATTCGTTCTCTTTAGCCAACCAATCCCATCGCTCTTTTGACAGCTCGGTAAATTCCTGGATGTGAGGTTTCTTCATTGGTATTTCATGCTCATAATCTCTTATGTACCATGCAGAGTAACCAGGTGACACTTCACCTCTGGCCCGATCCCTTACACAAGTGTCCACTTTCAAACATTGACACTCGTTCCATATTTGTCGAACTTTTGCCTCAGGAAACTACCCATCAGGGCTAATCTCTATCACACCTCCTTTTTCCGCGCCGGGGGAGCACGAGGGAGTTTTTCCAATTAAAGTACAATCGAAACGGGATCAACTTATTTAATTCAGAGTCGCCACTTGGAAAAATAATGGTGTCCCAAGTCACCGGTTTGATCCCGAACCGAGGAAAGGTTTGACTCTATATTACGGTCCGCGAACCAGAAATCCGGATAAGGAATTCTGTTAACCCGGGAGAAGGTGTTAGGCATTCCCGGGTTCCGTGGTTCTAGCACGGTCGCTCAATCATCGTATTTGGCTTCTTTATCTGATTTTATAATGTGCTTTAACCTCTGTACAAATTTTAACTTTTAACCGCTTTTGATTATTATTATTATTATAAGAATTATTATTATTATTATTTTAACAAAGAATTGCGACGTTGTGAAAATGTATCTCGAACCACGTCGCACCAATGCACCCGTGGTTGTCAACACATTTCGACTCTGTTTAGATTTGGATTTGAGTCACATAAATGTGCACTCGAGTTTAAGGAGATAAGATTATTAAATACGCGCCTAAAGATACTAACGCGTTTTGTGTTCGGGAAAGGCCGTGGAATCCGCTAAACAACACATCCCGGAATCTAAACATTTTTCGTAATAATCGTCCTGTTGAGGGCCCCGCAATTTGCGTGTTATTTTGGCGAGGCTCGTCTCGCTTATTGTTTAAGGGCTCATTACCCTTTTATTATTTATTGTTTTAAATGAATTACAACGCAGTGGAAACGTATCTCGAACCACGTTGCACCAGTGCACCCGTGACTTTTGACACGTTTCGACTTCGTTGAGATTTAGATTTGGGTCACATAAATGTGCACCCGTATTTGAGAAGGTAGTACTAGAATACGTGATTAAAGCAACTACGCATTTATTATCTTTGGAGAACACCGTAAAATTCGCTATACGGTTGATCCCGAAGTCTAAGTATTTTTATATATATACATTTATGAGGGCCCCGCAATTTGTATAATTTTGTTAGGCGAGGCACACCTCTAATTCTGATTTAAAAGAGAACTACATTCCGCTATATTCATTTAAGAATTAATTCGAGATTATTTAGAACATGTTGCAAACCACGCTACATGAAATGCGCCCGTGGTCCATGACACGCTTTATTTAACCTTGTTCAAAATTGGAGTCGGGTCACATGAAATACACCCCCGATTCCTTTAATCTAATTCCGCCGTTCGGTTGAGGAATAAGGAACCAATTTCGATAAGGTGACAAAATCATGCTCAACTATAACCAATTCGAGTAAACATACGAGTAGATAACTAAGTGAGCAAATTCAAGACTACGACGAGCAACTACATAAACAACGGAAGCATAACTAGTTGGCGAGCATGTGAAGGATTAGTTATTTTCATTAGCTAATTTCGACACTACAAGACCACCATTAATTGTGAAATTGCATGTTCAACAGAATCATATATTTACAAAAAATAATCTGAATCATACGAAACTAAATCAAATGCGAAACGATCCAAAATATTAACGAGAAGAACAATATCGGAAAAGAACATGCACCTTTACTTCTGCATATTTTCAACGTACACAACGAGAAAACGAACCTTTTATGACGATCTCAAACCTCGACCTCTTCGGACAGAACTCGAATCAAACGACGACCTCGACTGAAGTTGTACCTCGTCGGACGACGAACATCGACGGAGGGAGCTGGTGGTTCGCTAGTGGGCGACGGGCTTGGACTGTGCGTATGGTTGCTGCTGGTTGGTGATGGAGAATGCAGCGGCTGTTGCTGGTCGTTTGGATGATATCGACGAAGCTGTTGGCAGCTATGGCGTCGAGGTGGTCGACGGGGTGGTCGAAGTGAGGTCTAACGCCAGGTCTCGTTATTTCCGGCGAGGGGTTTGGTTAGTTGGTGTAAGGTGAAGCAACGGCTGCTGCTCGTCGACTCGAAGGTTTAGGATGATCAACGTGGGGGACTGGTTGATGACGATGAAGACGGTGGCGTGGCAGATGTGGTCGTTTTGGTGAGGATGAAAGTGACCGGATATCACTTGGGCGTGAGGGAGACCAGGATGGCCGTGAGCGTTTTTCTTCTCTCTGTCATTTTCGTCCAAAACAATCCTGTGCGTTATCTCTTCTTTTTGAAGAAGATCCAATCTCCTGTTTCACTCATTTTTTCAAATTGTCCCATTGTCTCTTCTCTTTAGTTTTTTTTTTGTTTTTTTCTTTCTCCTTCACGTGAGCCCCAGTTCTCGCTGCCGCCCGTGGATCATGAAACTTAAAGGCATCAAAGGAAGTGGGTATCTTTTAGTGGACAGTTGGAATCTGCTATCTTTTGTCCGTTGGAAAATTTTTGAAAATGCCCACGTGAGAGACCAAGATTGATGGGTCTCCACGTGGGTTTTAAGGGTTATGGGTTTTGTCTCGTGCTTCGTCCGTGTTCCCCATGTGTGGTGGGCTCGGATTATTATGGGCTAGGTCCGAAAATTATAAAACCGGGTAGTTTGAACCCGAATATTATTCTTTGCCCGGAACCGAGAATGAGAACACGGTGTTATTAATTAATCCTACGTAAGCAAAATAACTATAAGACTAATAACTAAAACAAAATTATTTTTTATATTTTTTCAAAAATGAAACTATTTTTATTATTTTCGTTTTTATATAAAGATAAAAATATAAAGTACTATTTTTTTGTATTTTTCAAGTTTAAAAATGACTACGAAACATTAATAAAACTATATTTTTGTTATTTTTCATTTTAAGGTAAAAATAAAGTAAAAGAGTCAAATTTAGCTAAAATAGCTATATTAAAACTAAACTAAATATTTTACGCTAAAAATATAAAAAATCTCGGGGAGGGTCAAAAATCACGCGTTTGCCCCTCTTTGACTGAAAACACAAAGAGTTTTCAGACAAAGAACGACTAGACAAGTGTTTTTGACCCGACCCTTATTCGGAGGGACTAAACTAAAAGAAGAGGATGTGACCGGGCCCTTGTATCTGAGCTGCCTACATATCCTTGGCTATAAAGGAATCAGGCCACGTGTAGTTCAGAAGTGAGTAAGAATATGGAGTAACCGAGGTGGAGAGCCAGTCGAGGTGCTGTTCCATCGCGGTTCTGTTCCATCGAAGTTCCGGTCCGTGGTCCTGCTATTACATCAAAAATCAAAACATGAGAAAGACTAACTAAGCCTATCAACTACTAGTTACAAGATTCCTATCTATAAGTCTTCCGAAGCTTGATCTTGAGTATTGGTTGGTGCTTCATGCGGACTCTAAATTTGAACCTTGATACTTGCTAGTTGCAGGTGCTGTTTTTCGGATCAAGACCAGGTATGCAGTGCTTGTGACCTCGGCCATGTCTTGAGCACACCACATCTTTCATCAACTTCTGCACTTGGATTAACTCCTTGCCTTTTTTTTCATTGTGACTATCTTCTGTTGATCATCTCGGACTGTTGACTCGCATTCTGGTCGCAAGCTTCTTTTGTTGCTAACTTGCATTGCACTCCGAAGTGATTTCCCTTACTTGTGATCTTCGAGCTATTCTCCTTCGAAGTCTGAATCTATCTTTTCTGATCCTTGTTGCCTTCCTTTTGATTATGTTGGGGATCTCCGTTACACTCTACCGCTTTCCTCAACCAAATTCAAAAATAAATCGCCACTCCATTCTTCAGGCGGGCTCCCTGACTTTAACTATGACTTCAAAACTAAATCGCCACTCCATTCTTCAGGCGGGCTCCCTCACTTCGACATTATCTTTTAAAAATAAAACGCCATTCCTCTCTTCAGGCGGGCTCCTGACTTCAACAACACTTTTTGAAAATAAATCGCCATTCCTCTCTTCAGGCGGGCTCCTGATCTCAACATCAACTTAGAAAATAAAATGCCATCCCTCTCTTCAGGCGGGCTCCTGACTTCAACATCATCTTTTTGAAAATAAATCGCCATTCCTCTCTTCAGGCGGGCTCCTGATTCAACATCATCCTTTGAAAATAAATCGCCATTCCTCTCTTCAGGCGGGCTCCTGACTTCAACATCAACTTTTGAAAATAAATCGCCACTCCATTCTTCAGGCGGGCTCCCGACTTCAACAACATCTTTGAAAATAAATCGCCACTCCATTCTTCAGGCGGGCTCCTAACTTCAACATCAACTTTTGAAAATAAATCGCCATTCCTCTCTTCAGGCGGGCTCCTGACTTCAACAACATCCTTTGAAAATAAATTGCCACTCCATTCTTCAAGCGGGCTCCCGACTTCAACAACATCCTTTGAAAATAAATCGCCACTCCTCTCTTCAGGCGGGCTCCTGACTTCAACAACATCTTTTGAAAATAAATCGCCATTCCTCTCTTCAGGCGGGCTCCTGACTTCAACAACATCTTTTGAAAATAAATCGCCATTCCTCTCTTCAGGCGGGCTCCCGACTTCAACAACATCTTTTGAAAATAAATCGCCATTCCTCTCTTCAGGCGGGCTCCTGACTTCAACAACATCTTTTGAAAATAAATCGCCATTCCTCTCTTCAGGCGGGCTCCTGACTTCAACATCGTCCTTTGAAAATAAATCGCCACTCCATTCTTCAGGCGGGCTCCTAACTTCAACAACATCCTTTGAAAATAAATTGTCACTCCATTCTTCAGGCGGGCTCCTAACTTCAACATCATCCTTTGAAAATAAATCGCCACTCCATTCTTCAGGCGGGCTCCCGACTTCAACATCAACTTTTGAAAATAAATCGCCACTCCATTCTTCAGGCGGGCTCCTGACTTCAACAACATCCTTTGAAAATAAATCGCCACTCCATTCTTCAGGCGGGCTCCCGACTTCAACAACATCTTTTGAAAATAAATCGCCACTCCATTCTTCAGGCGGGCTCCTGACTTCAACAACATCTCCTAGCAAATTAAAACGCCATTCCTCTCTTCAGGCGGGCTCCTAACTTCAACATCTTTTGAAAATAAATCGTCATTCCTCTCTTCAGGCGAGCTCCTGACTTCAACAACATCTTTTGAAAATAAATCGCCATTCCATTCTTCAGGCGAGCTCCTGACTTCAACAACATCTTTTGAAAATAAATCGCCGCTCCATTCTTTAGGCGAGCTCCTGACTTCAACAACATCTTTTGAAAATAAATCGCCGCTCCATTCTTCAGGCGGGCTCCTGACTTCAACAACATTCTTTGAAAATAAATCGCCACTCCATTCTTCAGGCGGGCTCCTGACTTCAACAACATCCTTTGAAAATAAATCGCCACTCCATTCTTCAGGCGGGCTCCCGACTTCAACAACATCTTTTGAAAATAAATCGCCACTCCATTCTTCAGGCGGGCTCCTGACTTCAACATCAACTTTTAAAAAATAAATCGCCATTCCTCTCTTCAGGCGGGCTCCTGACCTCAACAATATCTTTTGAAAATAAATCGCCATTCCTCTCTTCCTGCACCACTTTCTTCTTCCTGCATCGCTTCTTGGACCATCCTTTCTTCTGAATTACCTTGTTTTGGAATTGCTTTCCTCCTGGGTCGTGTTATTTTTCTCTTGACTGCTGGGGATATCTTTGGAACTAATTACTTACCTGCTGGGGTAATGCTGCTGGGGAAATCTTCTTTATTTCCTCTTTTTCTACCTCCTTCAAATACCTTTATTCTCTTCCGGGATCGATGGGGATCGAAATGTCATTAGCTGGGGATTACACTGTCGGGGGGTCCCTTTTCCTTTTTCATCTTTCCAAACCTCATTCGGGACTCGCGCTTGGATCCCTTGAAAAACTTGTAGGATATAATGCTGCCGGATAAATCTCGAAATCAGTGTTTCATTTTTCCGAGAACTGCTGGGGATGATACCGACTTCTTGCCTTTTTGAACGCAAGCTTCCTCGTTTTGTCTTGTCTGCTGGGGGTATAATTTCCTCTATCACAACTTGTTGTTTTCTCTTTTTTTTTTTCAAAGCTGCTGGGGATAATCGGGTTCAAAGGTCATTTCCTCGCATTATCCGGCTTCTTTCCCCAACCGGGTATTTGGTTTCGAGAAAATTTTCGCAACGAGAGAAAATTTTCTGCCCCAGTTTGAGAATCTTCTTCGTGGCATGCTTTTCTGCCAACAACTCCTCTTTTTCCTGTTTCAAATCAAAGAAAAATTGGTTAGTTTTAAAATGTGGTGGCTGGTTGTGGTACTCCTGCTGGGGATGGTCCTCCTCTTCTTTCCCTGCTCCGTGTTTCATTGTCAGACCCTACTGGGGATGTCATCATATGATGATATTCATGCTGGGGATAGTTTTCTACTTTCTTGCTTCCCTGCCTATCTTGACGACTCTTTATTCACGAGCCTTTCCACATGGTTTTCCACTGACCATCCGAATTCCTATGATAGTGACCCTTCGTGAAGACCTTGCATGTTTTAACTGGTGAACCATTTTCTTTGTTCACCCTTGTCACTAAAAATACCTTTCTGCTAGGGATATCTTTCCTTTTGCGGCATATCTAAGGACTGGGCATTTCCCGACCTTTGAGTCTCATTATCCTTCCTTGAGGTCATTAACCTTCCTTGACATATCCTTATTGACACTAATCCCTCCCTTTGTCATTTTCCTATTGCTGGGGAATATCCCTCTGGACACTGGCCTTGCGCTTGATCCTTCCTGACTTATACCACTTGGGTGTACCAATCAAAATCCCGTCTTGCGTAATTGGAAAGCTGATGGAAAATTTTGCAGACATTTCTTGCAAACAGACTCTATTGGCGAATTTTCGATAAAAGGATAAAGATAAAAGGAAACAAAATAAAAGACAAAAAGGAAGATGACTCTCTAAAAAGAAAAATTATAAAGTAAACCTATCAAACGTGGATACCAACTCTAATGGACATGACATGCACATATAGCCTATCTTCCGTCGTTAAACCGCCTTTTGTAATCTTCGCCTGGGGCTTTCCCACCTGATTTCCAATCTTCGTTCGACTTGTAGTGCCCGAGGGGTTTTCACTATCAAGCCTCTCTCATTTCGGTTTTTCTCTCAGCTTTCATCGCCTTATGGTGCATGTGAAGGTTTTCACCGCTAAGACTCTCTCATTTGTGTTACTTTTTGCTGGGGATTAGGGGTGTTACCGCTAAGACTCTCCTATTTTCTGCTGGAGATCGGAGTCTTTTCTGATGGGAATCAGAGTGTTATGTTCTAATAAGACTTCTCTCATTTGCGTGACTTGGCCTCTTTTGAAGATTGGTCGAAAGGTCTTTCTTTGGACCGTAATGTGGATTTGGATAGGGCTAGAAAGAGTTTAAAGGCTCAAAATAGAACAACGTGGGTTCAAAATTACAACCTTCGGAATCTACACTTTCCTATATAAACACGACTTTTTGTTGCCCCAGTTTTTTGCTCGGGGATTTTTTGGTTTTTATTTACACTATGACCGAGCTCTGTGAAGCGCCTACGTATCCTCTTTGAGGAATCAGGTCAAACGTAGTTCCCAGTTCCTCTTTTTGAATTTTTTTTAATCTCTTTTTGTTGTTTTCTTTTTCTTTATCCCTTTCTTCTTTTGCCTTTCAAACTTGTGTTTCTAGTCTTTGCAACTAATTCCGAAGGAGGGGTATGAAAGAATTTAAAATAAGACTCAAAGGGTTGACGATGGATAAAGTGTTTGGATAGCAGAACAAAATTCCTTCGTCATTCCAATCTTCAAAACATGCCAAGTGTAAACAATACAATTAATATTCGTCATATCTTTAAAGCACAGTTGGACAACACTCTCATCTTCATTATTATGAACGACCCCACGTCGATTTGGCCAGCTTGCCTTTGATTGTTTCCTTTTTTAATTGCCCCGGTTTCACATGACTCGGGATCCAGACAATCTCAAATTGTTTTCATTTCCTTTAAATGACCCGATCATCTTCCAAATGCTTCATGATTAACTTTTAGAATTAAGCCACAATTATGTGTGCGCATGTCGTGTCACTAGATTCTGCATTTGAGCACAAGACAAATCTAAAGGGTAAAAAGAACTAAACAAATAAAATGACCGGAAGTAACAAAAGACCGAAAGCTTCATTAAACTAATGACGAAATGGTTCAATGACAAAACAAGCAAAACAAACTAGAGTAGAGCCCTGAAACAAAACTGGGCAAGACCAAAGCAAACTGCTAGGACAAAAGAGTTTGACCACAAGACAACCCTGAAAATAACTCGGACAACAGAAATGACAACAAAACGAACCACCAAAGCTCCATCTAGCTGACCAAAAGATGGAGTGTCTTCCCAATTACCAAGCACGACGCTTTAGCCACTAAGTTCTGCATCAATATTGTCGAGTCTGCCATCTGCTTCAACATTTTTAGCTTCAGTCAATACACCCCCCAGAGGATTCGTGTGCTCTCTGTCATCGTCATTGATCACAATCAACCATCCTTTTCGAATCATTCTTTCTATTTCCTTATTCAAGGTACGACAACTCTCAATATCGTGCCCTCTGACATTGGAATGGTATGCACATCGTGCAGTAGAATCGAAGCTTCTTGCACATGGGTCGGGAGTATATCCGGGGAGCGGTGTAATCAGGCCGACATGCTTTAACCTTTCAAACGGACTTGCATAGGATTCTCCGATAGGGGTAAGAGCCTTTTCTCGCTTCAGCAACCTCTCCTCCCTAAACGCCTTATTTGGCCTGAAACCTGACCCGGGGGGTTTCCGGTATGTTCGTGGGGGTTGGTAGGCTTTTTGTGGAGCTGGGTACCTGGAAGGTGAAGTACGATTTTGGGTGTCCCGGGGAGAGTAGTGGTGTTGGGGACGGGAGTAGCGTTGTGAAAACATAGCCGGGGGACGAGTAATTGAGCTACTCGAGTGGCTGGAAAAGCTATGATAGGTGGGTATATATGGAGAGTGTGAGGGATCATCTGGCATCGGGTTCAGTGTACGGGTAAGGACAAAGTCCAGGAAGCTAGGTGGTAGCGGGGGTGGTGCTTTTCCATCCATCCACGCCCGATACATGTCAGCCACATGTTGTCTCAGTATTTTGACTTCTTCTACTAACCCGTGGTTCCGTTCAACCAGTTGTTGTCGGGTATCGGTGTCAACCCACTCAGTCTTGAGATTCTCTTCCATTGTCCTCTGACTTTGTGTTACAGGGAAGAGTTATTTTAGAACCACAACCAACCACCTTTCTGGAAATGGACACAACAAAGCGAAGTCATCATGTTAGCGTTAGGCCATTTGACAGGTAGGTAAACGCATATTAGGGATGCAATGAACCTAGGCAGTTAAACCTTTCTATCATGCATTTGCTTCAGTTTCATGTGTCATTCCAACTTCTCGTATCTGTGCTTCGCCAACTTTCCTTTATTTTCTAAATTGTTTTTTTTTCTATTTTTCTCTTTTTCTCTTTTTTTTTTCTTTTTGTAGTTTTTCGTTTTTTTTTTCTTTTTGGCTATGGATATGGTCGAATCCTATGTGGATTGCCTACGTATCATGACCCCGCATGAATCGGACCGAGCGTAGTTCTTGCAAATTAATGCAAGAAATAAAGAGATAAATATTTGATTTTTTTTTTTGTAAAAGCCGACTCCAACTACAAACTTTGATGAAAAGCTTTCACACCTTGTGCTGGAGATTTCTACAAGAATAAAAATATTTTTAGCGCCAATTATGACTATTTCTACAAAATTAGCCATGTAATGGCTTATTTGACAAAATGGCTATTTTTGTAAAATTTATTTAAAAAAGATAATCTTGAAAAAAAAAATTCATCCTATGGCTCATGGGGCATCGTTCGGCATCGCCATAAGCCAACACAAGACTGAAAAGTTTCTAATGTCAATTGACTATTTTTACAAAATTGGCCATGTAATGGCTTATTTGACAAAGCGGATATTTTTGCAAACTTTATTTAAGAGACTACAAATTCCAAAATTTTTCATCTTGGGGCCCATGGGGCATCGTTCAGCACCGACACAGGCCAACACAAGACTGAGGAAGTTAAAAATGCAAAAATATGGCTATTTCAGCAAAATTTCGGCCATGTAATGGCTTATTTGATAAAGTGGATATTTTTGAAAAATTGATTGATGACTCAAACTTAATTTTGCGGATACAGCCTTTCAACATTTCCGCGAGGGAATATTTCAAGGCTGTGTCCAAAATTATTTACAAATGACTCCAAGTGGCTATTTTTGCAAAAACGGCCTTCCGTGTCTTTTGAGGGACATTCGGCATATTTTGAGCAAGAATAGCATCACCCGACTTATTTATAACAAAATCAAAAATTTGATATTTTTTTTGGTTATTTTTGCAAAAAGGGTGTGAACCCGGACTTGATTTTGCGGCTATGGCCTTGCAACATTTCCACAAGGAATATTTCAAGGTTGTGGCTGCGAATTATTAAAAATGATTCAAAGTGGCTATTTTTGCAAAAACAGCCTTCCGGCATCCTTTCGGAACATGCGGCTATTTTCAAAAATAGCGTTACTTTGATTTTATTGAAAACTAAAAACACACAATTTTTTTTTTTTTTGGGTGGTTGGACCCGATGAGGGTTGCCTACGTATCCCACCTAATGGCGAGAATCAAACCAGCGTAGTTCAGTTAGATAAAGAAAACTACTTTTGAAAACAATGACATTTCCTTTTCTTTTATGTTTTTATTTATTATATATATATATATATATATATATATATATATATATATATATATATATATATTTATTATATATATATATATATATTTTTATTATTATTAACAAGCAACACGAATTATTTTTGAAAACAAACTATTATTTTTCAATTCATTGGCATATAAAACGAACTATTATAATTTTCATTTTATTGACAAACAAATGACTATGTTTTATGAATAAAATCACTTTTTTTTATTGAAAAATAAAGCTTGTTTTTTTTAATTAATTATTAAAAACGTTTTTTCTTTTTTTTTCTTTTAAGTAATAACAAACTATTATAAAAATAACAATTCTCTTTTTTCCTTTTTATTCTCAAAATTCGGTAGAGTTTCGACACTACTTGGGCATTGGTTTGTTTTCTAAAAATGAATAGTTATCTCTCTGCACTGTTACTTTTCTTTTCTTTTTTTGTTTCTTCATTTTTCCTCAATATTTACAAATCGGTCGGCATGCAAGTTTGAAACAAATAATTGCGTGAAACAAACAGGATGCAACAGGATGGTCTTTTTTTTTTTTATTTCAGGTTGCCTGTCCTAGATGGACCCAACCCCTGTGTTGAGTCCCCTAAGTCAAATGCAACATGATGCAAATAAGCGTTCCTACTAGGGATCCGGCATGAAGTCACGTTATTCTAAGTTTAAAACCCGGGTATGTGTTCTAGACTGTGTACCCGAGCGGACAACTCGAGTTGAGGAAGGAGCTCCTTTCCGGGAACCAAAAGGCCAGCCGGCTTAGAAACTTTCCGAGCCTCTTTCTTATTTTGGGGTATGACACTAACGGAATAGGGAGTCTCAACCAGTGAGCACATCCCCGGGGGTGAGAAAAGAAGGGTTTCGGCACGGTTTATATGTACAGTTCAGATAATATCAAAGCGGTAAACATATAGCACATTAATCAAACATATAATAAAATTAGATATAGACAAAAACAACAATTTAACTGAGCTCGAATTCTTAAACCCTGAACCGAAGTTCTGGGTTTTCTTCCCCAGCAGAGTCGCCAGAGCTGTCACACCTCATTTTTCCGCGCCGCGGGAGCACGAAGGAGTTTTTCCAATTAAAGGACAATCGAAACGGGATCAACTTATTTAATTCAGAGTCGCCACTTGGAAAAATAATGGTGTCCCAAGTCACCGGTTTGATCCCGAACCGAGGAAAGGTTTGACTCTATATTACGGTCCGCGAACCAGAAATCCGGATAAGGAATTCTGTTAACCCGGGAGAAGGTGTTAGGCATTCCCGGGTTCCGTGGTTCTAGCACGGTCGCTCAATCATCGTATTTGGCTTCTTTATCTGATTTTATAATGTGCTTTAACCTCTGTGCAAATTTTAACTTTTAACCGCTTTTGATTATTATTATTATTATAAGAATTATTATTACTATTATTTTAACAAAGAATTGCGACGTTGTGAAAATGTATCTCGAACCACGTCGCACCGGTGCACCCGTGGTTGTCAACACATTTCGACTCCGTTGAGATTTGGATTTGAGTCACATAAATGTGCACTCGAGTTTAAGGAGATAAGATTATTAAATACGCGCCTAAAGATACTAACGCGTTTTGTGTTCGGGAAAGGCCGTGGAATCCGCTAAACAACACATCCCGGAATCTAAACATTTTTCGTAATAATCGTCTGTTGAGGGCCCCGCAATTTGCGTGTTATTTTGGCGAGGCTCGTCTCGCTTATTGTTTAAGGGCTCATTACCCTTTTATTGTTTATTGTTTTAAATGAATTACAACGCAGTGGAAACGTATCTCGAACCACGTTGCACCAGTGCACCCGTGACTTTTGACACGTTTCGACTTCGTTGAGATTTAGATTTGGGTCACATAAATGTGCACCCGTATTTGAGAAGGTAGTACTAGAATACGTGATTAAAGCAACTACGCATTTATTATCTTTGGAGAACACCGTAAAATTCGCTATACGGTTGATCCCGAAGTCTAAGTATTTTTATATATATACATTTATGAGGGCCCCGCAATTTGTATAATTTTGTTAGGCGAGGCACACCTCTAATTCTGATTTAAAAGAGAACTACATTCCACTATATTCATTTAAGAATTAATTCGAGATTATTTAGAACGTGTTGCAAATCACGCTACATGAAATGCGCCCGTGGTCCATGACACGCTTTATTTAACCTTGTTCAAAATTGGAGTCGGGTCACATGAAATACACCCCCGATTCCTTTAATCTAATTCCGCTGTTCGGTTGAGGAATAAGGAACCAATTTCGATAAGGTGACAAAATCATGCTCAACTATAACCAATTCGAGTAAACATACGAGTAGATAACTAAGTGAGCAAATTCAAGACTACGACGAGCAACTACATAAACAACGGAAGCATAACTAGTTGGCGAGCATGTGAAGGATTAGTTATTTTCATTAGCTAATTTCGACACTACAAGACCACCATTAATTGCGAAATTGCATGTTCAACAGAATCATATATTTACAAAAAATAATCTGAATCATACGAAACTAAATCAAATGCGAAACGATCCAAAATATTAACGAGAAGAACAATATTGGAAAAGAACATGCACCTTTATTTCTGCATATTTTCAACGTACACAACGAGAAAACGAACCTTTTATGACGATCTCAAACCTCGACCTCTCCGGACGGAACTCGAATCAAATGACGACCTCAACTGAAGTTGTACCTCGTCGGACGACGAACATCGACGGAGGGAGCTGGTGGTTCGCTAGTGGGCGACGGGCTTGGATTGTGTGTATGGTTGCTGCTGGTTGGTGATGGAGAACGCAGCGGCTGTTGCTGGTCGTTTGGATGATATCGACGAAGCTGTTGGCAGCTATGGCGTCGAGGTGGTCGATGGGGTGGTCGAAGTGAGGTCTAACGCCAGGTCTGGTTATTTCCGGCGAGGGGTTTGGTTAGTTGGTGTAAGGTGAAGCAACGGCTGCTGCTCGTCGACTCGAAGGTTTAGGATGATCGACGTGGGGGACTGGTTGATGACGATGAAGACGGTGGCATGGCAGATGTGGTCGTTTTGGTGAGGATGAAAGTGACCGGATATCACTTGGGCGTGAGGGAGACCGGGATGGCAGTGAGCATTTTTGTTTCTCTCTGTTATTTTCGTCCCCTCCGATCCTGTGCGTTATCTCTTCTTTTTTTCTTTTGTTTTTCAATCGTCCCATTGTCTCTTCTCTTTAGTTTTTTTTTTTGTTTTTTTCTTTCTCCTTCACGTGAGCCCCAGTTCTCGCTGCCGCCCGTGGCTCATGAAACTTAAAGGCATCAAAGGAAGTGGGTATCTTTTAGTGGACAGTTGGAATCTGCTATCTTTTGTCCGTTGGAAAATTTTTGAAAATGCCCACGTGAGAGACCAAGATTGATGGGTCTCCACGTGGGTTTTAAGGGTTATGGGTTTTGTCTCGTGCTTCGTTCGTGTTCCCCATGTGTGGTGGACTCAGATTATTATGGGCTAGGTCCGAAAATTATAAAACCGGGTAGTTTGAACCCGAATATTATTCTTTGCCCGGAACCGAGAATGAGAACACGGTGTTATTAATTAATCCTACGTAAGCAAAATAACTATAAGACTAATAACTAAAACAAAATTATTTTTTATATTTTTTCAAAAAATGAAACTATTTTTATTATTTTCGTTTTTATATAAAGATAAAAATATAAAGTACTATTTTTTTTTATTTTTCAAGTTTAAAAATGACTACGAAACATTAATAAAACTATATTTTTGTTATTTTTCATTTTGTGGTAAAAATAAAGTAAAAGAGTCAAATTTAGCTAAAATAGCTATATTAAAACTAAACTAAATATTTTACGCTAAAAATATAAAAAATCTCGGGGAGGGTAAAAAATCACGCATTTACAATCTCTATTTCATGAATGCTGAGATCTCCATCTTGTGGCACTATTTGATATCTTCCGAGTTGCCGTAATACTCTATATGGTGCGTAAGGTTGAATACTTTTGAGCCCCATTAAAAGAAAGTGCGATCTTTCTGTCGGCATGTATATAATTTCATCGATGGGTAGCCACCCGAATGCCCATTCTATTTGACTAGCAGTAAGATATTGGAAGTATGTGATCCAACCTTTAGGCCCCTCCGGCAACTTTACCGCTTTTATCCTCGTGTAGAATTCCTCTATGCAAGTCTTTTCTGATGATCCATAACTCAGAAATTGAGGGTGATGGCATAAGTGTTCGATAATCCATATCTGTAATAGCAAATTTCATCCCTCGAAGGAGGGCACTGACAATCCTGGCAATTTTGATGTCGATGTTCCCGTCTTTCCTTGGAAATATTATCAAACCCAAAAAGGCCACCATGAAAGCAAAACTCCTATGTTCCTCCCATTTAGCCCAGTTTGCTTTACTGCAGAGTTTGTTTGTTGGGTTGTTAAATCCTCCAACGTGACCATATCTATGGTATATGAAATTCATAGTGCAAAACCCATGGACCAAATCTTCATTGTGAACGCTTCGAGCTAGTTTCAAGGAATCCAGGAATCTGTGAGCAGTGATGGCTCTTGGAGAAACCGAATATTTATCTTTCAGAGCGACCTCATTTTTTACCAATGTAATTATCGATCTCTTCTAGTGTCGGAGTAAGCTCAAAGTCCGAAAAATGGAGCATATTGTGTGCGTGATCCCAGCAGGTGACCAATGCTCGAATAATGTCTCCTCGGGGTATGATATCAAGCAACCCAGTAAGAGCTTTCAAATATTTCTTGACCTCATCTTGTCTGTCCTGACCCAAGTCATTCCACCATAGGCGTAACTCTAAAGGGATCTTATTCATTAATGAAAAAGATTCATTGTGCATTCTGCTCATCTTGCACATTTATTTAAAGGTGATTTAACCACATATTATTTGACTTAAAGACAATATAATTTTTAAAGGAAAATTCTTTTTTTTTTTCAAAAAGTCCCTATTTGCGAATACGGCCTTTTAGCACTTCCTGAAAAGATTTTAAGGCTGTATTTATTATTTAGGGAAAGTGACTCAAAAGTGACCATTTTTGCGGAAACAGCCTTCCGGCGTCCTTTTGGGACATTCGGCTATTTCTAAAAATAGCATCACTTTGATTTATTATCATTCTTGGTTGTTTTTGTAAAAGGGGTGGTTAAACCCTTCAAGGGTTGCCTACGTATCTCGCCTAGCGGTGAGAATCAAACCAGCGTAGTTCGGTCAAATTATTGTTTTAGACCAACTATTTAAATTTTGACAAAATTGACTATTTTTGATAATTTCCTCAAAATTTTGACAGATTTTCGTCAGTGTTTAGACATCGATTTTTTTTTAAAATTGCTATTTTTCTTTTTTCTTTCCCTCAATTATTTAACCGGTCAGCATAATGGCCCAAGACAAATAAATGCAACATATAATCATGCTCGGTCTTTTCATATTCGGGTTACCTGTCCTAGACAAACCCAACTCCTGTGTTGAGTACCTTAAGTCAGATATGATGCAAATAATCGTCCTAATTCTAGGCTCAATATCCTGATTTTTCAATAGGTTCTAGACTGTGCACCCGAGCGGACAACTCGGGTCAATGGGGGGGCTACGTACCGGGGACCCGCAGGATCGTCCGACTTAGTAACTTTTCCTGCCTCTATTTCTTATTTTGGTATTGACTTAACAGAAAGGGGAGTCTCAACCAGTAAGCACATCCCCGGATGTAAGAAGAGAAGGGTTTTCGTGACAATTTTTTGTCACGACCCGGATTTTCCCCCATCATCGGGATCGTGATGGCGCCTACTCGTGGTAGCTAGGCAAGCCACTGTATTCATACCTTCCTGTTTTTAACACAATATTAATTAAATAAATGCGGAATGCTTTATCGAAATGGAAATAACAAATCACAATGTGAAAATCATACTGAAATCCTCTACCCAAGACGTGGAGTCACCAACTCACGAACTACTATGGAATACTACACATAAAAGTCCGAAGGAAATATAACATAATTCTGTTTGTCTCGGAACAAAGAGACTACAGCTAATAACATAAATAAAGAGAGAGACGCCGGGCCTGCGGACGTCTGCAAGCTACCTCGGTCTCCAATATGATCAACTCCCACGCAATCGATTTACTGCTGCTGTTGCTCCTGATCGTAACCTGGACCTGTGCAAAAACGCACAGAAGTGTAGTATCAGCACAACCGACCCCATGTGCTGGTAAGTGCCTGGCCTATCCCGGCGAAATAGTGACAAGCCTAGGACCAGACACCCACATAAACCTGTGCAAATCAATATATATATGTATACCACAAAATAACAAGAAATAACCAAGTATTAACACAATAAGGAATATGGAGGTCTACAATTAACAACATTAAATAAATTCACAAGGAAAAGCAAAGTATAATGTAAACACAAGTAATATCAATTCAAGAAATAGCAAGCGGTTGCACGGCATCACCCTTCGTGCTTTTACTCTCATCCTCACCAAATAAACAAATAAAGTACACGGCATCACCCTTCGTGCTTTTACTCTCATCCTCACATCCATAGTACGGCATGATCCTTCGTACATGGTTCAATAACAGAGGGCACGGCATGATCCTTCGTGCATAATCAATAAATAAACATGGCACGGCATTAACCTTCGTGCATAAATAAATAAACATGGCACGGCATCACCCTTCGTGCATTATCACTCTTCCTCACCCAAATAACAATCACGGTTAAGGGCAAAGAAAGAAACAGTAATTCATAAACCGTCCCATCAAGGGCAATCAATAATTATCTTCACAACAAGTCCCAACAAGGGAGAACAATAACAATTCATCTGTAATATATCTCAAAATAATCATTTTTCAACGACTCACGGTCATACTAGATGCCAGTGTATGGATGCTCGTCACCACAGCCCATACACCGCACTCGATCACATAACACATTGCACATAATCCTATTCCCTCAAGCTAGGATAGAACAAACACTTACCTCGAGTGTTTATGAACAATTCAATCCGTGGAAATGTCTTTTTCTTTCAAATTTGGCTCCAATCCAATCGTATCTATACACAATTGATTTAATATCATCAATACTACTCAACAAACTAATTCTTAAGACCAAATACAACTTTTACAACATTCCGCCCGGAATAGTGAATTTCAACCCCGGGCCCACATGGTCGGAATTCGGGGTTAGGACCAAAATCCGTTTACCCATCCCCCCACGAGTTCATGTATATGATTTGTTTCAAAATCGGACCTCAATTCGAGGTCCAATTCCCCAATTTATGAAAAACCCTATTTTCTAACAAAAACAAGAATTCTACCATGAAAACCTTTGATTTCTAATGAAAAACATGTTTAATGATGTTAGGAATTGAAAGAATTAAGTAAAAAGTGACTTACAATTGTTTTGATGAAGAAGAAATCCGTGAATAATCGCAAATGGGTGTTTTTGTTTTGTAAAAAGTGAAGAAATGAACTTAAAATCGTGTTTTACAGGTCTCTGTGTTCGCATTTGCGAACATGGGTTCGCAATTGCGAACCCCGACCAATTTCTGGAGTTTGAAAAATAAGCTAAGGTTGGGAAGTTCGCATTTGCGAACATTTGTTCGCATTTGCGAACACTGGCAGACAAAGGGATGTTCGCATTTGCGAACTAATGGTTCGCATTTGCGAACCAAGGCAGTATGGGGAATGTTCGCATTTGCGAACTTTTGTTCGCATTTGCGAACATAGGCAGGCTCTGGGGACTTTCGCAAATGCGAACAATTGTTCGCATTTGCGAACAAGGCTGGGTCAATGGGGCTTTGCATTTGCGATCAGGGTTCGCATTTGCGAGCCCTGCCTTGTACTGTCCCCTTCGCAATTGCGAGAAATACTTCGCAATTGCGAAGCCAACAACTGGGTGAAAAACCAGTAGTGCAACATTTCAGAATTTAATCCAACGGCCTATCAAATCATTAACCGAGCCTTCCGGGCTCCAAACCAAACATGTACGCAACCTCAAAAACACATTATGAACTTATTCGTGCGATCACATAGCCAATATCACTTCGTTTTAATCAAATCAAGCCTCAAACTCATGATTTTCATACTTTTGGTTTTCAAAACTTTCAAACTTGGGAGTCAAGGTCCAAAACATCTCAAACGACATCCGAATGTCACCAAACTTTACAGAAATCACATATATAATATTTAAGACTTGTACCGGGCGTCGGAACCAAAATACGAGCCCGATACCAAGGTCGATTAATTCATTTTCCTTTAACAATTACATCAAAAACAATTTCACATAAAAATTCATAACTTGGGCTCTAGGCCTCGGAATTCGACTCCGGACGCATGTCCAAGTCCCATATTTTCCTACGGACCTCTCGGGACCATCCAATCTCAGGTCCGGGTCCGTTTACCAAAAATGTTGACCGAAGTCAACCATATCAATATTAATATCATTTTTATCCAAATTTTTCATAGAATTCATATTTTCTATCACAAAATCTTTCCGGCTACATGCCCGGATTGTGCACGTAAATCGAGGCAACATGGAATGAGGTTTTCAAGGCCTCAGAAGCTCGTAATGATTAATAAAATAAGTGATGACCCGTTGGGTCGTCACAATCTCCACCTCTAAAACAACCGTTCGTCCTCGAACGGACAAAAGAAAGAAGTACCTGAATCAGGAAACAAGTGTGGGTAGCGGCTCCACATATCAGACTCGGACTCCCAGGTCGATGCCTCAGGAGGCTGACCTCTCCACTGAACACGCACAGAAGGATAACTCTTTGACCTCAACTGTCGAACCTGCCGGTCTAGAATAGCCACCGGCTCCTCCTCGTAAGATAGATCATTGTCTAATTGGACAGTACTGAAGTCTAACACATGAGTGGGATCGCCGTGGTATCTCCGAAGCATAGATACGTGAAAAACTGGATGCACGGCTGATAAGCTAGGCGGCAAAGCTAATCTGTAAGCCACCCCTCCCACTCTGTCTAGAATCTCAAATGGACCAATATACCTAGGGCTGAGCTTGCCCTTCTTCCCGAACCTCATCACGCCCTTCATAGGCGACACTCGGAGCAATACTCGTTCACCAACCATGAAATCCACATCTCGAACCTTACGATCCGCATAAGTCTTTTGCCTGGACTGAGCTGAACGCAATCTCTTCTGAATAGTCTTGACCTTATCCAAGGCCTCCTGAACTAAGTCTGTACCCAACAACCGAGCCTCTCCCGGTTCAAACCATCCGACCGGTGATCGACATCGCCTACCATACAACGCCTCATACGGAGCCATCTGGATGCTAGATTGGTAACTGTTATTGTAGGCGAACTCTGCTAATGGCAGAAACTGGTCCCACGAGCCTCCGAAATCAATAACACGGGCTCGAAGCATGTCCTCTAGAATCTGAATAGTCCTCTCGGACTGGCCATCCGTCTGAGGATGAAATGCTGTACTCAACTGAACCTGGGTGCCTAACTCCTGCTGGACCGCTCTCCAGAACCGCGAGGTAAACTGCGTACCCCGATCAGAGATAATAGATACTGGCACTCCATGGAGACGAACAATCTCCCTAATGTAAACCTCCGCTAACCTCTCCGACGAGTAGGAGACGGATACTGGGATAAAGTGTGCTGATTTGGTCAGCCTATCAACAATGACTCAAATAGCATCAAATTTCCTCCGAGTCAAAGGAAGTCCAGTAACGAAGTCCATAGTGATCCGCTCCCATTTCCACTCGGGAATTTCAATCCTCCGGAATACACCACCAGGTCTCTGGTGCTCATATTTCACCTGCTGACAATTTAGACACCGAGCGACATACGCAATGATATCTTTCTTCATTCTGCGCCACCAATAGTGTTGCCGTAAGTCCTGGTACATCTTTGCGGCGCTCGGGTGAATAGAATACCGCGAACTGTGGGCCTCCGCTAAGATTAACTCTCGAATCCCTTCGACATTGGGCACACAAACTCGACCCTGCAATTTCAATACCCCATCATCATCTAGATTTACCTATGTGGCACCTCCCCGCTGTACCGTATCTCTCAACTCACGCAAATGAGGATCATCAAATTGCCTCTCACGGATACGCTCTAATGAAGAAGAACGAGCGACCGTGCAGGCTAACACCCTGCTAGGCTCAGAAATGTCTAATCTCACGAACCGGTTGGCTAAGGCCTGGACATCTAGAGCTAATGGTCTCTGACTGACCGGAATGTATGCAAGACTACCCATGCCGGCATACTTTCTACTCAAAGCATCGGCCACCACATTGGCCTTACCTGGATGATATAAGATAGTAACATCATAGTCTTTTAGCAACTCTAACCATCTCCGCTGTCGTAGATTCAACTCCTTCTGTTTGAACAAGTACTGTAGGCTTTTGTGATCAGTGTACACCTCACATGTCACACCATATAGATAATGCCTCCGGATCTTTAAGGCATGAACCACTGCTGCTAACTCAAGATCATGAACTGGATAATTCTTCTCATGTATCTTTAATTGCCTCGAAGCATAAGCGATAACCTTACCGTCCTGCATCAACACCGCTCCAAGCCATGTACGAGATGCATCACAATAAACTATATAAGGCCCTGTACCCGTAGGTAGTATCAACACCGGTGCGGTGGTCAAGGCTGTCTTGAGCTTCTGAAAGCTCGCCTCACACTCCTCTGACCACCGGAACCGGACACCCTTCGGGTCAACCCGGTCATCGGGGCCGCAATAGAAGAAAACCCCTCCACAAAACGACGGTAGTAACATGCTAATCCCAAGAAACTCCGGATCTCGATCATTGAAGCTGGTCGAGGCCAATTCTGGACCGCCTCGATCTTCTTTGGGTCTACCCGAATACCTTCCACCGATACAATGTGACCCGAAATGCTACCGAACTCGACCGAACTCACATTTAGAAAATTTGGCATATAGGCTGGTTGTCTTTCGAGTCCGAAGAACCACTCGAGGTGCTCGCTCGTGCTCTTCCCGGCCGCGTGAGTACACCGAATGTCATCTATGAAGACTATCACGAACGGATCTAAGTAAGGCCCGAATACTCGATTCATCAACTCCATGAATGGCTGCTTGGGCATTGGTCAACCCGAAGGACATGACCAAGAACTCATAATGCCCATATCTAGAGCGAAAGGCTCTCTTAGGAATGTCAGCCGCCCTGATCTTCAGCTGATGGTAGCCTGACCTCAAGTCTATCTTAGAGAATACCCTCGCTCCCTGGAGCTGGTCAAACAAATCATCAATCCTCGGCAGTGGATATTTATTTTTAATAGTCACCTTGTTTAACTGCCGGTAATCAATACACATCCGCATCGAGCCATCCTTCTTCTTTACAAATAATACAGGTGCTCCCCAGGGGGAAACACTGGGCCTGATAAAACCCTTCTCAAGAAGGTCCTGCAACTGATCTTTCAACTCTTTTAGCTCCGGTGGGGCCATACGATAGGGTGGAATAGAGATGGGCTGAGTGCCGGTGCCAGATCAATACAGAAATCAATATCCCTGTCGGGTGGCATGCCCGGCAGGTCTGAAGGGAAAACCTCAGGAAACTCTCGTGCAATAGGGACTGACTCAATGGAAGGAACTTCTGCGCTGGAATCACGAACATAAGCCAGATAAGCTAGACACCCCTTCTCGACCATACGTCGAGCCTTAACATAGGAAATAACAGTGCGAACGGAGTGGCTTGAGGTACCTTTCCACTCTAGTCGGGGTGATTCTGGTAAGGCTAAGGTCACGGTCTTAGCATGACAATCAAGAATAGCATGGTATGGGGACAACCAGTCCATCCCCAATATGACATCAAAATCTACCATATCCAAGAGCAACAGATCAACACGGGTCTCAAGACCCCCAAATATAACTACGCACGAACGATGCACCCGATCGACTACAATGGAGTCGCCCACTGGTGTAGCCACATAAACTGGAATATCCAGAGCATAGCTGGGCACAGCTAAATACGGTGCGAAGTAGGAAGACACATAGGAATAGGTAGATCCAGGGTCAAATAATACTGAAGCACCTCTGTCACACACAAGAATAGTACTTGTAATCACAGCATCTGATGCCTCTGCCTCTGGCCTGGCTGGTAAAGCATAGAATCGGGGATCTGCACCTCCCCTCTGAGCTGCGTCTCTAGGACGACCATCAACTGGCTGACCTCTACCTCTGGATGGACGGTCTCCACCTCTACGGTCTCGACCTCCACCTCTATAATCTCTACCCCCGCCTGCGGCTGGCTGGGCAGGCGAGGGTCAGCTGGGGCCTCGAATCATAGGACGAGGACCTCGCTCCTGAGAGTTGCCCGCTGCTAATGGGCAATACCTAATAAAATGACTCGGGTCACCACAACCGTAACAACTCTTAGGAACGATAGGGCTGCCGGCCCCGACGACTCGAATGGCCTCCACGAACACTCCGAAGAGGCCGGGCACTAATAGGAGACTGGTCCGAATAATGCCCACGAAAACCGCGATCACCCGGTCCACCCTATGAAGGCTCGAAGGGCGGAATGAAAAGGCTCGGAGGACCGGCCTCTATCAAAGGATTCTGTGCCACCGGAGGAAGAACCACCAAACCTGCCCGAATGACGAGGCCTCTTATCCGAAGAATAACCGCCTCCCCTAGCAAGAACCATCTCAACTCTGCGTGCCGCATTGGCCGCCTCCCGAAATGATATGTCACTCCCCACGCCCATAGCCATCCGGAGTCTAATCGGATCTGATTAAGCCCATCTATAAATCCGCGGACCCTCTCCCGCTCCGTGGGAAGTATCACCACCGCATGACGAGCCAAGTCGATAAATCTCGTCTCATACCGTGTAACTGTCATAGTGCCCTGATGGAGGCGCTCAAACTGCCTCCGAAGTACATCCCGCTGAGTAGCAAGGAGAAACTTCTCCATAAATAGTTCCGCAAACTGATCCCATGATAAAGCTGGGGACCCTGCTGGTCGAGTCAAGCAATAATCTCTCCACCAAGTCTTGGCGGATCCTGCAAGTCTGAATGTACAGAAGTCAACTCCATTTGACTCCACGATCCCCATAGTCTTTAGAATCTCATGACAACTGAATAAGAAGTCCTGAGGATCCTCTGATGCGGCTCCACTGAATGTAGTGGTAAATAGCTTGGAGAACCGATCAAGTCTCCATAACGAATCGGAAGTCATGGCCGCTCCATCACCGGCATGAGCTGTGGTACCTGACTGAGTGGCCACAGCTGGCTGAACCACTGGTGCCTGAGGCTGAGGAGCTACTGGCTCCGGAGTACGAGCAATAGGAGTCCGGGCCCCTCCTCCAGCCTGAGAAGTGGCTGGGGCAACTGATAATAAACCCGCTCTGGCAATGCTATCCATAAATCCCGCTATTCTGACCAAAGCATCCCGGAGATCCGGGGTAATCAAAGCCTCTCCTGGGACCTGAGCTGGGCCCGCTGGAGCTGCTGGAACCGGAACCTCCTCATCAATCTCAATATGAGGCTCCACCTCTGGGGTAGCCGCTTGGGGCTGAGCTCTACCCCTACCACGGCCTCTAGTACGGCCTCGGCCCCTGCCCCTCACAGGAGCTGTCTGGGGCTCAGGCTGCTGGTCAGCGGACGAAGAAGTGCGTGTCCTTACCATCTGCGAAAGGACAGAATAGAAATTCAATCAGTATTTGAGGAACAAGTCGCACGACAAGAAAGAACAAATGAGAGACTCTTTCCTAACTCAATAGACTCTGGAGGACAAGTACGGACGTCTCCGTACCTACCTCTCAAACTCTACTAAGCTTGTTCGTGAGTGGTGAGACCTATGTAACCTAGAGCTCTGATACCAACTTGTCACGACCCGGATTTCCCCCCAACATCGGGATCGTGATGGCGCCTACTCGTGGTAGCTAGGCAAGCCACTGTATTCATACCTTCCTGTTTTTAACACAATATTAATTAAATAAATGCGGAATGCTTTATCGAAATGGAAATAACAAATCACAAGGTGAAAATCATACTGAAATCCTCTACCCAAGACGTGGAGTCACCAACTCACGAACTACTATGGAATACTACACATAAAAGTCCGAAGGAAATATAACATAATTCTGTTTGTCTCGGAACAAAGAGACTACAGCTAATAACATAAATAAAGAGAGAGACGCCGGGCCTGCGGACGTCTGCAAGCTACCTCGGTCTCCAATATGATCAACTCCCACGCAATCGATTTACTGCTGCTGTTGCTCCCGATCGTAACCTGGACCTGTGCAAAAACGCACAGAAGTGTAATATCAGCACAACCGACCCCATGTGCTGGTAAGTGCCTGGCCTATCCCGGCGAAATAGTGACAAGCCTAGGACCAGACACCCACATAAACCTGTGCAAATCAATAGATATATGTATACCACAAAATAACAAGAAATAACCAAGTATTAACACAATAAGGAATATGGAGGTCTAGTATTAGGGTTGTAGGGTAGGGCCTTCTAGAATTCTTAGTACTTCTGTTAGGGGCTGAGTGGGGTTTGGTAGCGATCTCTATAGTTAATTAATGTATTGTATAGTGCCTCTTATGGTAGTAACCGATTGGTATTATTGCATGTCATTCTACTTTTGGTTTTATGTTTAGATAATTATTTATTCAATTATCCCGGATTTACTAACTTTGTTTTGTTTTGTTTTGTTTGTTGATTTTCTCTCTCTTTTTCTGAGCCGAGGGTCGGCCGGAAACAGCCTCTCTACCCTTTCGGGTAGGGGTAAGGCCTGTGTACGTATTACCCTCCCCGGACCCCACTTTGTGGGAACATACTGGGTAGTTGTTGTTGTTGTTGTTGTAACACAATAAGGAATATCTCAAAGAATTCAACAATTAACCACAGTTAATAAATTCACAAGGAAAAACAAAGTATAATGTAAACACAAGTAATATAAATTCAAGAAATAGCAAGGAGTTGCACGGCATCACCCTTCGTGCTTTTACTCTCATCCTCACCAAATAAACAAATAAAGTACACGGCATCACCCTTCGTGCTTTTACTCTCATCCTCACATCCATAGTACGGCATGATCCTTCGTACATGGTTCAATAACGAGGGCACGGCATGATCCTTCGTGCATAATCAATAAATAAACATGGCACGGCATTAACCTTCGTGCATAAATAAATAAACATGGCACGGCATCACCCTTCGTGCATTATCACTCTTCCTCACCCAAATAACAATCACGGTTAAGGGCAAAGAAAGAAACAGTAATTCATAAACCTGTCCCAACAAGGGCAATCAATAATCATCTTCACAACAAGTCCCGACAAGGGAGAACAATAACAATTCATTTGTAATATATCTCAAAATAATCATTTTTCAACGACTCACGGTCATTGTGAGCACGTGATTTTTGCCCTATATGAGAATTACTCCCAAAAATTCAAAATAAAAGAGTTTTGTGTTGTTTGCAATTGTTGTGAATTTAGTGTCATTTTTAAAAAATAACGACAATATATATATATATATATATATATATATATATATATATATATATATATATATATATATCGCATTTGCATTTAGGATTTAATTCTACAATTAGGAATAATTAATTTTATCTTACAAAAATGAAAATCACAAAAATAGGCATCTTTTGCATTTTAGCCTTTAATGTCCAAATTGTGTGATTGTATTTTAATTACCATTTAAAATTAGGTGACAATTATTATTATGAGATTAGTATTTCAAGATAATTTTAGTTTTTATAAATTAATCTTAGTATTTTGGGCTTTATTAATTAGGAAGTTGAATAATGGAGAAGAACAAAATAGAAAAAAATTGGATTGGGCCATCTTGCAAATTAAGTTACAAGCCCAATCCTAAGAAACCTTACCCAACCCAAAACCCCTTGGCCCAAGAAGAAAATTTCAGATTTTTTTAGCAAAAAATAATCATAATTACATGACATAAAGTAGTGGGGGGCAAGGAAATCAAGGAAGAAAACAAGGAGAGGAAAACATGGATTAGTGGGTTTTCTTTAAATTAAAAAATATATTTTCTTTTTAATAAAATATCTGAAAATTTTCGAAATTCTTGCCTATAAATAGAAGAGAAGATTTATGAAAAAAAGGGTGGAAAAAAGAGAGGAAAAATAGGAAGAGAAGTAAAAATAAAAAAAATTCCCTGCTGTAGTATACACTCGATATACATTCTGGACACAGAAGTATACATGGCAAAAATTTCAATTTTTGAGAGTTTCTTTTGAGAGTTTCTTTTGAGAATTGAAAAGAGTTCAAAGATAGAAATACAAAACAAAGAGAAAATCTGGAATATATTTTTCTTTTCTATTTTTTTACTGGTTTTTGTTTTTCTCCGTATTGCTGGGATTTTCGGGATTGAGGTGTTGAAGCTACTGCTGGTTGTTACTGTTGTTGTTGCTGTATTTTCACCGCCCTGTTGATTTGCTATTTTCCCATTCCTTTCAAAACCAGGTACACATCTTGTAAATCTCCAAAGCTTATGGAAATGAAAGTTGTTTTGAAGCTATGTTGCTGCAATCTTCTCTTTCCTATTTTCTCTTAGTTTTCTTTTGTACATAAAAAATAAGCAGATTATATGTAGTAGATTTTAAAGACTGATTTCTAATTTCAAGTCATAATTGGACTTTTAAAATAGATACGGTATTAGCCTGCTAGTTAATTACTGGTTTATAGTTCAACAATTATTTAAATTGATAGTATATAAATAAGTTTGGTTGTATTTGATGAAGTTGTTCATATGTATTTCATATTAAATTTGTTAGCTCATTTAGAATATCTCAAATATGGTTTAGTTGTTAAGAAAGATTTAATCGAAAGTGTAGCATTAGGCTTGGAAGCAGCGATTATGTTTAAAATAGTAATTTGAGAATCACTTTAGTATATTAGTTAATTACGATAGTTAGTTTAGTTTAATAACAGTATACAGATTATATAAACTGTTTGCAAAAGTGGAGTTTCGTTTAGTGTTTTAGAGGAATCACGATTTTTTTTTTGCTAAAATGAAGATTTGCTCAATGGAATCACGTCCTTTTAATGTGAATCGGTCATACAAATGACTGAAATTATGGTGTAAACAGATGACTATAATAAGGTAATGGGCTCTAACATGTCTTTAACAGGCCCAAATTACTGTAAATCAAAAAACTATGCAATAATGTAAGAGTTAGGTAAAAAATAACAAAGTAATTAGGACCTTTCTTTTATTATTAGAGATAAATCATAGAAAATCATAGTCATGTTAGGATTGACCTTAAATAAAATAATGAGACGAGCCTCGCCAAACAAAATATACAATTGCGGGGCCCTCAAATAAAATGTTATGAAAATCTTAGACTTGGAAGGACCGTTTAGTAAATTTCATGGTCTTTCCCGAAGTTAACAACACGATAAGACTCTTTAGGCACGACTTAAATAAAATTACTTTCCTAAATACGGGTGCGCATTTATGTGACCCAAATCTATCTCTCGACGAAACTGAAATACATTAAAGTCACAGGCGTACTGGTTGCGGTGTGACTCGAAATGTGTTTTCGTGACGTCGCAATTCTTCTAAAATTGAAAAGCGGAACATTAAAAGTACATAGTTAAAATATATAAAGAATTCAGATAAAAGCAAAAAATTGCAGTTGAGCGACCGTGCTAGAACCACGGAATCCGGGAGTGCCTAACACCTTCTCTCGGGTTAACAGAATTCCTTATCCAGATTTCTAGTTTCGCAGACTGTATTACCGAGTCATAAATTTCCTCGGTTCGGGATTAAACCGGTGACTTGGGACACCATTATTTTCCCAAGTGGCGACTCTGAATAATTAAATAAATTGATCCCGTTCCGACTGTCCTTCAAGTGGAAAAACTCCTTCACTGATTATTATTATATCCCTTCTCGGGGTGTAGTATTAAACAGTGGCACATTACATTTGTGCATGCGGTAAAAAAGGGAGGTGTGACAGCTCTGGCGACTCTGCTGGGGACAAGTAACCCGGAACTTCGGTTCGGGGTTTAAGAATTCGAGCTCAGTAAAATTGCTATTTTTGCTTATATCTGATTTCATTATATGTTTTGATTAATGTGCTACATGATTACCGCTTTGATATTGCGTGAATTGTATATATAAAACTGTGCCGAAAACCCTTCTCTTCTTATCTCTGGGGATGTGCTTACTGGTTGAGACGCCCCTTTCTGTTAGTGTCAATACCAAAAATAAGAAAAAGAGGCCGGACAAGTTACAAAGCCGATTGACTCCGCGGGTCACCGGTACGTAGCCCCCTCCTCGATCCGAGTTGTCCGCTCGGGTACACGGTCTAGTACCGATGAAACATCAGGATATTGAGCCTAGATTTAGGACGTTTATTTGCATCATATTTGACTTAGGGGACTCAACACAGGGGTTGGGTCCGTCTAGGACAGGACCCGGTAATTAAGACCGAGCATATTATGTGTTGCATTTTTAATTGTCCTTGATCATTATGCGGACCGGCAAAAATCCCAAGGGTAGAAAAATTATTGAAAAAAAAAAGAGAGAAATAAGAGTTAGTGAAAATGGGTATCAAAAAAAAAAATTGAAAAAATGGTTTTGTTGTTGAAATAAATTGGTCGATTAATCTGACCGAACTACGCAGGTTTGATTCTCGCCATTAGGTGGGATACGTAGGCAACCCTCATCGGGTCCAACCACCCCTTTTAAAAAATCAAAAAAAAAATGTGTGTTTAATTTTTGTCAATAAAATCAAAGTGATGCCGTTTTTGCAAATAGCCGAATATTCCGAAAGGACGCCGGAAGGCTGTTTTTGCAAAAATAGCCACTTTGAAACCTTTTTAATAATTTGCGGGCACAACCTTGAAATATTCCTTGTGGAAATGTTGCAAGGCTATAGCCGCAAAATCAAGTCGAGGTTCACACCCTTTTTGCAAAAATAACCAAAAATGTCAAATTTTTTATTTTTGTTATAAATAAGTCGGGTGATGTTATTCTTGCTTAAACTAAGCCGAATGTCCCTCAAAAAGACGCCGGAAGGCTGTTTTTGCAAGAGTAGCCACTTTGAGTCGTTTGTAAATAATTTTGGACACAGCCTTGAAATATTCCCTCGCGGAAATGTTGAAAGGCTGTATCCGCAAAATTAAGTTTGAGTCATCGCTCAACTTTTCAAAAAAAAATAACTACTCTATCAAATAAGCCATTACATGGCCGAATTTTGCTGAAATAGTCACATTTTTGCATTTTAACTTCCTCAGTCTTGTGTTGGCCTGTGTCAGTGCTGAACGATGCCCCATACAACTTTTCAAAAATATCCACTTTGTCTAAATAAGCCATTATATGGCCAATTTATGAAAAATAGTCTTGTGTTGGTTTATGGTGATTGCCGAACGATGCCCCATGAACCACAGGATAAAAAAAAAATTTCAAGTTTATCTTTCTTTTATAAATATTGCAAAAATAGTCATTTTGTCAAATAAGCCATTATGTGGCCAATTTTGTAGAAAATAGTCATAATTGACACCAAAAATATTCTTATTCTTGTAGAAATCTCCTACACGAGTTTGTAGTTGGAATCAGTTTCTATAATTTTCCTTCAAAGAAAAAGAAAAAGAAAATCGAATAAACATCTCTTTATTTCTTGCATTAATTTGCAAGAACTACGCTCGGTCTGATTCATGCGGGGTCATGATACGTAGGCAATCCACATAGGATTCGACCATATCCATAACCAAAAAAAAAATGAAAAAACTACAAAAAAAAAAAACCACAAAAGGAAAAAAAAGAGAATAATCAATAAAGTGGAATACCTTAACGCTAACCCGGTGGTTTCGTTTTGTTAATCCAGAAAGTCAAGGTGGTTGGTTGTGGTAAATTGGAAAGCAAGATCCAAGGAAAATGATAACCGGCATCGAAGCTGTTACGGGTGCCCAAGAGACTCAGGGTCAGAAAATTCAACAAGGGTCTACTGTGGTTGAAGAAAACAGAGCATTGAACCAACAAATGACTCAAATGCGTCAAGCATGGGCCAATGGCCAAGGACAGCCTTCTCATGAGTCACAATCTGCTATACAACAAGAACAGTACCACTCTCCCGAGTACCACTCGTACTCGTTTGACCTTCCTGCAAACGTTGAGAAGCTTACCCGAGAGAATGTGCAGGAAGAAATGGCCCAAAGATTGAAGAGATTAGAACAACGGATGAAAAACATGCAAGAAATGGCAGAGAATCTCAAGACTGAGTGGGTTGGTACCGGTTCCCGACAACAGCTGGTTGAACGGAACCACATGTTAGTAGAAGAAGTCAAAATATTAAGACAACACGTGGTTGAAATGTATCGGGCATGGATGGATGGAAAAGCACCACCCCCGCCACCACCTAGTTTCATGGACCCGGTCCTTACACTGAACCCGATGCCAAATATACCTGCCATTACTCGTCCCCCAGCTATGTTTTCCAACCACTACTTCCATCCCCAACCCTACTACTCTCCCGGAGGCACCCAAAATCGTACTTCACCTTCCATGTACCCAATTCCACAAAAAGCCTACCGACCCCCACAAACATACCGGAAACCCCCTGGGTCAGGTTTCAAGCCAAACAAGGCGTTTAGGGAGGAGAGGTTGCTGAAACGGAAAAAGGCTTTCACCCCTATCGGAGAATCATATACCAGCCTTTATCATAGGTTGAAAGAGTTGGGGATGTTAAGACCAATCGCACCAAAAGTTCCAAACCCACCCCCGAAAAATCTTGATTCTTCTGTCAGATGTGAATACTGTTCAGGAACATTGGGTCACGATACTGAAAAGTGTTGGCAATTGAAGAATGCCATTCAAGATCTTATCGATGAGAGGAGAATTGAAGTACAGACTCCCGAAACCCCAAACATTACACAGAATCCTCTACCTGCACGTGACGTTGCGCATTTTGTGGGGACGATGCCCGATGACGAGGGTGAAGAGATTTTTCTTTGGAAGCCGAGAATATTGAAATAGAAAGCGATCTTAATGCAGAATACAGTGGCTAAGATGCCATGCTTGTCAATTGGGAAGGTGCTCAACTCTTGGAGTTTTGGTAGTTTTATTTTGGTGTCGTTTATGTTACCCGGGTTATTTCAGGGTTGTAATCCGGACGTTGTCTTGAGAGTCAAAACCCTTCTATCTTTCCACTTTGCTTTGTTTAGTAATAAATTTGTTTAGTGTTGTCTAGGTTTGTAATTCTAGTCTAGTCTGTTCATTTTGTTGTTCGTCTTGTTGTTTCAACCCATCAGTTTAATACAACTCTCTGTTTCCCATCATTCCTAGTCATTCCATTTCTGATCACTTTGTATTTCTTCTCATACTGACTTTAGCAACATGACGTGCACATAAGCCTGGTTTTTTTTAAAGTTAATGAAACAATGTTGAAGATGTAATGATACTCGGAAGAAATAAAAACATATTGGAATACTATGAAGCCGGAATCAAGTGAACATTGGGGAAAGCGTAACATAAAGAAATGCATCATGCTTCATCGGTTTAAAGCCAAAGGCAAAAGTACCCCAAGACTAAAGGAACCATCCGTGGTATCGAGATTGTTGCCTAATGGTACTGAGAATCGTCAAATACCGAAGGCAAATGTGTGAATCAGTCGAAAGGTGTTTAAATGTGTAGTTTGTACTTGGTAGGTCTCGAAGATTGGAATGACGAAGGCATTTTATTCGGCTATCCAAACACTTCGTCCATTGTTATCCCTTCGAGCCTTATTATATTTTCTTTCATACCCCTCTTTCGGAATCAACAACAAAAAATGAGGATTGAGCGGAGAAATCCAAATGGAGAAACAAAAAGAAAGAAGAAAAGAAAAAAAAAAGAAAAAAAAAAGAAAAAAAAAAGAAAAAGAAAAGAAAAAAAGAAGAAAGAAAAAGAAAAGAAAAGAAGAAAAAAATCGGGAGAAGTCGAGATGCAACAATGAATACGGACGTAGTCTGAACTACGTTTGACTTGATCCCGAAAGGGTACGTAGGGAGGTGTGACAGCTCTGGCGACTCCACTGGGAATGTTTTCTGCATCGCATTGCACGTTTAAGTTATGGTTGTCGAATAAATAAGATTCCGAAGGTTGTAATTTTAACCCACGATGAAATATTTTTGAGCCTTTATATCCTTTTTCTTACCCCATCCAAAAGCCTCCATTACGATCCAAAGGAAGACCTTCCGATCAATCTTCAAGAAATGCCGAGTCAAGCGAACAAAGGTCAATCACATCAGGGGCAACACTCCAGTCCGAACAAAGAAGAATGAAGGACTCAAACCACCACGAGACTCCATGATGAGAGAAATCAAAATGAGAGAGTCTTATCGGTGAAAACCCTCATGGGCACCGTAAGGCGACGGTGAGTCGAGAGAAAGAAAGAGCAAATGAGAGAGGCTTGATGGTGAAAACCCGATGGGCACTACAAGTCGACTAAGGATCAGATCAAGAAATGAAGTGTTGAAGACCGGTTTCACAGCAGAACTTTGCAACAAGAGTTGAACATCAACTTTGCTATACGGAGAAGGCCAAAAGTGCGTGTCAAGGTCGCTAGAGTCGGTATTCAAAATCCGTTAGGTCATTCGTCTGTAGGTTTCTTGTTAGGAATTGTATTTTCCTTTCTCTTCATTCTTCACACTTTGTTTTACCCTCCTTCTTATCGAGTCAGTCAGGTCATAACAAGTACAGAAATGATTTCGAAATTTGCCACCAAGCTCTCCAATTGCACAAGATGAGATTTAGCCAACACGACAATTGTCGTAGGTCGGGGAATGACAAGGCCAGTGATTTAAGCCCACAAGAGCAACATGTGCAATGAAGATCATGCAAGACACAAGGGTCGGCAAGGTGCCAACTCAGGGAAAATATAGCAAATGGAAGTACGAGGTTCGAACAGAGAGGGGGTATATCTTCTGACAAGAGAAAGACCAAAGGTTGTCAAGTGGAGTCATCAAAGGAATCAAGATCGAAGTTTGTGGGATCCGTCAAGAAAGGAACAATATACATACCTAAAGAGAGGTGGATTTTGAACAAAGAAGAAGTAAAAATGGATAGTCGGTGAATAGGCAAGGCACCCGAGTGGAAAGCAGCCGCCATCAAGGTTCAAGGCCACAACCAACCACCGCATTTAAACTAACAGATTTTTCTTTGCTTTGAAACAGGGGCATAGATGTTATTGGACTGATAGAGCCAACAGTTTCCAATGGGCATAAGCTCATTTTGGTTGTGATGGGTTACTTTACCACATTGGGCCGAGGCAAAGGGCAAATTTGCACCAAATTGGCAGGGACCGTTCGTGGTATCACGGGTGTTGTCCAATGGAGCATTATATTTAACAGATGTTGAAGGAAAGTGCGTAGAGACTGCTATCAATTCGGATGCGGTCAAAAGATACTATGTATGATTCCTTTTCAATTATGTGTTTTGTATTTTGTTGTGATTTTGGAATTGAAATGACGAAGGCATTTTATTCTCTATCCAAACACTTTATCCATTGATAACCCCTTTGAGCCTTAATGAATGAATTCTTTCATATCCCTCTCTCGGAATCGCTCTGGTGCAACAAGATCGAAATTGCCAGAATAAAAAATGAAATGATGGAAAATGAAAAAAAAATGATGAAAAAAAAATGAAATGAAAAAAAATGATGATGAAAAAAAAATGAATGAAAAAAAAAAGAAAAAAGACAAAAATCGGGAAAAAGTCAAAAAGAAATCCATCTAACTTATGAAGTTGGATGAACTACGTCTGACTTGATCCCGAAAGGGTACGTAGGCAGCCTCTCTGAGGTTCAGTCATAATAAAGAAAAATCCAAAAATTCCCCACATATTGAAACTGGGGCATAAGTTATGTTTAATAATTCCGAGAGTTGTAAATATTTTTAACCCTCGTTGAAATTTTGAGCCTTTATACCTTTCTTTCTTAACCCATCCAAAAGCCACATTACAGTCCAAAAAGACCTTCTGATCAATTCCGAAATGATAACGAATGCAATGAAGGAGAAGCGAAACATCGGATAATACCCGTGGTACAGAAAACAAAATACAAAAAGGAAAAATGAAAAATGAAAAAAATGAGAGAGTCTCATCGGTGAAAACCTTAAGCGGCACTGTGAGGCGATTGTGAGTTTGAGAGAAATAAAATGAGAGAGTCTCATTAGTGAAAACCTTAATCGGCACCGTGAGACGATTGTGAGGTTGAGAGAATAAATGAGAGAGTCTTATTGGTGAAAACCTTTCGAGGCACCGTAGGGCGATCGTGAGGACTACCAGAAAAGAGAAAAGCAGCAAAAAACAGTATCGGTTTGGGTCGAAGGCAATTCAGAGTCAGAATAATGATTGGAACGAACGAACTGGGTCAGAGTTTAAATACATGGCATGGTCAGCGGAATCAGCCAGCAAATACCCAGATAAGTTCTGTCATCTCTCCAAAATACCCTTACCTTTCTTTCATTTTTCTGCATTTCATTGTTTACCTTTTTGAGAGCTAACTACCAACTCCTGATAACGGAAGTTGAAATAACACTGGATCAGAAAGGATGGAAGATTGGGGAAAGAAATAAAGAAGCTTGGCAAACATGGCCAAAGGAAAAGAAAACAAAACAAAAATGGAGAAATGAGAAAAATACAAAAAAGAGTCTGCAAGGGACGAGAAGTCAAAAGCCATGCAACATGAGAAAGCAAAAACAAAGGAAGCAATAAGAAGTGGGGACGGCAGATGCCAGTTGCCAGCAGCTTATATCTAATAAATTTTGTTTCATGCAGGAACAAATTGTCACTAATCACTTTAAAGTGAATGTGACCAATGTGGAAAATTTAAAATACCAAAAAGAGAAAGTCCGCCGAATAAGTGGAGAAATTCACAGGCAAGAGATAAGTTGGTAAAAGAAAATACCAAAAAGAGGAAGGTAACATCTTTTAAAATCCACTCCCCAGTCCTCAGGCTGCGGGAATATTTTCTGCATCGCATTGCACGTTTAAATTCTGTTAGGCGCCCACCTTCAAATACGGGAATATTTTCTCTGCATTCGCATTGCACGTTTAAATTTCGTTAGGCGCCCACCTTCAAATACGGGAATATTTTCTGCATTCGCATTGCACGTTTAATTTCCGTTAGGCGCCCACCTTCGAATACGGGAATATTTTCTGCATTCGCATTGCACGTTTAAATTTCGTTAGGCGCCCACCTTCAAATACGGGAATATTTTCTCTGCATTCGCATTGCACGTTTAAATTCCGTTAGGCGCCCACCTTCAAATACGGGAATATTTTCTGCGCATTCGCATTGCACGTTTAAATTTCGTTAGGCGCCCACCTTCAAATACGGGAATATTTTCTGCATTCGCATTGCACGTTTAATTTTGTTAGGCGCCCACCTTCAAATACGGGAATATTTTCTCGAATTCGCATTGCACGTTTAAATTCGTTAGGCGCCCACCTTCAAATACGGGAATATTTTCTGCATTCGCATTGCACGTTTAAATTCCGTTAGGCGCCCACCTTCTAATACGGGAATATTTTCTCTGCATTCGCATTGCACGTTTAATTTCCGTTAGGCGCCCACCTTCAAATACGGGAATATTTTCTCGCATCGCATTGCACGTTTAATTTCGTTAGGCGCCCACCTTCTAATACGGGAATATTTTCTGCATTTCGCATTGCACGTTTAAATTCGGTTAGGCGCCCACCTTCAAATACGGGAATATTTTCTCGCATCGCATTGCACGTTTAAATTCAGTTAGGCGCCCACCTTCAAATACGGGAATATTTTCTCGCATCGCATTGCACGTTTAATTTCCGTTAGGCGCCCACCTTCTAATACGGGAATATTTTCTCCGCATCGCATTGCACGTTTCAATTCGTTAGGCGCCCACCTTCTAATACGGGAATATTTTCTCGCATCGCATTGCACGTTTAAATTCGGTTAGGCGCCCACCTTCAAATACGGGAATATTTTCTCGCATTCGCATTGCACGTTTAAATTCCGTTAGGCGCCTACCTTCTAATACGGGAATATTTTCTGCATTCGCATTGCACGTTTAAATTCAATTAGGCGCCCACCTTCAAATACGGGAATATTTTCTCTGCATCGCATTGCACGTTTAAATTCCGTTAGGCGCCCACCTTCAAATACGGGAATATTTTCTCTGCATCGCATTGCACGTTTAATTTCCGTTAGGCGCCCACCTTCTAATACGGGAATATTTTCTCTGCATCGCATTGCACGTTTAAATTCGGTTAGGCGCCCACCTTCAAATACGGGAATATTTTCTCTGCATCGCATTGCACGTTTAAATTTCGTTAGGCGCCCACCTTCTAATACGGGAATATTTTCTGCATTTCGCATTGCACGTTTAAATTCAGTTAGGCGCCCACCTTCAAATACGGGAATATTTTCTGCATCGCATTGCACGTTTAAATTCTGTTAGGCGCCCACCTTCAAATACGGGAATATTTTCTGCATCGCATTGCACGTTTAATTTCCGTTAGGCGCCCACCTTCTAATACGGGAATATTTTCTGCATCGCATTGCACGTTTAAATTCAGTTAGGCGCCCACCTTCAAATACGGGAATATTTTCTGCATCACATTGCACGTTTAAATTCAGTTAGGCGCCCACCTTCAAATACGGGAATATTTTCTGCATCGCATTGCACGTTTAAATTTCGTTAGGCGCCCACCTTCTAATACGGGAATATTTTCTGCATTTCGCATTGCACGTTTCAATTCCGTTAGGCGCCCACCTTCTAATACGGGAATATTTTCTCGCATCGCATTGCACGTTTAAATTCCGTTAGGCGCCCACCTTCAAATACGGAATATTTTCTCGCATTCGCATTGCACGTTTAAATTCCGTTAGGCGCCTACCTTCTAATACGGGAATATTTTCTCGCATTCGCATTGCACGTTTAAATTCCGTTAGGTGCCCACCTTCGAATACGGAATACTTTTCTCGCATCGCATTGCACGTCTAAATTTCGTTAGGTGCCCACCTTCGAATACGGGAATATTTTTCTCGCATCGCATTGCACGTTTAAATTCCGTTAGGTGCCCACCTTCGAATACGGGAATACTTTTCGCATCGCATTGCACGTTTAATTTCTGTTGGTGCCCACCTTCAAATACGGGAATATATTTCCGCATTTGCATTGCACGTTTAATTTCGTTAGGCGCCCACCTTCAAATACGGGAATATATTTCTGCACATCATGGTTTATATAGCTAAAAGCCCACATTGGGCAGAAAAAGAAAAAAAGTAGTTTGTTGTTTTTGTTTTGAGCAGGTTCAGCTCGAGGGCAAGAAGTACCATTGAAAATCAAAAAAAAAGAAGAAGAGGAAAACAAGAAAGAAAATCAACAAAAAAGGGAGAGTGAGCATCTCAAAAAATCAAAGAAAAAGAGACAAGGAGAAGCAAACAAAAGCTAGGATAGGAATAATTGTAATTGTAGAATCATAGCTTAGAATAACTTCTTCATTTTACATTCCCCCGGTGTAATAAGGAGGTCAACAAGCAGTAACCGCAACAGCAGCAACAGTAACAGCAAAAAATCGCAGTTTCCTTGGTAGTCCCAGCTACCAAAATTTTCCGAACTACATTGACCTGATTCCCTTTTAGCCAGGGATATGTAGGAAACCTCTTGAAGCAAAGGTTCGGTCAAAATTTTGAAAATAAAATGCTTCTCACGGAGTGCTCAAATGGGCAAAAATCGCTCGTATCCGCTCACTTGTCTTTGCACAAAAACTCTTCGTGTTTACTTATGGGACCTCCAACTTGTGAGCACGTGATTTTTGCCCTATATGAGAATTACTCCCAAAAATTCAAAATAAAAGAGTTTTGTGTTGTTTGCAATTGTTGTGAATTTAGTGTCATTTTTAAAAAATAATGACAATATATATATATATATATATATATATATATATATATATATATATATATATATATATATATATATATATATATATATATATATCGCATTTGCATTTAGGATTTAATTCTACAATTAGGAATAATTAATTTTATCTTACAAAAATGAAAATCACAAAAATAGGCATCTTTTGCATTTTAGCCTTTAATGTCCAAATTGTGTGATTGTATTTTAATTACCATTTAAAATTAGGTGACAATTATTATTATGAGATTAGTATTTCAAGATAATTTTAGTTTTTATAAATTAATCTTAGTATTTTGGGCTTTATTAATTAGGAAGTTGAATAATGGAGAAGAACAAAATAGAAAAAAATTGGATTGGGCCATCTTGCAAATTAAGTTACAAGCCCAATCCTAAGAAACCTTACCCAACCCAAAACCCCTTGGCCCAAGAAGAAAATTTCAGATTTTTTTAGCAAAAAATAATCATAATTACATGACATAAAGTAGTGGGGGGCAAGGAAATCAAGGAAGAAAACAAGGAGAGGAAAACATGGATTAGTGGGTTTTCTTTAAATTAAAAAAATATTTTCTTTTTAATAAAATATCTGAAAATTTTCGAAATTCTTGCCTATAAATAGAAGAGAAGATTTATGAAAAAAAGGGTGGAAAAAAGAGAGGAAAAATAGGAAGAGAAGTAAAAATAAAAAAATTCCCTGCTGTAGTATACACTCGATATACATTCTGGACACAGAAGTATACATGGCAAAAATTTCAATTTTTGAGAGTTTCTTTTGAGAGTTTCTTTTGAGAATTGAAAAGAGTTCAAAGATAGAAATACAAAACAAAGAGAAAATCTGGAATATATTTTTCTTTTCTATTTTTTTACTGGTTTTTGTTTTTCTCCGTATTGCTGGGATTTTCGGGATTGAGGTGTTGAAGCTACTGCTGGTTGTTACTGTTGTTGTTGCTGTATTTTCACCGCCCTGTTGATTTGCCATCTTCCCATTCCTTTCAATACCAGGTACACATCCTTGTAAATCTCCAAAGCTTATGGAAATGAAAGCTGTTTTGAAGCTATGTTGCTGCAATCTTCTCTTTCCTATTTTCTCTTAGTTTTCTTTTGTACATAAAAAATAAGCAGATTATATGTAGTAGATTTTAAAGACCGATTTCTAATTACAAGTCATAATTGGACTTTTAAAATAGATACGGTATTAGCCTGCTAGTTAATTACTGGTTTATAGTTCAACAATTATTTAAATTGATAGTATATAAATAAGTTTGGTTGTATTTGATGAAGTTGTTCAGATGTATTTCATATTAAATTTGTTAGCTCATTTAGAATATCTCAAATATGGTTTAGTTGTTAAGAAAGATTTAATCGAAAGTGTAGCATTAGGCTTGGAAGCAGCGATTATGTTTAAAATAGTAATTTGAGAATCACTTTAGTATATTAGTTAATTACGATAGTTAGTTTAGTTTAATAACAATATACATATTATATAAACTGTTTGCAAAAGTGGAGTTTCGTTTAGTGTTTTAGAGGAATCACGATTTTTTTTTTTGCTAAAATGAAGATTTGCTCAATGGAATCACGTCCTTTTAATGTGAATCAGTCATACAAATGACTGAAATTATGGTGTAAACAGATGACTATAACAAGGTAATGGGCTCTAACATGTCTTTAACAAGCCCAAATTGCTGTAAATCAAAAAACTATGCAATAATGTAAGAGTTAGGTAAAAAATAACAAAGTAATTAGGACCTTTCTTTTATTATTAGAGATAAATCATAGAAAATCATAGTCATGTTAGGATTGACCTTAAATAAAATAATGAGACGAGCCTCGCCAAACAAAATATACAATTGCGGGGCCCTCAAATAAAATGTTATGAAAATCTTAGACTTGGAAGGACCGTTTAGTAAATTTCATGGTCTTTCCCGAAGTTAACAACACGATAAGACTCTTTAGGCACGACTTAAATAAAATTACTTTCCTAAATACGGGTGCGCATTTATGTGACCCAAATCTATCTCTCGACGAAACTGAAATACATTAAAGTCACAGGCGTACTGGTTGCGGTGTGACTCGAAATGTGTTTTCGTGACGTCGCAATTCTTCTAAAATTGAAAAGCGGAACATTAAAAGTACATAGTTAAAATATATAAAGAATTCAGATAAAAGCAAAAAATTGCCGTTGAGCGACCGTGCTAGAACCACGGAATTCGGGAGTGCCTAACACCTTCTCTCGGGTTAACAGAATTCCTTATCCAGATTTCTAGTTTCGCAGACTGTATTACCGAGTCATAAATTTCCTCGGTTCGGGATTAAACCGGTGACTTGGGACACCATTATTTTCCCAAGTGGCGACTCTGAAATTAAACAAATTGATCACGTTCCGACTGTCCTTTAAGTGGAAAAACTCCTTCACTGATTATTATTATATCTCTTCTCGGGGTGTAGTTTCAACGACTCACGGTCATACTAGACGCCAGTGTATGGATGCTCGTCACCACAACCCATACACCGCACTCGATCACATAACACATAGCACATAATCCTATTCCCTCAAGCTAGGATAGAACAAACACTTACCTCGAGTGTTTATGAACAATTCAATCCGTGGAAATGTCTTTTTCTTTCAAATTTGGCTCCAATCCAATCGTATCTATACACAATTGATTTAATATCATCAATACTACTCAACAAACTAATTCTTAAGACCAAATACAACTTTTACAACATTCTGCCCGAAATAGTGAATTTCAACCTCGGGCCCACATGGTCGGAAATTCGGGGTTAGGACCAAAATCCGGTTACCCATCCCCCACGAGTTCATGTATATGATTTTTTTCAAAATTGGACCTCAATTCGAGGTCCAATTCCCCAATTTATGAAAAACCCTATTTTCTAACAAAAGCAAGAATTCTACCATGAAAACCTTTGATTTCTAATGAAAAACATGTTTAATGATGTTAGGAATTGAAAGAATTAAGTAAAAAGTGACTTACAATTGTTTTGATGAAGAAGAAATCCGTGAAGAATCGCAAATGGGTGTTTTTGTTTTGTAAAAAGTGAAGAAATGAACTTAAAATCGTGTTTTACAGGTCTCTGTGTTCGCATTTGCGAACATGGGTTCGCAATTGCGAACCCTGACCAATTTCTGGAGTTTGAAAAATAAGAAAAGGCTGGGAAGTTCGCATTTGCGAACATTTGTTCGCATTTGCGAACATTTGTTCGCATTTGCGAACACTGGCAGACAAGGGAGTGTTCGCATTTGCGAACATAGGCTGTATAAGGCAGTGTTCGCATTTGCGAACAATGGTTCGCATTTGCGAACCAGTGTTCGCATTTGCGAACAATGGCAGCATGGGGAATGTTCGCATTTGCGAACATAGGCGGGCACTGGGGACCTTCGCAAATGCGAACAATTGTTCACATTTGCGAACAAGGCTGGGTCAAAGGGGGCTTCGCATTTGCGATCAGGGTTCGCATTTGCGAGCCCTGTCTTGTACTGCCGCCTTCGCAATTGCGAGAAATACTTCGCAATTGCGAAGCCAACAGCTGGGTGAAAAACCAGTAGTGCAACATTTCAGAATTTAATCCAACGGCCTATCAAATCTTTACCCGAGCCTCCCGGGCTCCAAACCAAACATGTACGCAACCTCAAAAACACATTATGAACTTATTCGTGCGATCACATCGCCAATATCACTTCGTTTTAATCAAATCAAGCCTCAAACTCATGATTTTCATACTTTTGGTTTTCAAAACTTTCAAACTTGGGACTCAAGGTCCAAAACATCTCAAACGACATCCGAATGTCACTAAACTTTACATAAATCACATATATAATATTTAAGACTTGTACCGGGCGTCGGAACCAAAATACGAGCCCGATACCAAGGTCAATTAATTCATTTTCCTTTAACAATTACATCAAAAACAATTTCACATAAAAATTCATAACTTGGGCTCTAGGCCTCGGAATTCGACTCCGGACGCACGTCCAAGTCCCATATTTTCCTACGGACCTCTCGGGACCATCCAATCTCGGGTCCGGGTCTGTTTACCAAAAATGTTGACCGAAGTCAACCATATCAATATTAATATCATTTTTATCCAAATTTTTCATAGAATTCATATTTTCTATCACAAAATCTTTTCGGCTACATGCCCGGATTGTGCACGTAAATCGAGGCAACATGGAATGAGGTTTTCAAGGCCTTAGAAGCTCGAAATGATTAATAAAATAAGTGATGACCCTTTGGGTCGTCACATTTTTATATACAATTCACGTAATATCAAAGCGGTAAATACATAGCACATTGATAAAAAAACATATAGAGAAATCAGATATAAACGAAATAGCAATTTAACTGAGCTCGAATTCTTAAATCCTGAACCGAAGTTCTGGGTTTCTTATCCCCAACAGAGTCGCCCGAGCTGTCACACCTATTTTTTTTGAATACTACTATACCCGCGAGGGCGTAGATGAGTTTTTTCAATTTAAGAACAATCGAAACGAGATTAGTTATTTAAGTTTTCAGAGTCGCCACTTGAGATATAATGGTGTCCCAAGTCACCGGTTTAATCCCGAACCGAGGAAAGTTTGACTCTGTTATAGTCTGCGAAATAGAAATTCGGATAAGGAATTATGTTAACCCCGGAGAAGGTGTTAGGCACTCCCGAATTCGGTGGTTCTAGCACGCTCACTCAACTGTTGTTTTGATTTTATCTGATTTTAATTATGTATTTAAATCATGTGCATTAGTATTCCGCTTTTTGAATTTTAAGAATTTGCAACGTCGTGAAAATACATCCTTGACCACATCGTACCAGTACGCCTGTGGCTTTGGATATATTTCGACTTCATTGAGAGTAAGATTTGGGTCACATAAATGTGCACCTGTTCATGAGAATGTATATTATAATTGGAGAGATCGTGGAATTAGCTAAATGTTCCTTCCGAGTCTAAAGATTTATAATTATTATTTGAGGCCCCCGTTTTGTCCGTTTTCATGATGAGGCTCATTTCATTCTATTTTAAAAGGTACACCTAAATGGCGCTAAGTTTTCTAATTATGTTTTTTTCCTTATTAGCAGTTTTTAATAGTTTATATCATCATCTATTTGGATCTAGGTCATTATTCATTATTGGGCCTGGGATCTAGGTTAACTTAATAGAACTGCACCAAGGTGCAATTGGCTACTTGAAGCTCAGTTAACATTTCCGCATCTGTCTCTCGCAGGTACAAAGGCCATATCAATTGGATTTGGGCCTCTATTCATGACCAGGCCCAAATCATTACTAGGTCCAAGGCAGGTTCAAACATTTTTAATAAACTAACAGAGATATAAGCAAATATTATCAAGTTCGGTATCAGAAATTAACTAGACATATTTACACTAATTTATGTTTAAATACTACCGTTTAGTCACTCAGATTAACTAAGTCTGATCTATGTATTATTTATCAGTCAAGACAATACTTATTAAGATGTAGAGCTACCTTGGTGTTTTTGTTTAACTAGAAACATGAATCTAAATCTTCAACCAAAACACATTCGAATTGCAATCTGAATTTCATTCATACTTAAATTCTTGTTTTACACCATACCACTAAGTTTTAACGCGAGTTTTATTAATAAACCAGTTTAAATGATGCTAAGCCATTAACGCGATTTAAATTTTAACTAATTCATACTTCTCAAATTAATAGCTACCGACTCAAAGATCAATTAACAAAATTTTTCGCTAGTTTGTATTATACTTCTGATTTCAGAACAGATGTAAATCTATAAGTAAATTAACTAAGTTTTAGCCAGTTTTTAATTTTAGATCTAGGTGATCATTTTGACTGATCTATTTGGTGTATTTCCTATATTACTATCTAACTACCGCTGTAATATAAATTTAAAGTTCGAACAGTCCAAGTCCTTATTACAACCGGAAGTCCTAATGAATTACATATGTTCTAATTATCAAGGTATAAACAAAACAGAATTAAAACAAAGAAGAAATTTTCTGCCCCAGTTTGATAACTGGGTGTAATATTTTCAATTTTGAAATAAAACTTCCCTTATTATTCAGGTGGGTCTGATTTTGCCGAGCATTGCGCTCCCTTCTGTGTCCACATTGGTCACATTCACTTTAAAGTGATTAGTAAGAATTTGAATCTTTTGCCCCTGTTATAATCAATGAACAACATGTTAGTATGAAAAATGGTGATTAGCAATTGGCATTCTTGTTGGCTTTGCTTTCACTTTTGAATTTGCTTCAGCTTGCTTTTGCACTACCTTGCTGTAACTCCTGGTTGTTTTCCAACAATTTTCGACTATGAAAAATGAGTAATTCAACGACATTCGAAGTTACGTACATGGTTAAGGCCATCGACAATATTATGGCTATGGCCGTCGTCACCAACAACCGCCAACCCTATTCGATTACTGCAAACGACACATAAATAATAGTTGAAGCGATGCCATTATTAGCTAAAGCCACCACTATTTAGCATCGAAGCCACCTCCTATCGGCGGATAACAAAAACAACATTCGAGAAGCATACTAAGAATCCTATAAGTAAGCGAGCATCCGCCCTACGGAGACGAGATACCGAAAAAAAGATACAAAAGGAAAGGAATAACAGCAAAAGTACAAATTTCATTATCATCCAAAAATGCATGTACAAAAGGACCCATTTACACATCAAAATACAACAAAACAAAAATGTATACAAGTCCTAAGGGGCTTCGCCATTCTGCTCAACGTCCCCCGCCTGGCCACATCTCGTCCATTGTCGCCCCCGGGTTGATAAGTTGCGGAGATCCAAGACCTAGATCCTAGATGGTTAACGTCTTCGGAATTATAGCCCTCCTAATATGAGGGAGTCAGAACTATACCCACAGGCTTCGCGGGTGATTTTAACTATGTGTTGTTGCTCTTGAACCTCCGCCTCAGTAGCCCGACCCGAAGCTAAGAACTCCTCGAGCACGACTAGTCTGGCCTTGACATACACCCACATCTCATGCGCCTCACGATGCACATCCTCGTCAGACCTTGGTGCATAAGTCTGTTTAAGGACTTCAATATCAGCCGCCCTGATATCGTGCTCGGCGGTCAAGGCAGCAACCTTGGCTCGCAAATCAGCAGCTTCCGCCACTACCCCACGGCCAACCACCAATTCCTCTTCATTCAACAAGAGAAGTGTCGCCAGCTCAATATTTCGAGCCAAAGCGACCATCAACTGCTCATAGCTTGACCACCCTCCATTTTAATTGGTCCTCCGACTGATCAAAGCCCTCACGAAACACCCAAAATTTTGGGTCCTGCTTAAGTAGGTCCGCTAGCGCCTGATGCTTGGCATGGCACCGCTGATACTTCTTTGCCACCTTATTAAAAGTGGCTACCTACCTTTGCGCTCACCGCCTCCTCTCTACCTACAAAATGAAAGCCTAAAAAGGAGAAGAAAATGAGGAAAGGCAAGTCAGTATGCATCAAAATTAGCCTTACGGCACACAAAGAAAACTAAAAACTACCTGTAAGGCTGCGCCAGCAACCCTCCGGGATAGATCCCCGTCACTAACACCGTTCAGCATTTTACGCTCAGTGGCCGCACATAACAGGTTCATATTCGTTGCGGCATGTTCCCTATGTTGTAACAGGTTATATGCTCCTGGGATCAGAATTCAGCGGTAAGATCTACCTGCCATCATCCCCACACGGGTCGGACCCCTCGTTAACACATCTGCGTCCACATGGGCGGCCTCAGGGTCCACCCTCTCAGCACCGTCACCCACTTCACCAACAGTAGCCGACAAACCACTCTTTGGAATACGGGATGGGCTGGCATCGGGAACTGCCCTTCTTTGGGGAGCCGACCTCCGAGAACGGATAGCATTGGCCATAAAAACTAGCCTCGATCCCTAATAGGGCTCACTCGCTGTAAGGCCCCGTAAAAATTTTGTGCATAAAACCTAGTAGCTGTGGTGTCATGGTCCGAATAATGTGTTAGGAATGCGTAGAATTCTTCGCGGCGAGCTTGCTCGCCGCGGTTCGAACCCTTGGTAGTGATTTAAGTTTCAAAAATGTAGAGAATTAATTTTTCCGAAAAATGTCAAATATGCGGTCAAGAATGCGACCGCAAACCTGACATGCGGACCGCATTCTTGCCGCAAAACGTTCCAGAGAGTTGCCCAAAATCGTGTTGAAAAGTGCGGTCGATATGCGATCGCATGTCAAATCTGCGGTGCACTTTGCGACCGTAGAATCAACATGCGGTCCGCATAGTGACCGCATTCCTTAACAGAACCTGTGTAAAAATTGGGGCAATTCTGTGGTCACTATGCGGACCGCATGTTGATTCTGCGGTCGCATAGTGCACCGCATAATTGACCCCGGCCCACATTTTTGTAACATTTTGACCCGATCTCTTCTTTAATATAACACACTTCTTCTTCATTTTATCATATTATCTTACCAAAAATTAGAGAGAGAAGAGAGGGTTTTTAGAGAGAGAAATCTTTCATCTTCAAAGATTGTTCCAACCATTTAATTCCAAGGGATCCTAGGGCAAGGATTCAACTTCCCCAATATTTTCAAGGTAAAAACCCTAACTATTTTCTTTGATTTTCAGTTTTAATTGGGTAAAGAGAGGTTTGCATATAATAGCTTTTGAAGATAGAATTTTTACACTCATGCATGATTATTGAACTTGATTTCTAGTAAAAAGAAGTGGGTAGAAGTAAGAGTCTTCAAGAACAAGGTTGGCAAGAGTAGAATATCTTGGGTAAGCATAAAGTAGGAGGAAAAATCATCACCAGGTATGTATGGCTAATTTTGATTCTTGTAAAATCGCCCAAATGTGTGAGAATTGTTTTGGCATGTGTCAAATTTAGAAATTTTACGTAATTCTTTGATTTCCTTGTTGAGCATTTGATTGATGTTGAACTACGTGTGGTGTGGTATGAAATATGAATTGAAAGATAAAAAGGTAATCGAGATTGGTAAAGAAATGGGGAACAACCATTGTGATGGCATATTTGGCTTATTGTGGAAGGAATTTGAAACACCTTAATTGTGGTAAATTGTTGAACATGATTATGTGGGAATTTTCGATTTTGGAATATTTGTAACTTGGTTGTGATATTGAATTGAGAAGAAATTGAGAACATGAACCAATGTGTAAGTTGCCTATTTGAACTTGTTGAAATTGTGTGTAGTACCTTATCTGCTGTTTGAAATTGTTGTGTTTTCAACTGTAAGGCGGGGTCGTGTTGCGCGCCACAACGTGGTGAAATAAGGTGTGGGTTGGGGTGATAAGGGTGGCCGAGGTAATAAGGGTGGTCATGGGCAATAAGGATGGAAAGCGATCGAAATCGCTATTGAAAATTGATACATAAATCAATAATGTGAAATTGTGAAAGGAGACAGCAGGAGAGTTTGCAACCTGTGGGGCACCGATTGCCCCTTTGTTTGACTACTTGTGCTTTACGTGATTGATTGGTTATTGTTAAATTGGTTGATCGTAGAAAGTGCTTTGTGTGAGAATTATTTGAAATGAGGAAAATGTGGAAACATGGTTGGTTGGCTTAATTAATTGTTGATGTAATTTAATGGCTTGAGTTTACTTGGGACAAAGTTTGTCCATACATACCAGTACAATTCAAGTGTACCGACGTCCCTTTTGCCGGGGGCGCTACATTCGTGTCATGATTGTAGGTGGATCAGTAGCAGGCACTTCAGCTCATCGGCAGTAGTATCCTTCTCCTTCCACCGCCCGTTTTGGTGAGCCCCTTTCTTCCTCGGGGCCTTGTGTGGTTCATGCCACTCGGTTTAGATTTCATTTTGGTTTTGTAAGGTATAGCCGGAGCCTTGTTACCGGCAAGTATTGTATTTCCCTTTTTGTATCCTAGAGGCTCCATAGACATGTAAACTGTGGGATTGTGGCCTATGTATACGTATGGGGCGTTGTAAATATAAATTATGAACTTGTTAGTGAATCAATCACATGGTTATGTTTATGCATTACGAAATCAGTCATTATTGGTAAAATATTTGGTTAATGAGAAACAATCAACACAGGGGTAACGCGTGGGAATGAAAGGCACCCAGGTCCGCTTGACTGGGGCAACCCGGTCAGGCGCCGGTCATGTCCCTCGATTTGGGGCGTGACACTCGCCCTCTCGTCTTCAGTTGTTATCCCCTTGCCTGTTATCAACCATCGTCTTTTTCTCTCTGGAGGCTCCTCACCTTCAGAAGTCTTCTCCACAGGTCGCGGGGATGACATTGAAAGAGTCACTTCACTCGCGGACACTGCCACAGGCGCAACCTCCTGCTGAGGAACCTCGGGAGCGCCATCACTGAGCGAGCCGCAAAGGATGTCTCCACCCTCCGAGTCAGTCCCCGCCCTAGGCGAGGTAACAATATTTTTCTTCTTCTTAGGGGTGCTCCGACCTGCTAACATGAGTAAGTCAGGTAACAAAATCTAAGGGAAATTTCAAACGTAAGCCAAAGAATTACCTGACGGGCCGTATCGTTCACGAAAAGCGACCCATGTACGACATTCCTCCGTATAAGGTATCATTCTTTCCACCCACGATTTAATATTATCAATGAACTGGGGTGACGAAGCCCTCACTACAAAAAAGATAAAAGAAAGAAATCATAGTGGCCGTATGGTCAATGACGTAAGCAGTCATGAATTCTACAAATAAAGGTACTTATGTTCTGGGTTAGAGACCAGGTGCCCCGTCCTGATGTAGAAGTACTTACGCCAAAAACGGCGGTTGGTCTTGTTGTTTTAACAACCAAGCCCTTCATGCCACGACTTTTCAACTGCAGTATGGTACCCCTCAAGTAACCAGGGATGAATAACTATAAAAGGAGATGAACTGAGACGCTACACTCAGCCTTGGCCACATACGTGGTCAGAATCCTGCACACCTTCAAGGTGTAAGGAGTAAGCTGAGCCGAACACACATTGAAAAAGCGGCAAATCTCCCATGTTAGAGGGTAGATCGGGAGACTATAACCGATCAAAAATGGGTACTCATAAAATATGCAGTACCCAGGCCGGTACACATTGGCATAGTCCATCCCAGCCGGAGCCATTTCCACATAGTCCGAAATATGGTGCGTCTTTCGAAGATCGTCTAGGTGGGATTGTAATAAATCACTATGCTCCCAGGGAAGGGCTGGGCTTTTAGTTGGAAAATCCCTTCGAATATGCATCTCCTTTGGGAGGACGTTGTCTACAGTAAGGGGAGCAAGGGGTTTCCCTACTTTTTCCTCATCGCCACCGGAGGAGGGCGGAACCCTTGATGGGGCATTATCTTTGGTCTTTTTACTGCCTTGATGATGTTTTGTCATGTTATCCTATGTGAGAAACAAAGCACTAACGACGAGAAGTGTGATTTCAAAGAAGTGGGAGAGACTCGCACGAAATAACGGTTGCTAGAAAGAAAGGCAAAAAATGAAGCCATAAAAGGTTTTCCAAAGGTTCGAAATATGAAATGGATTGAACCTTCCCTCTATTTATAGGGTTAGGATGTGCAGAAATCGAAGTGGCATGATTCAAAACAGGCACGGAAAATGAGAACATCATATCATCCTCTGAACCGCCTCAGGAGTAAGTATAATAATGATACATGCAAGCGATGACGTCATTTCGAAAAGGGAGCCACGCGTCAGCAGCCCGGCGATGTCATACATTTCATCTCATTCACGTTGCCGCCCCTAGAGTGAGGTCAAATTCTCTAAAGACTAGGTTTGCATTTCCACCCATTGAAGACGTCTATCGAATATGCCTCCAATGAGCGGAGGCACTAACTGTTTGGGGTCAAATTTGGGCCTCTATGTCTTTACGCTGAAGGGTACGCCCATTGAGCATACGTCAACTAAAGTAAGGGTACGACTTGAGCATAGGGACAAAGGCGACGACAGTTAAAACTCAGCGTCCTCACTAGGGAGATGCTGACTACTTTTTGTACTTTTATAATTATTTCGAGGAGTGCCTCCTGCTATATAAAGAAGGCCTTCATAGTGTAAAAGGGCATCATTATTATTCTTGAATAATACAACTCTCTTATTTTCTCTTACTCTCTCTCTATCTCTATATCTAAAGAACACACATTCTCGAGTTCATATTATCAGATCTACTTTAATAATTTCATCTCTTTTATCTCTAGGTTTTATTATAATTGATTGCGATTTACCCTCATTTATTTTTGATTATTTTTAAGCTTGTAAAGTATATTAATAACTTTTGAGCCAAACACACATCACACTTTCTTAAGATATGGTCTTTTTCAGAATTTGAATAAGCGCGAGATGCTTCATACACATACTACTCTTTTTACTTAATTATTTTATTTGGGAAAAAAACTTTTCTAACAAACACTCGATTGCGTAAAGGAAACCCCTAGATTTAAAACTCATTGGTATCTCCCCTTTATAAAGTATTAATATTTCTTTTTCAAAATACATTTAAGAAGTGCTATGACTTTGCTTACCCCTTCAAATTACAGATTAAAATATTAAAACTTGTAAGAATTTGAAGTTTATGATTCATGATATTCTATTATGGAATCCAAATTAATAATTTATTATATTTAATAAATTTTTTAAATTTAAATTTGGATTAAAACTATTGAATTTGACCGAACCCGTTCTAGCTCGACCCTCACCCGACTTACTCATATATTTCCCTCTAAACCCTCACCCACCCCTTATATATATATATATGCTTTAATATTACAACATTTTCCACAAATGAAGTACAAAGCTCCATTAGTGTGAGCTTTGTATAAAACTCCTCTTTCTTTTCTTCTATTCTATTTATCACTTCATTCTACTTGTTATTAATTAAAGAAATAATGGCTTCCTTAGGTTTCTTGTTCTTCTTCTTGTTGCCATTGATATTGCTTGAGTTATCTTCATCTAGGTCAGTAATGGCATCAAAAACAAGGCATTTTAAATGGGACGTGGAGTATATTCATTGGTCACCAGATGGTAAAGAAAGTGTAGTAATGGGAATCAATGGACAGTTTCCTGGTCCAACTATTAGGGCGAAAGCTGGTGATACTGTTGCTGTTCATCTTACAAACAAACTACATACTGAAGGTGTTGTCATTCATTGGCATGGAATCCGACAGGTTCGTTATATACACTTACAGTATAAATATATATTATTTTAATCTCTCTATATCATATATATATATATATATATATATATATATATATATATATATATATATATATATATATATATATATATATGTCTCCTTGTTAATTATAGTTTACGGGTTTGAACTTGAAATTAGCTACTGATAGGTTATGTACAGCACGCTCCTTTGTGATGTAGCCTTTCCGTAGACTACGTGAACGCGATATGTTTTGTGAACCAAACTATATTTTTTTACTTTATATGTCCCTCCCTCCTTAATTAGGAAAAAGAGAATAGAAACGATCGTTAAGTTAATTATACTAGTGTTTTAACGTAGTTTAGCACATTATAGCAGGTAACTTTATTTATTTTGATATCAATTAATACTAATTGGATTTAAGTTATGAACGATGATGGAGTAATTTTTTTCTATATGGTTAGTATAGTTAACTTATTATAGAAGGTTATCTATATTTTAATGCCTACTTTTTTGTTTGGTTTCCTATAACCAATTTACTTGCTTCTAGGTCGTAACTTAACCTGTAAGAGTGGTAAGTTGATTATTCAAACTTTTTTCTTCTTTATTTTTTTTTTTTGTATAAATAAAATTTGAACCTTCTTCACCATTGAGCTGGACACTTTCCTTCCTTGTTGGTGTTCAATCCACCTAAATAACTTTTTTAACTTTTAGAAGTATAGAAATAGTGACATCTCTATTATTTGTGCACAGAGATAAATAAAGTTGAGTATAAATCTGCGGGGAACGCGTTTTTGTATTCTTTATTGTTTTAGAGCTATATTTAGTATTAGTGTTAGGTTAAATGGTTCTTATGTCTTTTACAGTAAAAGATGAAACAATTATTTAAGGATTTCTTTTTGTTAAAGAATTTGAAAAAACGATAAATGTAGAAGCAACTGTGTGTCTTATTATGCAGTATATTTGTTTCTTTATTATTGTTTTTTAAATTTTCTAATTGACTGACATTTCTTCTTTTTCCTTTTTCTGTTTTCCTTTAAATAAAATTTTATTTATAGATTGGAACACCATGGGCTGATGGAACTGCAGCAATTTCCCAATGTGCCATTAACCCTGGAGAGACATTTCTTTATAGGTTTAAAGTTGATAAGGTACATTCTTCTTTTTCTCCTCTTACTTATCTCTCACACTGATTCTAACAAGCAACAGTCGATTGTTTCTAATAGACCTTCAACTAAAAAAAATGAAAATACAATAGGGGAGAAGCCATGAAAAAAGAATCCAGAAAATACAAGAAAATCTAAGCCCAATAAAAAAGGACTCCAAATATTCGCTATTAGAGTGAGATGAGTCCTATTAGCTCTTTCCCCCAAGAATCACACGCAGATGCGGACCTACACTACAAGTTGAGAGGTCACTTGCATCCGAAAACTTCAGCAAAAACTATATAAAACTTTATACTCCCTCTGTTTCTATTTTCTTTTTAGCACGTGTCAAAAAGAATGATCACTTTTCTTATTTGGAAATAATTTATCTTTATACAATAATTTATAGAGACACAAAATAAATGTTTCTTATTTTACACCACAAGATTAAAAGTCTTCCCTCTTTTCTTAAACTTTTTACCCAGTTAAATGGATTCACATAGATTGAAGTATATATTTGTAAATGTCTTTAAAAATACAGCTATTAGCGTAAGTTCTAAAAATTTATATTGAATATTATAGTACATGCGACCGTCGAATCCAACCGCATGCGGCTCAAGTAGCAAAGCTTACTGCTATCCAAAAGTTACTGTGTTCTGATTATTCTGCTGGTGCACTTAAAAAGACATACAGTATTTAAATTATAAATAGACAAAGCATATGAACCTCTCAATGAAGTAATTAATTACTTTATTTTGGACTCATCATCATGCTACTAAGTTAGTGGAGATATACTAGTATAGTACCTTTGTTAAAGTAGGTCCAAATATCTAAAAGTTTTACCAACTATATCTTTGTTATCAAGTGGTACTTTTAGTTTTATTACTTATTCTTAACTTTTTGCCAACTTGCATTACAATATTGCAAAATCGTCAGATTTGGTCTGACGTGGGAAAATGTTGTTTTATACTGTATATAGTACTACTCAAAAGACAAAAAAGTAAAAAAATTAAAAAGTTCAAACTACAAAAGTGCTTTTGTTTTTCAACATTGTTTAACTTAATTTGGGTTAAAATTAAAAAGACAGATTATTATTTCAATCTTTACACTTTTTAAATAGCCAATACGTTCTTGCAAAAGTATGATCTCAATATACTTCTAAATACATACTATAAAATACGACCTATTTGTTATCGTATCTGTCAGGTTTAATTAATTTGTGTTGTAATCTTTGATTTTGTGGTATGTTTCATTTACTATCTTTTCGTACTTTTCTCTTTTTATCACTCGAGCAAACATCAAATAATCATTTTATTTGCATTTAACTTGTTTGACTAATAAGATGGAAAAAATTAAATACTCATGTCATTATATTTTAGAACCTAAAGGGAAGGAATCCTCTTTTTAAGTCCTACGTACTGCTCTTCTTTCAATCGCTCTTTGGTATTCAGAAGTAGAAAGCGAACTACTGGCCGTGGCCGAAAAGAGAGGTTTTTTTCTGCCTAAGTTACCCGGACTCTTCAAAAATACTGTTATGGGTATATATTCGATCAGAGACGGATCTAGGATTTAAGACTTATGGGTTCCACCGTAATTTAAGATTAATACAGTATGCAATAATAACTGGATTCACAATTGGATATTTACCAATATTCAGTGAATTGCTTAATGTAAATACATGGTCTATGTAAGAGTTACTGGTAAGCAACCCCCACTTCCAACCGAGAGGTTGTGAGTTCTCCCCAAGAATAAGGTGGGAAGTTCTTGGAGGAAATGATGCCGATGATCTATTTGGAAATAGACTCTCTACCTTAGGGTAGGGGTATATAAGGTCACTAATTTACTTTTTTATTTTAGTATTATACTGGGTTGTTGTTGTTGTTGTTGTATGTAAGAGTTACTGGGTTCCTGAAAACACCTAATCTATACATTAGGTCCACCCCTGTATTCGATCATCCAAAAGTAAAAAAAAAAAAAAGGTAACCCAGTTCATAATACACCTCGCATTTAAGTAGCTAGGTTCAGTGAAAAGGTCGCACCATCTTCCTCAGTCACAACTACTACTACCACCCGCCATTATTAACTATAACCACTCACCATCATCACCCTCAATCTAATAACCACCACTACCAATTAGTACTAGCTATTAGCATGAACCACACCATCAACTAAAATTACCACCAACCACCGCCTCTAGTCGGCATTCACCCATTAGCCATCACCACCAGCAACTAACATATTTTAAAAAACTATAAATTTTATTGATAGAATATTAGATTAGTTAGCATTTTATTTGTATTTTATGTTTGATTTTCAAATAAAGATAAATTTTATACATTTACATGTTAAAAATCAAACAATCATAATTGTTTCTTTTAAGTCTTCATGCACATCTTAATATATTTAAATATATATTCAGATTCATATATCTTGATCTTAATATACAAATGCGTATTCAAATTCAAATGTCTTAATCTTAAAAAACAAATGAGGCCTAACATTATTGTGATCCATTAGTTATATGAACAACTTTACTATTGCTCCCGTTTCAGCATGTATGATAATATTTTTAAAAATTCCGAGCAACGTAGCTTTCCTGACTGTCCCTATTTCCATGCACTTTCAATGGTTGCAATGCATGTTGGATTAATTAGTATGTGTGTGTGTGAAAAAAATTAACAGGCAGGGACATACTTCTACCATGGACACTATGGGATGCAAAGATCAGCAGGGCTATATGGTTCACTAATAGTGGAAGTTGGAGAAGGTGAAAAAGAACCATTCCATTATGATGGTGAATTCAATTTGTTGCTTAGTGATTGGTGGCACAAAGGTTCTCATGAACAAGAAGTTGACCTCTCCTCCAATCCTCTTCGTTGGATTGGAGAACCCCAGGTATACTCATATTTTTCCTTTTTTTTAAAAAAAAAAAATTTTGGGATTTTATTAATTTTTAACACAGTTCATAAATACTCCTATTAAGTTCAAATTCTAAATAGGCATTTGGACATAAGAATTGTAAAATTCGAAAAAATTGTGAAAACTTTTTTCAAGTGAAAATAATGATATTTGAAATTTAAAGTTGTGTTTGAACATCAATTTCAGTTTGGGTTGTTTTTGAAGTTCGTGAATTTTGAAAAAAATAATTTTCTAAAGTTTTTAAAATTTCGAATTTTTTTAAAATATATCTTCAAGTGTAATTTAGGAAAAAAGTGAATTTATTTTTGGAAAAAAATAAAAAAGTTTATCTCCAAACATTCTAAAAAATATCCTCCTCATTTTGTTTTGTTTATATTTTCCTTCCTTTTGTTTTTGTGCTTTTTGACAAAGCCCTCTGCTTGTTTCTTTGTCTTCCCAGCCATTTCGTACACGCTTCAATTATGCAAATCATACTTCAAAAAAGTTACATTTTTTAAAAGAAATTTTCATAGTCAAAACACTTTGCACGAAAAAAAAAAAAAAAATTGGAGTAAACACTACGTTTTACAAGTAGTGATTCGAATGGACTTCTGGTCCCAATGTTTTTTTTTGAACGATGATGTCTTTCTCCAGCCATTATAACCCTAACGGCTGATTCATGATTTAAAGGTGTCGGAATATATAAGTGAACTGCTATTTTTAAAGTATAGGATTATTTTTCTATATTGAAAATACACACATATATATATATATATATATATATATATATATATATATATATATATATATATATATATTCAAAAAAAAATATTGTAAGTTAAGGGGATATCATGATTTGTTTGGGATATTTTCGGGATTCTTTTGATTTCTCATGCGATATTTGATATTTCTTTTGAGATCTCGGCTAACCTGGATTTATGATGCGTAAGATTCGTTAAAGAGGAAGTCATTCTTAATTATTTTTTTCTTGTTCATTATCAAAGTTCGAAGCCGGAATCCTATCCATCCCACCACAATCATATTAGCAATAAAAGACATAATTTAAGAATAAATCCACGCAACATGCAAATATTTATTCGTTTATTACTTTATTCAAAATTTTCTATTGTTTTCCTTAGACAACAAACAGATCTTCAATTTCTTGTTCTTGACTTTTTGAAGAGCGTGTTCGACAGTAATCTCCGTGAATTTTTTTAATTATTAAACTTCGACATCTGACTGTTGTATTCAAATGATGAGATAAGCAATTATGATATAAAAAAAAATAATACTATGAGAAAGTTTCTTTGACATAAAAGAACAATATCGTAGTTTTTAAGACCAAAAGAGTAATTATCGCAGGTAATAACTATTAATCAAATTACTTGCTTTTTTCTTTTCAATATATTTTCTGAATAATAATTAAACACAACATTGTTTGAAAAACGAAAAAAACAATCAACTTGATGCTTTTATTTGATACCTTCTCCTTAAATATGTTAAAATAATTATTAAAAAATCCACTTTATCTTTCGGAAAAGAACTGCTATATTACAGAAAGAATTTATTTTGAGACGAAAAATCTAAACAACAACAACAAATGAGTGCAACATGTGTCCTACATATATGGTTTATCATCAAAATATGATTAAGTTATTTATGTTATTATACCTCAAATATACATTATTAATGGCCTATTCAAAATTTAAATTTAATAGGTTCATCTATTTAGAATTTTAGCCTTATAATTGTTGTACTATTCAAGATTCAAAATTTAATAGGTTCACCTATTTAGTTTTTTTTCTCTTATATTCATTGTATAGTTAAAATTATACATTTAAATTTTAATAATTTTTACATGTAATTTCATATTCAGTGTCGAAAGTTAATGATTCACTTGTATATTATTTAGTCATGATAAAAAATAATATGGTTAAATTTGGTACGTGTACATGGACAAGAGGGGTTGCTCTGATGGTAAGCTACCCCCACTTCCAACCGAGAGGTTGTGAGTTCGAGTATTATACTGGGTTTGTTGTTGTTGTTGTTTGGTACGTGTACATGGGGATCAAAGTTAACCTTTTCATGGTGTGAATTGAAAAAACAGACATTGTTGATAAATGGGAGAGGTCAATACAATTGTTCACTTGCGGCGCAGTTTAGCAAACCACCACTTCCGCAGTGCAAGTTAAGAGGGGGTGAACAGTACGCACCCCAGATTCTGCGCGTGCGTCCCAACAAGATTTACAGGCTTAGGGTTGCCAGTACTACTGCGTTGGCTTCACTCAACTTGGCCATTGGGGTAAATATACAAAACTTATTTCTTTCTTTTTTATCTTAAAAAACGGACAGTTTAGTTGCATTAAGCTTCCGCTATATACAAATTTGGAGAAAGCTCAAACCATAACGATTTATTATATGCAGCCTTCCGTTGTATTTCTGCAAGATGTTATTTCTACAGTCCGAACTTAATTATCAGTTATACTAAAACTACATTTTCTTTATTTTTTTAATAGTAAACATACAAAATTAATTTTCCAATAAAATATAGTAGTATTATAATTTTGCTATTGGATTGTGGTATGATGAGTTGTAGATTCTCTATTTCAAGTACTTTGACGCTTTGTGGGGTGCTATGGGATAGGGTATATAGTTGGATTAGTAGTGAAAGTGACGGAGTCCTAATTTTCAATAAGAGATTCAAAATATAAAAATTAAATAAATGAAGAAGGTTTTAACATATAGTATACTATAAATATACATCTAAAAATTTGCAACCTATCTACAAAACTTTCTAATAAAAAGTTAATTGACTCTACCTGGGCAAATATATATATATATACACACACACGTATGTCCCAAGTAAATTAAAATAGATTTTTTAAAACGATATAAATAATAAATTAAAGCATGCATATAATGAGTAATACAAATTTAAAAACGGAAAAACTACAAGGTCAATTTGATGAAGGTCTTCAGTATTGTCCAGAAAATTATCCATATTAGCTTATCATGCTTGTGACTTTTTACATGATTTTTTCGCATTGAAATACCATTTTTACTTTAAAACTCTTCCAAAAACTGACAAAAAGAAGAAATACAATTTGCTAAGTAAAAATTGTTATAGTAACATGACTTGAAATTAGAGTAGATTTTAAACATTACATATCACCATTGTCTATTATAGTTATTAGTTTTAACATGGATAATTCTATCTCTCAAAAAAAGAAGATACTTGCACAATAAAATTTGATTTGAATATCACCATTTATCTATTATGGTTACTAGTTCTATACCTCAGAAAAATTAATTGAAATCTAAAACGACCAACAGTTTATGACCACAGAAATAGGTCTCAATGGGATAGTGACTTAGAGAAGAATTTTAAATTTTTTTTATATAAAAAGACAAAATGTCACTTCTTTGAAAATAAGAAAACAGAAGAAGAAACTCCAAACTATCCTCATGTCGTTAGTATATATTTATTCATCTGCTTTTTGTTCTCTATTAGACAGTTTTTGATAAAATTCAAGTTATTAGATAAAGTAAAGAACCACTAAAAATGTTATTTTTTGAAGAGGAAGCCATCTTTCTTTGATGTATTTTATTTTACTTTACTATATATAAATATTTAGACATCCTATTGTGCACTTTTATAAAATGCTATAAGAATGTGAAAGATTTTGCAAGAAAATTATTACATTGGAAGATGAAAAATACAAACAACCAATGATAAGTAAGAAAATTATAATGTTGCAAAGAATGCAAAAAGTATAGAAAGCTTAATTATTAATATGGAATATGAAAGAAGCAAAAAATAAATATATAATTACATTTATGGACACAATAAAATTTTAGGAGTAACCTGAAGGGCAAAATAATAATTCAGCTTTTAATAGGAATTTTGGTCTTTTATATATATATATATATATATATATATATATAGAACAAAGAGGGCGATTCATGCAATTTTTTTGCATGTCATATACTTGTAATGTTGTTCTTCTCCTCAAAAATATCGTTAGATATATGTCAAATTCAGAGCCGCCTAGGGGGTAAGGCTGGTGAAGCGGTGACTTTAAGCCCCATGAAATTTAAGGCCCCAAAATTTTAATTTATCTTCAAAAATTAGTCTAATTGACTTTTGATACTTGAAATGTGTCACTAATTCAAACAGATGGAGTATAAATTATATGTAAATTGTAGTTTTGATCGGATTCTATACAAATATGTATATTTAAGTTGTAGTGAAATAGTATTTGCTAAATAAAAAATTAAATATGAAACAAAAACAAAACTGGTTGAATAAATTTAAAATCCCGTATATATACAAAAAAAAAGAAAATCACATAAAAGTATATATATTTTTGTTAATTAGATTTAATGGCTTAAGGCCTTTTAGTAAAGCTTGGCTTTAGGCCACAATATGGATTGAGCCGCTACTGGTCAAATTCTCTAAAAATAGTACGTATATTTTTTTGGATATTCAACATGAGTGTGATAATATTTTGTAGAGTTTGAACAACGTAGCTTACAATTGACCAAGCATGATGCATTTATCATTATGCATTCTTCCATATTAAATTTCATGAATAGCTATATTTTCCCTTTTTAAAATAAAGAAAATCAATTCTTACATGTATTTTCTCTATACTATTGTGGTTATACATTCTTGCTTTGAGCCGGGGTCTATCATAAACAATTTCTTTAGATGTAGTTCTTACATGTATTTGTGTTTATATATAGGGTCACAAGATGGTGGTAGTAGAAGCAGATGGAAACTATGTTCAACCATTTTCAGTAAAAGACATGGACATTTATTCAGGTGAAAGCTATTCAATTGTTTTCAAAACAGATCAAGATCCTACCAAAAACTATTGGATTTCAATAAATGTAAGAGGAAGAGAACCAAAAACACCTCAAGGCCTCACATTATTAAACTATCTTCCGAATTCTGCATCCAAATTTCCAACTTTACCACCACCTATAGCACCCCTTTGGAATGATTATAACCATAGTAAGTCATTTTCTAACAAAATTTTTGCCCTAATGGGATCACCTAAGCCACCACCTCAGAACCATCGTCGCATTATCCTGCTCAATACTCAGAACAAGATCGATGGTTATACGAAATGGGCTATAAATAACGTGTCGTTGGTCTTGCCAACGACACCTTATTTAGGCTCGATTAGATATGGCATAAACGCTTTTGACGCGAAACCACCACCGGACAACTTCCCTAGAGACTATGATGTCCTAAAACAAGCACCAAATTCTAACTCTACATATGGTAATGGTGTGTATATGCTAAAGTTCAATACTACAATTGACATTATCCTACAAAATGCAAATGCCTTAGCTAAAGATGTTAGTGAAATTCATCCTTGGCATTTGCATGGACATGATTTTTGGGTATTGGGATACGGAGAAGGGAAATTTAGTGAAAAAGATGTCAACAAGTTCAATTTAAAGAATCCACCATTGAGAAATACTGCTGTGATTTTTCCCTTTGGCTGGACTGCATTAAGATTTGTGACAGACAATCCTGGAGTTTGGGCTTTTCATTGTCATATTGAGCCACATTTACATATGGGAATGGGAGTTATATTTGCTGAAGGTGTTCATCTTGTCAAGAAAATACCTAAAGAAGCTTTGGCTTGTGGTTTGACTGGGAAAATGTTCATGAGTAACAAGAATAATTAATTCATGTTAAAATAAAATTTGGTTTATGATGAAGTTTGGTGATGATTTTTGTAATTTAATTTTGGCCGTTGAAGGTGAGAAGAAATCTTTAGAAAGTGGTGTGATGTGGTTATTTATTTGTGAGTGTGACTACGCTATTAAGAGGCAATGGCCTCAAGGCTGTTTGGAAAAATGTATTTCACTTGTGTTTCTTGGCCATTATTCTAAGTTTCTTTTAGATTAAGGTTATGCATTTGTGTATACTTTAGATTTACACTATTACTCTCTTTGAACCTTGTAAGGTGACAGTTCAAATTAAGAAAAGGAAAATCAGTAAGTGAAATAAAGTGTAATAACTCTAATAACATGTTTTAAAGTCGTACGTGCCTAAGATCAAAGCGAACAATATCACTAGTGGGATGAGTTGTTACATATGATATCATAGCTTCTTCGCACGCAACCTTGAATGGTGGTGGGACAAACCTCAGCAAATGCGGAGTCCCTAATGTGGGGTGTATGTTACACTCTAGACGAATTTCACATTGACAAAACACGAGAGAGAAGCTGGCTATATAAGTAAACACGTTTTACCCTAGTGACATGTTTTGAAACCGTGCGAGCCTAAGCCCAAGCGAACAATATCACTAATGAACTGAGCTATTACATAAAGCACATTATTCATGATATTAAGCGTGCACATAGAAGATCATGTAGGAAAATAAAACTAATTAATCAAAGGGGTTTTAATTTGGATATCTCTAATCTTACAAGTATAATTCCTCTATATTGAGAATCTTGTGAGAATAAAATTTTACATTATCCATCAGAATAAAACTAACACAATATCTTAATGCATGAGCTATTATTAACCCAAAGGTTGAAAAGACATCCAACAAAAACTACTACGTCTCAGTTCTAAACATTGAGCAACTCCAAAAACAATATAAAGGGCGATGTTTTAGACGCGCTTCTTAACATAAGCTAAAATAGCTAGAAGAGCTTGATGTAGCTCACATTGAGCACATGTTATTGGACTTGGTTGTAGCAGGGATAGATACTACATCAAAAACATTGGAATGGTCAATGGTAGAACTGTATTGGGGAAAAATATATACATAAATGATATTATAATATTTTAGGCCTATGACTATTCCAAAAAAGTGTGGCCTAAACTAGTAAAAAATGTGGCCTTTGATCAAAGGCCACATTATTCGACTTTAGGCAACGCTTTATTTGGGTGGCCAAAACTAGGTAATCTATCCATCATGTGCACAAAAACGGGCAGATTCAAGCATGCGAGTTTCACATGAAGGAGATAAGCTTAACTTGGTGTATTTAATATCTCCTGATCGAAAAGGTTGCATAATTGATAAGGAGAAGTACTCCTTAATCAAAGAGAACACTATTCAAGATAGGGAAGGAGTTAGAAGTTGAAATCAACTAGAACTCTTCCACCAAGGAAGAGTTGCATCAGAACTCTAGTTATTTCTTCATCTACTAACTCTATAAATTGCAGGATGTTCTCACATTAAATGGTTGCACAAAAACGCAGAAGATAAATGTGAATTGGAAGCAAAATAGCAAAGCTTTTTTGCAAGTAATTCGTGTGTGATTCAAGTGTGCAAACCTGAAGCTACAAGAACTAGATTGAAGAACCAGCTCCATAAAGAGTTCTATGTATCTTTCTTTATTTCTTGTTAAATTGTAGTAGATGTTTTCATATTGTACCTTTCAGCTTTTATAGAAGCAATTGTAAGGTATTTTGAGTATTCAAGTTAGAGTTAACTTGATGTTGACACAACAGTTAGAGGCTGGTTGCCACAACAGGATTAGAGTTAATCCTTAGGTTTACATAGAGTTTTGTCTCAGTGATTTTAGTGGAAGTTTGAGAAAATCCTACTGAGTAGTAGGTCATAGTTTTTTCACCTTTTGAGCCAGGTGTTTTCCACGTAAAAATCTATGTGTTATTTATTTTAAGTACTTTTAATTCCGCAAATAGTTAGTTCATCTAGAAGAACTAAGTCCTTCCAGAAGCAGTTTAAGCAAAAAAATGGTACCACACAAATCACCCCCCTCTTGTGTGGTATTAAAGTTTAGAACATCAATTGGTATCAGAGCAGATTATCCTTAAAGAGGCTAACACCTTAGGAAAAGATCAACATGAGTGCACCACCTGGGAACTAGGAGGGCAATCTACTGACAGGCCTCCACTCTTCAATGGCCACTACTACTCTTGGTGGAAAAACAGGATGAGAGATCACATCATAGGAGAAAACTATGAACTCTGGGACATAATAACTGATGGTCCTCTAGCAACTACAAAGAAGAATGCTGAAGGAGTGGATGTGCCAAAGACGAGAGCTGACTGTACTGGTAGTGACTTTGAGAAAGTGGGAAACGAATGCAAAGGCCAAGAAATGGCTTGTGTGTGGACTTGATCCAGACGAGTACAATAGAATTAAAAGTTGTACCACTGCTAAGGAAATCTGGGACACTTTGCAAGTGGCTCGTGAAGGAACACCTCAAGTGAAGAGGTCCAGAGTAACACTACTGTATTCTCAATATGAGAATTTCACCATGAAGGAAGGGGAAACCATCCAAGAGATGTATACAAGGTTCACCACCCTAACAAATGAACTTAAGTCTCTTGGAAGGGTTATTCTTAAAGAAGAAAAATTTGAGAAGACTTTGACAAGGGTATTGCCAATCTCTTGGGAAACAAAATCAGAGCTATTCAGGAATCAAAGAACATTTTCACTCTTAAGTTGGATGAGGTAATCGGAAATCTCACTGCATATGAACTTAGAAGGCAAACCATGAAGATGGATGCACCTAAGAACGGAAGGAGCATGTCATTCAGAATCACCGAAGGGTCTGATCTTGAAGAGGATGAAATGATCATGATCACAAAGGATTTTAAGAAGTACCTAATGAGAGAAACTGGTCCTTCAAGAAGTGGAAGCTACAACAAACCAAATGTTCCTGAAAAACAAACCAATGAGGGGTATTACAAGTGTGGGAAGACTGATCACCACATCAAAAATTGCCCTCAATGGGAAATTGAATGGAAGAAGGAAAGAGCTGAACGAAGGAACAGGAAGAAGGAACATGTTCATCACAAGAAGAATAAAGGATTAACAAAGACTATGGTTGCTGCTTGGGGTGAAAGCTTAGATGATCACTCAGAAGATGAAGATGAACAAGCACTAATGGCAATTGGGAAATCCGATAAGGAATCTGAGGTAAGTATAAATCATCTCAAAGACAAGATTAATTTTTTGTCTAAAGAAAGTCTCTCTAAATTACTTCTAGATTTCATTGATGAATTTGAGGTTATAAACAATGAAAAGGAACAACTTTCTAAGGAGTGTGTGATTCTCAAAGCTAAGTGCAAAAACTTGGAATTTAGGGCTAGTAAAAGGGATAGTAAAAATGTTGAGTTGAAGAACTAGGTTCATGAACTTGACACCACAATCCTAGATCTCAAATCTAAAACTCTAAAATTGAAATTAGGAACTGGTAAAGAGGAATCTGATCACACACAACTCACTTTAGAAGAAAATGTAGGAAAAATGAAAGATGAGTTGTACAAAAGAGATAAGATAAGAGTCCTTAAGGAGGATCTAAACAAGGTTAAGCACGAGCTAGATAGAACATGTAAATGGAATAGGTCCTCCGATGCACTTTCATGGTTACATGAACACCATAGTAGCAACAAGAGAGGACTTGGCTACGGGACCCCTGCACCTAAGCGGGATCCCAAAAGCAAGTACATCATACTTCCTGAGAACAAAATTTGTACACATTGTGTTAAAACTGGTCACTATAAATCTAAACGTATTGCAAAAGAAAAGGCTAGTAAAAAGAAAAAAGAATTTGTTCAAGGGAAAAATAGGCTGCGAGGATGAGCTAAAAATAATTTGATTCACCCTTTTGCCTATAGAAAGGTACCCAAACTAGTTTGGGTTCCTAAGACTAAACCCTGATTTCCTTTTATGGGTGCCAAGTGAAAGGGAGAAGCCAAATATGGTACGTGGATAGTGGCTGCTCAAAGCATATGACAGGAAGCAAGAACCAGTTCCTTTCACTTGAGAACCTCAAAGAAGGTAATATCTCCTTTGGAAATGGGAAGAAAGGTAAGATCATTCGGGTTGGAAAGGTAGGTAAGACTGATTCTCACTCTATTGAGAATGTCTACTTGATAGATGGCCTAAAGTACAGTCTTTTCAGTGTATCACAATTATGTGATAAAGGTAACTTGGTAGCATTCACTGTCACACCCCTTTTTTATACCAAAACCAAACCTTTCCACTAAACCCTCTTAAATTAATAAAAGAATTTTGTAAAAAAAACTTGGAAAGGGTTTTCAATTTTGAAAGTGACAAAAATTTGTGTTTAAAAGGAATTAACTCAGAGTCGCCACCTGACATTGATTTCGGTGTGCCAGGCCACCGTTTTTTAAAATGATTTTCCTTTTTCCTTTAAAACACTTTAGACTCCAAAACTAAGTCTGCACCAGAGATTCGGGTAAGGGGGTTCATTTGATTCGGGGAGAAGGTGTTAGGCACTCCCGAAATCCCGTAACTAGCACGGTTGCGTACTTGATCAAGTTGGCTTTCAAAACATTCAAATTGAGGTAAAACACACACAAAAAATAGAATAAACACACAAGAGGCTCGAGGTCGTCCCCACCTAATAAAAGAAAATAAAAAGGAAATGAAAAGAAAAATCCTAAGCTATTACGTATTTCTCCACCATGCTCGTCAAGGCCTCCAAATACAAATACTTCGGGGCATACCTCGGATAATAATATTTACAAACTTCATGAGGCATTCCTCAAATAAATTCAACTACGGGAACGACTTTTTGCCTCGAATCAACGAAAATCCTAAAACTTGCCTACCCAAGTATTATCGGCCTAAGCATGCTCCTAACGCTTTCATTAATTAAAAGAGCTAAAAAAATATAGAATTCATTCGATATCCACATTTCTTTGGCTTCATCTACATAAAAGAATAATTTTCCCTTGTTAATTAAACTACAGCCAACACGTGTTATGTCTATTTGACATTTCCCTGCCCATCTGCTTTAATATTTCATGTCATTAAAATTCATCCTACTTCAATTCTTACCCAACAAATACAAATAAGAATGAAGTAATCAGACAATCCATAACTAAGCATTTATCACATGAATTTCAAATAGCAAGTAAATTAAGCACAATAGAAAAATTATTTGAAATAATGTCGAAGTTTAGGAGGAGGAAGAGAAGTGAACCTCAACCAAACTTTCGAATGATAACAGCAAATGCCGATCAAAACACTCGAGCGGCGATCAACAACAATAGACTCGAAACAACCAGTTAAGCAAATCCTTTCTTGAGACAAAATCAGCAAGCACAAGATTTCAACTTCAAAATTTGAGAGCAATAATAGAACCAGAAGCTGCGAATCTGCCTGGATTGAACCTCGGACAGCGACTTTGAATCGAGCCCGGAAATCTGAAGGATGTTCGTTAATAATTTTGCTCAGAATCAAACTTGAATGAATATAGCAATGAAAAGCTGGTATTCAAGATCCAACACGAGAAGCCACATAAACGCTTAGATGAACGGCCATGGATTTGATATCACCATCGATAAAGCAACAACAACAATAATTTTTTTTGCTTACGACGAAACTTTTGATTAAGGAGAAATAAAAACTGAAATCAAAGATGGGAAACGCAGCTACGAGTGAAACTCGAACAGTGATTAAACTCGAACGACAGCAGTAAAGTACTAGATCCAAATTTCCATTCCCAAAATCCCAGTAACGGAGATCGAACCCACCCCAAAACAGAGAACCGGACCGGAAACCTCAAACGAAGGCAGTGAACACGATCTTCGACCTCAAACAGACACTACCACCATATAAACTCGATCTTTTCTGATCTTCAACTCCTTTGTTCGTATGTGTGCACGCGACTTTGGGTGGTAGAAGAGTGGCCGTGATGGTTGGGATCTTAGTTTTCTCTAGAGTTTAAGGTGTAGAGAAGATGAAGCTCAAAAGGTGAGGGGTCTATTGGGTATTGCGGCTGCTGGCTATGGCTGGTCGGAGATGGAGGCTGGGCGGCGGAGTAGCGACAGTGTGGTGAAGAAGAGGGTACCGACGGCTAGAGGCTGATTGGAGATGGAGGCTGGGCGGCCGTGGCTACTGGCGTGGAGGTGGGGGGCGACGACGCTGGTCTGGGTCTGGCCGCTGGGGAAAGCAGAGGTGGGCGGCTGCTGGAGCGGCTGGCTTCTCTTTCTCAGCTAGGGTTCTGCTAGGTTTTTTCCTTGATGTATTTTGATGATGAAGAAGGGGTTGGGCGGATGGTTTCTTCAGTTGGCTGGGGTTTGTTTGTTGATGTTAAATGAAGAAGGAGACGGGGTGGCGGCTGGTTTTGTTTTGTTCAGCTAGGTTTTTTCCTCCTCTTTAATGTTGGTTCTTGAATGGTTATGTTGTAGAAGATGTGGGCTAGGGTTATGGGGTATGGGCTGGGAGGTGGACTACCTGTTTTGGGCCTCCTCTATTGCAAAATGGGGCCCAAAATTTGTAATTCTTTAATTTTAACAATCTATTAAGTAAATAACCCAATGCTTTGAATTAAAATCAAATTAATTTCAATTAATTAAATAAATTATGTAATAGCATGAAACTATTTTTGTATTTTTTCAATTTTATGATAAAAATAATGTAAAAGAGTTAAAATTAGTGTAAATAGCTAGATGAGACCTAAATTAAATATTCTACGCTAAAACGGGTAAGATTTCGGGGATGGTCAAAAATTACGTGTCAACATTCACCACTATCAAATATTTTATGATTCATCTTACCATTGATAAGATTGTTTTGCAGGGAAAAAGAGTAACCAATACATGCATTGTAGATTTGTCCACACTTTCAGAAAATGAACTCACTTGCTTAAGTGTGTTCGACAATGATCCCCTCCTTTGGCACAAGAGACTTGGATATGCAATTAAGATTCAACTCAACAAATTAGTCTCCAAGGATCTGGTAATAGGGCTGCCTAACATCAGGGTTAAGGAAGGCAAAGTTTGTGAGGCTTGTGCAAGGTGGAAGCAGGTAAGATCCTCTTTTAAATGCAAGAAAGTGGTAAGCACCGCCAGAACGATGGAACTGGTCCATATGGATCTCTGTGGTTCAATGAAAACATTAAGTAGAGGTGGTAAAAGATATGTGATGGTGCTTGTTGACGATTACTCTAGGTTTATACGGACATTATTTTTAACATCAAAAGATGAAGCATTTGACATGTTTACTTCTTTTGAGAAAAACTCAGAAACAACTAGGTAATCAATTTGCATCAATTAGGTCTGATCATGGAACTGAATTTAAAATTGCTAAGTTTGCTGAATATTCGCATTCTACATCATAAATAGTTGCATGACTAGATATCTTGTTAAGAAGATTCCATGTGAGTCACTTAAAGGGAGAAAGTTGAATATATCCCATCTTAAGGCATTTATATGCAAGTGCTTTGTGTACAATAATGGCAAAGACTTCCTAGGTAAGTATGATCCCTAAAGTGATGAGAGAGTATTCTTAGGATATTCTTCACATAGTAACGCTTATAAGATATATAGTAAAAGAACTATGTGTGAAAAAAAAATTGTATATGTTATTTTTTTAAAAAAATAACATTCTTTCTGAGAGGCAGGAACAAGATAATGAAGAGATTGGGTTAATAAGAAAATCAAATGGTGAAATCACAGCCCAGACTAAAGCTGCACCAGAAGAAGGAACGGGTGATGGAACAAGTTCTTCTACCCAAGGCAACATGATAGGGGGAACTGACTAGAGAGGAACTGATCCTCAAACCTCGAGGGAAACTGTCCATGAATATATTCCTTAGTAACAAAACCAGAAAGATACATGTGAAAAAATTGACACTCCTATTGAAACATCCACAAAATTGGCTATAAATGAACCTGGTTTATCTGTTGATCAGAAGTTGTATAGGGGAATGATTGGTTCTCTTTTATATCTCACTACTAGTAGACCTGATATTGTGTGCAGAGTATGTCTTTGTGCTCGATTTCAAGTTTTCTTGTGGATAGAAAGAGCACCTTAGGTATGGCATACTTTATTGGTTCATGTCCTGTGTCATGAGCTACCAAAAGGCAAAATTCAATGGCCTTATTTACTGCTGAAGCTAAGTATGTTGTTGCTGCTTCATGATTGTGCTCAATTGTTGTGGATCAAGTAGTAGTTGATGAATTTTGGTATTGAAGTTGGTTGCATCCCTATTTTTGATAACGATAGTGCTATTAGTATGACAAAAAAATCAGTACATCATAAGAGAACTAAGAATATAGATGTTAGGCATCATTTTTTAGGGACAACTATGAGAAAAGCTTAATCACTATGGAGTTTTGTGCTATTAACAAGCAAATTGCCGACATCTTCACAAAAGCCTTAAGTAGAGATCACTTTGAGAGGAACAAGTTGGAATTAGGGATGATTAAGATCACCTAAAAGGACCAGTTCAAGGTTAAACGAAAAAAAAATTAAAAATAAATTTGGTTAGAAAGTCTATAATTGTGTATAATTAGATTAATTCTTGCTCAGACTCATACTTTCCATAGTATACTCTTGTGCCATGTGTTAAAATGACTCATTAATCTCTAATGATATTTTCTCTATTTTTGCAAATTTACACTCACACAAGAGAATTATCAGTGAAGAACATGGTTCATCGAGTAACACGGTATATTTTTTGCACTCTGCATAATTTGAAATAATCATATTTGGATCATGAGCAGAGTCCTACAAAATACCAAACTATTTTTGGACTTATCCGTTACAAGTGAACCAATCCCGTTCAACAACGTTCCAACAGAACGGAAGTACCTAGATTCTAGGGATACACTCCAACGTCTCTTCAAAACTACATTTTAGTTTGATTGAACTTCTAAGAGTCTGAAAAGTTGTAGCTACCACATCAATTATTCCTCAATATATTGATCAGCTTTAGTGTATTTCTTACTTCATCTCTCATGTCGTCAAAAACTCTCATTCTTCTTTCATCTTCCAAACACATCCTAATTCTCTTCATTTCCATACCCTAGCCCAGATATGTCGAACACTTCTGAAAATACTTCATCACCACCACATGAAACTACTTCCACACCTTCTACAACACCAATCTCTAAGAAAAGTGGAGAACGATGATGGCTCATAAGATTGTCGTTGAAAGAGAGCAGATCAAGAAAATAAACAAGTTATTGAAAGCAAGTAGGGAAGAAGAATCCTAAAAATCTGAAGATTCATTAAGTCTACTACTAAGGCGGAAGAAAGTAGGTATTCCAAAACTGAACAAGTATCTTCTGAGTCTAAAGTTTTTCCTAAGACAATTTTTAAAGTTGCTGCAAATTTGGAGAATACATTTGTAGGATGTATAGCAGGTGTAGAGTCTACATAATTTGGAGAAGTTGGTGGTAAAAATGAAAAAAGAGAAAGAGAAAGAGCAAGAGCGCTAGGAGTGCTATGAGGGGAAATGGGACAATAATGGCTGATTCTTCACCCACTCGTGTTGCTATAATAAAAGAAACAGGTGCAATGGTTGTTTGGGGTGAGGAATTTACTGAAATAGAAGAGAATGTGAGCAAAATAGGGGGAAGTGGGTCTCGCAAAGCTACTGAGGGGTTGATTCAACTCGAAAAAATATAGATGAACTTGTTCCATCTAAACAGGAAACCCTTGCGGACATACTGATAGAGTTACAATGGCACCAAAACTCGTGCCATTGCTTATGGTTTCATTCTCACAAATATGTTTGAACATTTGAAGGTATTAATGAAGAAATGGGAGGTTACTACAGGAAAGGATCATTTTTACTCTGCTTGCTTGCGATTATAAAGTCAATGTCATTCTTAATGAACCTGGTTCATCTAAAAAGATACCTACCAATAGCAAAATCAGAGTCTTGGTACAGGAGAGTGAGGCAAAAGACATTGAGATAACAAGGCTGAAGACACAATTGGTTGAGGTAAAATCTGAGAGAGATGTTCTCAGAACTAAACTTGCAAGGGAAAAGGACAAGAATGATGGAATTCTTCAAGACATGATGAAACTTCTCCAAGAAAATAAACCATTCCCTACCTCTTCCAAGCCTTAAATTCTAGCATAGTGTAGATCAACCAGTGACCCAGTTCGGGACGTTTTGTTTCTTTTGCTCATGTTTTCAGTATTTTTATTTCTTCTTATGCTTTGTGGTAGAATCTTATCAATCATCAATGAAATTCACCGTTTTTTCTCTAACTGTTTGTTTATATTTCTTTGATGGTTGAAATTCTTAGTTTGATCTATGAAGATTAATCCATATTTGCATTTGAGGTACCCCAGTGGCCATGAGTAAGCTTTAAAATCTGGTTATCTCACATTTCTTATGCAACTTTTCGATGATGCCAAAAGGGGAAAAAAGATTGTGCTTTAAACAAGTGATGTTTACACTTTGAACAGTGATGTTTATAACCTAATGTACCTAGTTCTTGATGATAAGTGATAAAAAGGAAAAATATTTCTAACATTGTGTTGATATTGAGCTGAGTTGAAACAGAGCTAAGCTTATGAAAAGCACAAAGTTTGTCATCATCAAAAAGAGGGAATTTGTTGGTCCAAGTAAAGGTTAGTTTTGAAGAATGACAAAGAAACTCATGATGAACCAGGTCCATCCAGTGGTACATCCCTCAGGTGCACAAAAACGGGCAGATTCAAGCATGCGGGTTTCACGTGAAGGAGATAAGCTTAACTTGGTATATTTAATATCTCCTGATCGAAAAGGTTGCATAATTGATAATGAGAAGGACTCCTTAATCAAAGAGAACACTATTCAAGATAGGGAATGAGTTAGAAGTTGAAATCAACTAGATGTCTTCCACCAAGGAAGAGTTGCATCAGAACTACAACAACAACAACTACAACAACAACCTAGTATATTCCCACAAAGTGAGGTCTGGGGAGGGTAATATGTAGACATGCCTTACCTCTACCCAAGAGGGCAGAGAGGCTGTTTCCAATCGACCCTCGGCGCAGGGGCAATTGGAACTCTAGTTATTTATTCATCTACTAACTCTATAAATTGCAGGATGTTCTCACATTAAATGGTTGCACAAAAACGCAGAAGATAAATGTGAATTGGGAGCAAAATAGCAAGGCTTTTTGCAAGCAATTCGTGTGTGATTCAAGTGTGCAAACCTGAAGCTACAAGAACCAGATTGAAGAACTAGCTCCATAAAGTGTTTTCTGTGTCTTTCTTTATTTCAAGTTAAATTGTAGTAGGTGTTTTCATATTCTACCTTTCAGCTTTTATAGAAGCAATTGTATAGGTATTTTGATTATTCAAGTTAGAGTTAACTTGATGTGGTCGCAGCATTTAGAGGCTGGTTGCCACAACAGGATTAGAGTTAATCCTTAGGTTTACAAAGAGTTTTGTAAATACAGTTTTGGCTCAGTGATTTTAGTGAAAGTTTGGGAAAATCCTACTGAGTAGTAGGTCGTGATTTTTTAACCTTTTGATCCAGGTGTTTTTCACGTAAAAATATCGGTGTTCTTTATTTTATGTACTTTTAATTCCGCAAATAGCAGTAGTTAGTACATCTAGAAGAACCAAGTCCTTCCAGAAGCAGTTTAAGCGAAAAATTAGTCCCACACAAATCGCCCCCTCTTGTATGGTATTGACGTTTAGAACATCATAGCTTCTTTAGAAGAGCCAATAGATAGCCTTATAATCTATAGCACTTGATCAAATCAAATTTGTATCAGACACTTGTATCATAGGAGGAGAATCACAATAATGTTTACCATATATCCGACAATATTCCAGATAAAGATCACAGGGATATCAAAATATATTTCAATAAAAATTTTACCTTTTGAGAAGATTCATTAAGTAGGTTGCCCACAAGTTCTTTCGAAGCAGTTATAAGTGGCTATATGTACCAATGAGGACGCTCATAAAAGATAAAACAAATGAATAAAAAAATAAATGAAAGAAAATTATGATTTGTTAAGGAACAAAAGGGTCTCATAATGCAGTTAAATTTCTTGGATTCATATAATTCACTTCATCAAGCATGCAAGCAATAAGTTATTGAATATAAATGGTTGCCTTAGGTCTGTTGGAGCAATCGAGTAAAATAAAAGGAGATTCAACGACAAAATCTAACCTAGCAGATATTAAATAGACACAAATTAAAAACAGGAAAAGAGAGATAATTTTAGCTTCGCAAAGTGCCATTTTCCTTCTCTTTTCTTTGGGCCAGAGTTCAATGTGCTAGTGAATTACTTTATCGTATTAAGTAGTTCGGCAGCAGAAGCTCCAACTACAATTTATTGTTAGTACTTATGGCAATATTTAAATGTAAATGATAAACTCTAGTTAGTAGACTCATGAATTAAGCCATTGACATGTGAAGATGAAAAAATAAGCTAACCTTTTATTCCTTTTTTGTTTTATAATAAGTAAAATATGAATAACTTACCACAGTATCTTTGTAAGCAACATGAACATCAAATATGAAGCTTCAAAGCTGTAAATTATAGTCCAAATCCATGTGAAATGAGATGTCCATATAGTTACTAATATAAGAAAAGATTTAACAAATATTAGACGTAAAAATGATAAATTTATTTTCTTCGCTTTTATTATCATGAACCTAGTTTACAATCTTTTAGCAGTGAAATCAAAATTAGCGTAAAATAACCAGCTAGAACTTTATTCACTTATCATCAAAGCAGAAGTGCTTAAGGTGGCAAATCTTCCAACTATAAATTCATACATATATATGCTTTACATAGTTATCACATAAATGCGCAGATAAAATACTCGAAAAGAAGTTGCTATAAATTGAAACCTATTATACATTCTCTCTTCTGGTGAATATAACATTTTAGTAATTTACTAATGGCATCAAATGACGTCCTCTTTATCTTACTCTCATCGGCTTCCATCAACCTCATTGCTCCTACTACAAACCCATCTAATTCTTTTTTGACCCGTTGAACATAAAATTAGAACAAATTAAGTAGTTATAGTAAGTCATTTTGCCAACTTCAGTATAGATCGTAAGTAATAATTGACATGACATAAATGCATTACTGACCTTGCAAAATTCTAAAAAAGTATGTAAAGAATAAAAGTCATATTTTTTACAAGTGTCGAATAAATATTACCAATACCACGCGTACTCTTGCAAAATTAATAGATCCCATCTGATGCCTCTACTTTTGTTTTTTCCTGTTTTTAGAATTTTTATTGAATCTGGCCTGGCATAAAAAGAAGTTTACTAATTAACAAATCAAATGGGAAAAATAATATAATGCAACAGGAAAAAGAATATAATGCAACAATATGTTCAATAGTAGAAATGCACAGTATAATCATACTTGGACATCTGAATGTGCAGAAATGCAGAACGTTCTGCAGAAATGCAAAAAAGAAAAAAAAAACTGTGCAGAAATACAGAATTGCAGTGCAAAAATGCATAAACTATAGAAATGCAGTGCAGAAATGCAAAAATACTATACAGAAAGCAAAGAATGCTAAAACAATGTGCAGAAAAGCAAAAATTGCTGGAATGCTATGCAAAAATATAGAAACACTATGCAAAATTGCAGAAATTGCCGAAATGCAGTGCAGAAATACAGAAAAATTGTGCAAAAACGCGAAAATACTGTCCACATATACAGAAATTTCTGAAATGCATGAAGCAAGGCAGGGGCGGACCTACATGGGGAGGTGAGGGTCACCAGCACCCGTTAGCCTCGGCAAAAATACACTATATGCTTTATATATATATATGTATATATATACAGCAAGGTATCATTAAATAATATATGTGTGCACCCTAAACATAAAAGCTGGGCAGAGGAGTTGGTTTAAGAAAGCTCTCAAAGTTCCTTCAATTCTTTGATGTCCCAAGTTCGAATCTTCTCTCCTACAACCTATAACTTTTATAATTCAACTGTACTTTTATATTTTCTTGAATTTAATGATTGTTTAATTACTTAGTAGTCAACTAGTTATATTTTTATAACCTTTTCTGAATTTAATTATAATTTGATACTTCTACCTAATAATAAACTTAAAACTAATTAACTTTTCTTCTTTCAAATTCTTGGCTCATTCAAATGTCACCCTCCACAAATAGAGTATCAAACTTTTCTGCCTCCCTTCAATTTAGTTAATTCTTTTTTATTTCTCTGCATCTCTTCTAAATTCGATAATCCTATTTAGTGATGACAACGATGACTGTATTTGAGTCTCTTCTTCTTTGATTTTATTTGAGTTAGTTTTTTCATATTGAAAATATTACGATAGAAATATATTACAAATATTTGTGTTTTCAATTTATGTAAATTATACCCAAATTAGTTGTTGACTCTTGCATCACTTTGAGGAGAAAGCATTAAATTATATTTCAGATATGTAAAATACTATATTAGTCAAGGAGAAAAAGTTTGTATTGATTCAATATTAATTTAGTTATAGTGCTTACATATGAATGGTCAATTGGAGCTGTCGATTATCGAAAATAATTTATCTAAAAAGTTAAAATAGAAGAAATATCCTTTTTTGATTGAGAAGGAAGGATCCTTCTGTGATTGAGAAGAAATATTCTTAGGTGATTGAAGAAAATATTATTTTACTTGGAATTGTTATTTTTAGGACATTCTTGTTCTTATGAATTTAGATAATGTATTCTTGGCGAAGTTTAATTCTTTTCAGTCAAGTTATAGTTTACCTCTCATTTTATAGATGGTTTTGATGTGAAATCACATAATTCCGGTCCTGATATGAGTTGACGATGTACTTTATGTTTTGTTAGTACCAAATTAATTATATTCGATAATATCGAAGTTTGTATTTTGATAATAGTTATCATTATTATTAAATTTTTATACACTTGAACATCGAACTTTATGGCTATCGGGTGCTTGGTACACTAAAGATAGTGCAGCCCCGATGCTCAAATCCTGGGTCTGGGTCCGCCCCTGAAGCAAGGGAAATAAAAATTATTATACATATGATGTTCCCATCCTATGATGCCATTCATGTGAACTAAAACAATACTCATGAAATAATAAGTTGATTTAACACTTGAAAATATTAATACAAAGAACAATCGAAGCCACAATTAAAGTCTAATGAAGAGAAATTTTGGCAAACAATCGAAGGCCACTATCAGCAAACAGTTCCAACAAACAAATAGTAAGGTTTCCTTGTTTTGTCAATTTTGTTGGAGTATCAATAACTCTATTTAACTTTCAATAGAAACTAATCAAATCAGTATTTTTCCTTCGCGTTTCGATTCCAGTTTTTTTCTTTATTAGGTGTAGACTTGAAGTCCAGTCCAAGCGACAATGCTAAATCAACAAAATACCCATAAGAATCAAAGGGGTTTAAGCTGTAGAGGAATATATAAAGAAATAAAGTAATAAGAGATTATACCTTTTGAATGCTGAATTTCTCTTTCTTAGATGTAGGTATTGGGTCAATGGAGAAGAAAATTTCAGCCGGTGCTGGATTTGGTAGCGGTGGAACCAGCGGCATGGTGGTGGCTGAGATGGAGATTTATGAGTCAATAATAATTAGAGAGGTGGAGTCAAAATTTGAGGAAGTGTTAATTTCGTTTTCCTTTCAAAATAGGGGAAAATTTTGGCTGACCAAAATAATGGAGGAAATTTTTTGATAGAGGAAGTGTTGCTTTTATCATTAAAAAGAAAGCACGATTTAAAAGCGTTGTATATAGATGGATAAGTAGGGGTGTGCAATCGATTTATTGATTCGATTTTGACCCTTATTGATAATTTCTTATCGATTATCGATTTGTACATATGCTTATCGTTATCATTTCAATAAGGTTTCGATTTTTTCGATTTCGATTTATCGATTTTGGGGGCTTATCGATTCGATTTATCAATTTTTAATAAGGCAGATTATACCGTTTAGCCGTAGTAGTTGTTCAATTGGGATATCTGAACTTTAAAGTGTGCACACGCTTCAAAACTATAACCAAGTAGAACATGGATGACAACATATCACCTTAATACCAAAAGAACTTATGGTAATTTAAGCAACGAAGTAGCAGTAATCCAAAGCATAGTTCATTGACTTCATTCAAAGCATAGTTCCATAGGTCACAAAACAAATAGGAGTACTAGTTTAACAAAACAAACAGTATTTCCAAAGCATAGTTCCAAAGGTAACTCTTAAAATGTCTCGTTCTCTCCAAATCTTGAAAGTCCTAACCTTTAAACCTGGAGGAAATAAAGAAAAATATTAAGAATTTTGTAATACATCACATTCTTTTACAAGTATATTATTTAAAATGGAGAACTTACATAGCAACTAACAAACTCTAGCTAACATCATCGGTGGAAGCTTCTTTGCCAAGATTAGTAAAATCTAATAAGAAAATATGTTAACAAGTCAAGCAATTAGTATATTATTTAACTATCTTAAGCAATACAATAAAATTAATTAAAACAGACGTACCTTCCTCGAGTGTCTCGAGAAAATCTAAATCTTTCTCAACATTTACAGGAAGCGATTCACTCCGAAGCCAATCTTGAAGGCACACTAGAGTTTCAACCAATTTAGGAGTTAATGAACTCCTAAATTGGTCAAGAATACGCCCTCCGGTACTAAATGCACTTCAGACGCCACACTTGAAATAGAAATAGCAAGCACATCTCGAGCCATCTCAGCAAGAATAGGAAATCTAGGCGAGTTCACCTTCCACCAAACCAAGATATCAAAGTCCGGTTTTTCATTTTCAGGATCTTCTGCAAGATACTTTTCCAATTATGTTTTAGAGTCTGCACCTCCACTTGAAGCTTTATGTTTCCTTATTTCATCTAAAAGTTCACCTAAATCAGGAGTTGAAGAGCTTGGAAAAGAGCTAGAAACTTCACCACCAGTATCTTTTGAAACCGACTTAGAGACATACTCATTAAACAATGAGCTCATATAAGTATGAACCTCTTTTTCAATAATTGTCCCTTCATCTCCAAATATCTTCTTAAGTACAAAACTAACAATACTAAACTTGTAGCGAGGATCCAAAACACAAGCAATGAAAATCATTTTGTTCATTTTTGTTGGTTCACCCCAATACTTCTCAAATTTTTTCCACATACTTGATGCCATCTCACTCAAAAGTACATCTTCAGTTATTATTAATCGATTTAAGTAAACAGCAACTTGACCAATTTCAAGAAAATGGAAATTTGATGTTACATAAAGTGATCCGGACACCTTCAAAGTGAGATTATAAAATATTTCAAGAAATTGTGCAATTCTCTTCACATCATCCCAATCAGTTCTTGTAAGCAAACCTACAGGCTTTCCATCTGAAATAGCATCAAACATAAGATGATGCGATAAGCCGGTATCACGATCAAAATATTCTTTAATTGCACGCTCATATTCAATAGCCCTGCTCAACATCAAGTAGGTGGAATTCCACCTTGTAGGAACATCTAAGCATAAAGACTTCTTGACAATATTTTTACTTTCGCAACATTCATGAAACTTCCTCAACCTAGCAGGAGACTGTCTAATGTATCTGACTGCACATCTAACACGAGCAATAAAAATATATGACTCTTTTAAACCATCTTTCACAATAAGATTTACAATATGAGCCATGCATCTCATGTGAAGGTGTTGACCATTCATGGAATTGGTTCCCCAATCATCTAATTTGACAGACAACTTCTCCACGGTCACATCATTTGAACTAGCATTGTCAACTGTGACAGTGAAAATCTTTTGCAAACTCCACTCACGCAAATAATCAATAATACACCTTGCCATATCTTCACCTTTATGACTAGTAATTGGAGAAAAGTTAATAATTCTTTTATGCATAATCCATTCACTATCAATCCAAATGGTTGTGATGCACATATAGTTACTTTTTTGAATAGAAGTCCACGTATCAGTGGTAAAGCTTACTCTTTGACTTGTTCCTTTAAGAAACTTCATTAGTTTAATTTTTTCCACGTTAAAAAGAGCAAAACAATCCCGTGTAACAGTAGTACGGGAAGGAATATGAAAACAAGGTTGTGCCACTTTCATAAAATTTCTAAAGCATTCCTTCTCAACAAAACTAAATGGAAGTTCATCAACAATCACCATATGACACAAAGCCATCCTACACTCTTCTTGATCAAATTTCCATGGAATAAGATCACCTTTATTACCCCCCGGTAATGCTTGATATTGTAATAATTTTTTACCTTTTTCAACTTTATAAGGATTCTTTGGACATTTATCGACATGAGTATTCATTTGTGTCGTAGTTTTGCTTTTTGTCGCAAAATATTCTTGTCCACAAAATCTACATACATATTTATTATTTCCTTTGGCATCAACTTTTTCTTCAAAAAAATCTCATGCCCGAGATCATTTTTTCCTTTCTTTTGTAACTACCAATTTAGTAGTTGCAGTAGTAGACTCGGAACCTCTACTTTCATCAACCATTCTATCAATTTCATCATTTTGAGCCATGTGAAGTGAATGAAGAATGTAACTTACAGTCTTAAACAGTTAAACGAGTTGAATGAAGCAAAGCTAGACGAAGTTAGCACTCATCGCTCTTCAATCTGCATATCAAATAAAAATTAAAAAGTTAATTGAAATTCAAGAAAAAAAGGCATTTATGATGAACTAAAAGAGTTAATTGGTTTCAGAATGTTAAAGAAAATTATATGCTCAGAAAAACAATGCAGAACTCAAGGCTATATGGACACAATTGGACAGGAGTCACATGCACAGTCTGGATTAACATGGTTACTAATGTGGGATCGAAGGTTTATTAGAAGATTCACAATAAACCCGATGCACTTAAAATATGTGAAGGCATGCGTCTTTGATTTATATGTGGAGCTCCCCATGATGCACTTAATCGTGCAAGCTGATGCACGATTTAGGAATATAAAAGTGATTGCTCTTCATTTTGAGCAAACCAAGAAGATAAAGGCAGTGAAAAACCTTGGAAATAGAGGCCAATGCAATTTTTTAAATATTAAATTCACAAATGATTCAGCCATGACATGGAATGCACACATTCTTCTGAGCAGTCACCAAAGCCCAATGCAGCTTTACATTTATTTAATATACGTATGTTACCTTAGAAATGAAAATTAGTTTAATATACTGTACACATGCTATTAAATATACTCATGTTTAATATACGCATGATACCAAAGGCCAATAGCAAGATTTGTTTAATATATGCATGCTTCTGGGCAATCACCAAAGGCCATGTTACAATTATCGAGCATTTAAAAGAAGATATCGAGGGAAAGCTACGCATACAACATGTACACATGAAGGCTTTAATTTCAATTATTCTTAAGTACAATACTAACGGACCACACTGATACAAACAAGATCTATGAAATGCAAATAAGACATCGTGAAGAACAAAAATCTAAAAACTGAAAGAACCGATTTGGAGAAAGAGAATTACCAGATATGAGGGAGAAACCAAAAAAGAAGTATTTTTGAGTGAAAAAAAGTATGCTACAAACATTGAGGCTTGACTCTTAAGGAACTTGAGTCTTCAGAATATGGAGACTTGGAGAGGATAGTACCCAGGAGCGGCGCTTAGCGGGTGAAATGAAATAATATGCTAGGGTTGAGGAAATTAGGAAATAATAAGGGTAGGTAGGTAGAGGAAAATGGAAATAATAAGTTAGGGTAAAAGAAAAAGTATTATTGAATAAGGGTATAATTGTCTTTTCAGTATATCTTATCGATTATTCGATAAGTCGATAATCGGAGAGTACGAAATCGAAATCGAAATCGATAACTCGATAAGACAATTTTCTTGATCGAAATCGAAATCGATAAGTCGATAAGTCGATATCGATAACTCGATAACAAATAATCGATTCGATTTATCGATAAACCGATTCGAATGCACACCCCTATGGATAAGTGTTGCCAGATACTTTATGATTTGGCAATACTTAAAATATATTGTCTTTCCATTTATAAAGGACACTTTAGAAACGTAGCTTAAACTTCTGTGACCAAAAGCTCAAAATAAAGGCTACACTTATAAAGCATTCCTATAAATACTTTTGGCTACCCTTTCTAAGCGTAGTCTAAAATTAATGTGGTCTTATGGCTAATTTGTTATAATGTGAATGGTGATAAAGTATGACACATGGAACTATCAAAAGGTTATAATTGGTCAAATTATCATAGATTAGGTGCGGGATAAAAGAGATACGAGATCAAAAAGGAGGTACGAGATGAGAGGTTCGGAAGCCCCGTCCCTATTTAAGCGTAATTATGTACGATATACCAAAAAGGATAATGGACCTGGTCAGATAAGAAGTTATAGATACAGTATTTCAAGAGAAATAAATACCGGAGCCGTTAAGAAATATTTATATTCAATATAACTATTATGTAACGCAACATTTAATATCATTAAATGCTCATAAATAGCCTCATTATGGCTTAGGTGTAATGATAATTTACAAAGATTCTCCGAAAGAGACCTATAAAAGGAGAAATATGTAATAAGTGGAGACACAAGGCATTATTGGAATATATTTTGATTTACAAGCTTTCATATCTGAGTACTTGGAAATTCTTTTCTTTACTTATTTTTCGATTATCAGTATCCCGATTCTTTTATTTTTCTATATTTGACAAAAAATCTATTTTTTGGTTGCATAAATTGGTTTCGTTACCGAAAATCTACTAATCAACGTTATTTCTACTTGGTTTTCTTGTTCACATCATTCATGTCAAACAACAACGACAACACCCCAGGACTTCCAGAAATTCAAAACCAACAACTTCAAGGAGATTCTCCATGAGATTCACCACAAGGTTCTCCACGAGGCTCTCCATGACGATCTTGTGAAGGCACTCCCGATGGATCTTACGCAAATGAATCAACTCAACAATGTCGAAGATATGAATGAGACATTGCAAAAAATAATTGCTTCTCAAGTTAGAAAAGCTCTTTAAGCTTTTGTTAACCAGTTACCTGTTGCTCCGCCCACACCAACTCCAAACAATAATATTTTAGAGAACCCTCATTCTGGATTGGTTAATTCAGGTAGTGATGGAACTCCTAGTGAAATGCAAGAAGGAGAACCAGGTAATCAAGTTAATTCTGATTTACAAAATCTCGTACTAGCTTTGCAGAAATAGCTTAAGAAGCAAAATGAATACATAGAACAAATACATGGAGTACCGCCCGTGATCAAAGGGGTAGACATAGACAAATATTCTCAACAACCACGGATGCCGAATGTCGCCGCCCTCTCAATTCTAAAGAAATTTAAAATGCCTGATATTCCAAAGTACGATGGAACATCAGACCCACAAGATCACGTTACTGCATTCACCACAGGAGTCAAAAGGAATGACTTGACTAATCAAGAAATTAGAATCGGTCCTGGTCAAAATATTTGGTAAAATACTCACCAAAGGACACTACTAAAAAATTGGCCTATGGTAACGGTTGGGAAACCGTTCCCATAGGTTGTTTAACCGTTGCCATATAGATATGGGAACGGTTTACAGATCGTTCCATCAGCTGGCGTGGCAATAGGTCTATGGGAACGGTTCTTGTAACGGTTTGCACTCTCCGTGGTTATAGATGCATCTATCGCAACGGTTTTCCCTTTCTCTGTTGGAACGGTTATATTTTTCAATTGGAACGGTTTAAAACTGTTACTATAGTGAATATGGAACGGTTCTTAACCGTTACCATATTTTTAATGCAACACTTTTGTAAGCTATTGTTACGGTTATTTATGGATATAACAACGGTTCCTTTACCCCTACCGCAACGGTTCTATTTTTGTGCGGGAACGGTTTGTATGACCTATCGCAACGGTTTGTATTGTAGGGTGGAACACCAATTTGTGCCCTATTGCAACGGTTCTAGTAGGCTATTGCAACCTTTCAATTAAAAAAATATAATATAGCCCCTATTATAAATAAAGATTTATATATAAAAAATAAATTATAATAATACAAAAATTTAAATAAATCATAAACTAAAACTTTTAATAATATAAATTATCCATCAAGCAAATAGTATCCATAAAGCAAATGTTCTACCCCAAATGCACAAATTTAATACATTTCAAGAGAGTAATTAGTTTCAAAAAGGTTGATGTCACGACCCCAAATCCGGTCGTGATGGCGCCCAAGCACACTGCTAGGCCAGCCCGACCAATCAACAATACCCACGGAGCCACAAGCTCACTTTATCCAATTTAAGCACAACAATGATAGATATATTTAAAACAGGGAACCAAGTCCCAACATGTGCCAACTCCCATAGACCGAAGGGTCAAGAGTCATGAGCCTCTACAGAGTATACAAAGTGTAAATAGTGAATATAACCGTGCACAAGTGTGGGATGATTAGAACAAAATACAGACAAACTGGAGAATCAGGTCCTGCGAACGCTGGCAGCTACCTCGACTATCCAAAAGCACTCCCGAGCCGCAATAGAATCAGCTCCACTGTGATGTACCTAGATCTGCACACAAGGTGCAGGGAGTCGGGTGTGAGTACTTCCAACTCAGCAGTAATAAAAGTAAATAATGTCGAAGGGAAGAAAACCACGATAGACACAATCTCATGCTACACAATACCAGAACTATCTTTTTATTCCTTTCAAGCATATGTGAGTAGATTATTTAGAAATCTCAATTTTAGCTACTTTATTTCATAATAATATACCAATACCTGGATAAAATCTCAAGTAGTGCAAGTCCGCACTCAAATCAGCCCTTCGGGCTCAGCACTCCTTATCAATTTACACCAGGAGATCTGGTCAATAAGGCAACTAATGCATGTGTGCCAGTAATGTATGAGTGCTGAATGCTAGCAGGTGTAGCTAAATGCAATGCAATGCATGAAATGACAGCTACGGCGCGTAGCCCGATCCAATTTGGGTACCCGTGCTCACTGTGGGGGTTCAGACTCCGGAGGGGCTCCTACAGCCCAAGCACAATATTAATATCACACCTGCTGCGGCGCGCAGCCCGATCCGTATACCACTGCGGCGTGCAGTCCGATCCATGCATGTGTACGCATATGCTCACATAAAATGTCATGTCCTAACATATGGACTTCGGCCCCAATCAGTCTAACAAATAATCAAGAAAGCCCTACGGGCAACAATATCATGTTAGTCATACCTAAAAATGTTATTAAGACCTTGTTCAAGTTTTTCATGACCTTATAAAAATGCTGAATAGCAAAAATACCATTTAAAACCTTAAATTAGAATAAAATATGCACAGTGTTATCAAAACAGTGATACCAATCCCTGAAGGACTCAAATAATTGGCACGAAGTCCAAACATGATAATTAGTCCAATTCACTTCAACAATTAGGAGTTATTATTTATTACACGGGACGGACCAAGTCACAATCCCCAATGGTGCTCTACCACACGCCCGTTATCCGGCGTGCAAGTCACCTCAACACAGCACTAAGATGTGCAAGTCCGGGGTTTACTAACCCTCAGGACATCATTTACAAGTATTACCCACCTCGAACCGACGAAAGCTCATGCCCGCGACGCCTTAGCTCCTCGAACCGGCATCCACGCACGTCAAAACTAGCACAAATCAGCACAAATATATCAAAATAGGCTAATGGAACATAACCCAATCGAAAGAACTCCAAAAATATCAAAAATCACGAAATTGGCAAAACCCGAGCCCCGGGCCCACATCTCGAAAAATCTCGAAACTCATATTTCCAGAACCCTCGTCCCGCCACGAGTCCGTACATATAAAATTTACTAAAATCGGAGTTCAAATGGCCTTCCAAAACTAAAAATCCCGTTTTCAATATCTAGGCCACATTTCTTCAAGATTTCAACCCAATTTCATGAAGATTGATGTTAATTCTACCATAAAATGAAGTTTTTGAGTCAAGAATCTTACCTCCGACGAATACCCGATGATTTCTCAGTGATTTCCTCGAGTTTTCTTCTCTCTAGGGCTCAAAATTGTGTTTTTGGGGTATAAACCCGTGAGCCTTCTGTTCTGCAATTAAACTCACTGCCAGACGATTTTACTCTACGCGTTCGCGATGCACCTCACGCGAACGCGATGGCCTGTTTGATTACTTCATCACGAACGCGATGCCTTATCACGCGTCCGCGAAGATCATTTCCCCAGCTGCCGGATTTCTTCTACGCGAACGCGTCTACCCTTCACGCGTACGCGATGGTCTCCATCTTTCTCCTACGCGAACGCGGCCTTATTCCACGCGAACGCGATGCGTTCCAACTTCATCTTACGCGAACGCGTTACCATCCCACGCGAACGCGATGACCAATATGCCCCAGCCTACACGAACGTGGGCCTTGCCCTCTCGAACGCGATGGCTTAATTTTTGCACAGTGGTCTGCAAATTTACAGCAGACTTCCAAGTTCCAAAAATGCCGGATGATGGTCCGGATTCACCCCGAGGCCCCCGGACCCCAACGAAAACCACCAACATACTCCAAAATACGATACGGACTTGTTCCAATCATAAAAACACCATCCTAAACATCAAAATCACCAATTACACACGGATTCAAGCTTATGTTTCTTCAAAACTTCCGAATTACACATTCAATCAAAAACCCGACCAAACTACGTCCGAATGACCTGAAATTTTGCAGGCGTATCCAAAATCACCTAACGGAGCTACAAGAATTGTCGGAATTCCATTCCAACCCCCGGATCAAAATCTCACCTATCGATCCGATTTCGCCAAAATTCAACCTTAGCCAATTCAAGCCTATTTCTACACCGGATCTCCAAATTCAATTCCGATTGCTCTCCTAAGTCATAAATGATCCCTCGAAACTAGTTGAATCATCATAATCCGATTCCGAGCACTCTAACTCGATAGTCAACTCTAGGTTGACTTTCCATATTCAAACTTCCTTCAAACATGCTATTTGCTTCATTTTTAATTCAATTCACTCCTAACTCACCCGATAGGTTCTAACACCGATATAGAAGCATAAGATATGTTAATGCAAGGTAACGGGGTGGAAATTCCCGTAACGACGGGCCGGGTCGTTACATTCTCCCCAACTTAAACAAACGCTCGTCCTCGAGCGGACTCAAAGTTGTACTAGAAGCCACCCAATAACCGAATGACCTTACCAAGCATATATCCGGGTGATCATACGTCACCCTATCTCACATAAGGCCGAAAACACCACATAGTCAAAATTTCACAGACCATCTGAACCATAAATCACATTGTACTTTCTGAAATCATATGCCAAATGCTAATCCCATGCCTATACTCAGGATACACTCGAATCCACTGCAATAACCCATATTCACTACTCCGAGTGAGATCATATGATGTATCAAACAACCCAATCACTCGAGACAATAGTCTCTAATCACACAATTTCCCATGATAACCAAATACCAACTCAAAAACCCTTTTTTATTAGATAGAGTCTTGTTCCAACACCTTCATATCATGCCCACGGCAACCGAACACGCGATATATCGAACCCATCTCTCGGGTCAACCATTCATGAATCCATTTCACTTTTAACCGATACCACAATAGGTTTCGGAGCCAAACCTCGATTTTTACCTTTCTAACAAGCTAAGATCCAATATGCTCGTATTCATAAATGACTCCAAAGGTCATTTCAATTATAACACACCGCACTGGTGATATGACACTTCAACACCGGCCTAAGCCACAACGAGCACAACATAGGCTCCAATAGAAATGTTTGCACACACCCGAATCATGACAGCTCAAATCATGACAATTGTCTCCACCAAATAGAGCTGCAATTCAGTTCCTCTGTGCCATCATAACATAGAACTGAGATCGCGTCTCGCATTATAGAAATAGAGTACCTGAATCCTCCTCGAGAGGTCATAACATCACGTGGCCTTGCCACGATTCGTGATTCTATCCCAACATTATTACTCATGAAGCACCTCAAGTTACCAAGCTCAAAAAGGTCGGCCACGCACAGATCTAGGTCTGAACCCAAGCAATCAACCTCACCCACGGTGAAACCATTAACCTATGCTATTAAATCCCGAAAGGACACAACCGATGTGCCATTCGCCAAGCGATACTCAAAACGGTCTTTTCCTCAGAAGCGAGGAAGTATTGTATACCAGGTAGCTTATAACTAACTATATTTTTACAATATTCTGTTGCGGCGTACAACCCGCTCCAATGACATACCCGTGGCGACGTGCCACCCGATCTAGATACCATAGCTGTGGCGGCGTGCCACCCGATCCAAGCATAAATCTCGCAAAGGAAATGCATATCGAGTCGAATTTTCTCATTATAGCAAACATATATATACATATAGCCTCAAGCTCGGCCACATGAACGCATCCGACAACGTTTCTCAATACTGGAACTGAATCAATGGTAGATACTTCTACACTAACATCCGCCACTAAGGTCCAACTGACAAAGCAATGCCTACCAGCCGTCCGCTGGTCCTGTGTACAACTACTCTGTTGGAGCATACTCTGATGCTCTCTGCTACGCAATTTGTGCCATTTTCCGACATAGTCCATACCACATTAGTCTAGACGACCTGACTTATGTCAACCAGTCCGAAATAAGGTATCATAACCCAAATTCATCATATCAAGCTAAGAGAGAGCCACTAGGGCTTCCGATTTCCAATAATCACAAAACGGTGTCGATACACGCGATATACAACCATTGCATAGGCGGATTACGAGGACTTCTAGTCTCCAACACATATATAACACATGAATCGCTATACCTGGTTCCACACTCCACCGTACGAATACATAACGCACATCAAGCGTCCATTCATACCACGACGGCCATTCGGAAATTTCACTATGCCATCAACGATTCAGTTATTATAGTCGATCCAACAAGAGAATACCACCATACAACTGGATATCATCATTTTACATTACCTTGTCCTTTTTGGATCATATTCCTTGCCAAGTTAATAGAATAGCAGTATCATTTTCTTAAATTATCAGAAAGATCGATTCTTAATTCACTTGCAGCTGTCCGCGCTGCTCAATAATTTTATTGACTTCCCATATATTATGAACTGATCTCAAAACCTAGAATATACCATTATCAACTTTTCCATAACACATCGCATATACAATACCATACTAAAATAACATGGAAATTCTTATCCCTTTCCTACGTCACAAACATCAACTCACTCAACTGGTCAAGGACTTTTATGATCCCATATAGAGAAAACTCATTACACATTCCAAGCTTTGCATACCAACAGGAAAAATACACTCATTTTTCAAACCACATTAAAACACATCATAAACTCTTTCTCCCAATCACATTGCATAAGTTAAAACTGCCAGGACCGAGTCCTTATACCCATATCAAGTTACACAACTGCCAGCACTCAAGAGCTTTGCTGCAATGTTTGCAAGACTCATTACTTCAAACACATACCAGGAATTAATCGCATTCCTTATCATACCGCTTCGGTTTATTAACAAGTTGCTCCATTTACTCAATTTCTTTTTTGAACCATCTTTAACTTAGTATTAGCCTTTACTGTAGTACTACCATAACTCAACTCATGTTACCACACGAGACTCGTACATAAGACCACACGATCTAAAACCCATAGGCCACTCTCAGTTGTTTCCCATCATTCACATAATATAACACAAGTCTTGATTTTTCTCTAACGAAACCGCCATCTTTAGCCACATACACAAATCTTAAGGCACCTGACTGTTACAAGCAAAATCTTGAACACTGCAAAACCATTCTCGGGCATCATTCACCCTTATTCAGCTGTAATTCAACTGTCCTATTGGGTAGAACCACTCGTGTTTTGTTAGAACTCTGACATCGCAGAACATGATTACTTACAGATACAATCAGCTATCTTTCTTTCCTATACGGTGAATATTCTTTACCAACAACAGTTCAAAACACCCTAGTACTTCATCAGATCTACGAAGCACCATAACCTTTACCCAGAATTTCCCAACATACTTAGAGACAGAATCAACATAGCACACAATAGTGCAATCAGTTAATCAAAAGCAACCTCCCCAACTTAGCTCGAAGCCATTCATCAAAGCACTTTCAACCACTCATATCATTATTACTCAAGTGATGCCGAAATGTTAATATGAGATTAAACTCAAGTCATTTACAAGCCTTGACAGAGACTCGAATCATCCGAGACCTTAGCTCTTCTGCAATTCTTGCAGATATACATGCACCACCAATAAGCCCACTCTCTTTAGGTGACAGAAATCTTTCTAAGTCCCAAATTTTCCAAAAATTTCGGCAGAGCTTCCTTTGTAAATTGGCCTATCCACCTGCCGAGAATCACCAAACCATTCTAACAATACATCCACAACTCAACAAGGTATCACAATGTATTTCAACAACATTAAATCTCAATACTATACGAATCATATTATCATAATTTATACTTGAACCTGCGTTGTACCTGCTCGAATCATAACACATATCAAAATCACTTTAGTCTTCCTGAGTTTAAACTCGTTCCACTACACATAAGGCATTTTACCTTCCAATTACGAGAGATGATAATTATTTCTCACGCCCATAGCTAGGGCTACATATCAAATCACAATAAGAAATGAATACCTTACAGCTCTCCCATTATCAAACTGCCATTTGCACAATAAAGATCAATACCGATCGTATGAACTCCATGATACCGACTCGCGAAATTATTACCTTGGTGCTCAAGCCATAGACAAAGATCTAGCCTCAAGTCCTCCCGACTGGCCCAACATGAACTCATGAAGATTATATCTCGCCCCTCGTTCGAGGAAATCACAAGCCATAAGGCAATTACATTACCTGAGCGCTCGATGCGTACACAGACGTGTGGAAGGAATTTCAAAAATTATATCTCAAGCCGAATCAAGTACGCACGATAAGAATTCCAAGAAATGTGAAGTGTTTCCTAAAGGTTCGCAGCCTCCCGAGGATAAGTACAGGCGTCCCCGTACCGATCCACAAGACTCTACTAACCGGCTCAAGACTCACGAGGCCTAGTAAACCTAGGCTCTGATACCAACTTGTCACGACCCCAAATCCGGTCGTGATGGCGCCCAGCACACTGCTAGGCCAGCCCGACCAATCAACAATAACCACGGAGCCACAAGCTCACTTTATCCAATTTAAGCACAACAATGATAGATATATTTAAAACAGGGAACCAAGTCCCAACATGTGCCAACTCCCATAGACCGAAGGGTCAAGAGTCATGAGCCTCTACAGAGTATACAAAGTGTAAATAGTGAATATAACTCTGCACAAGTGTGGGATGATCAGAACAAAATACAGACAAACTGGAGAATCAGGTCCTGCGAACGCTGGCAGCTACCTCGACCTGTCCAAAAGCACTCCCGAGCCGCAATAGAATCAGCTCCACTATGGTGTACCTGGATCTGCACACAAGGTGCAGGGAGTCGGGTGTGAGTACTTCCAACTCAGCAGTAATAAAAGTAAATAATGCCGAAGGGAAGAAAACCACGATAGGCACTATCTCATGCTACACAATACAGAACTATCTTTTTATTCCTTTCAAGCATATGTGAGTAGATTATTTAGAAATCTCAATTTTAGCTACTTTATTTCATAATAATATACCAATACCTAGATAAAATCTCAAGTAGTGCAAGTCCGCACTCAAATCAGCCCCTCGGGCTCAGCACTCCTTATCAATTTACACCAGGAGATCTGGTCAATAAGGCAACTAATTCATGTGTGCCAGTAATGTATGAGTGCTGAATGTTATGCCACGTAGTACACGTAAACCAATGTATGTATGCCATGCAATGCATATGACCGCTACGGCGCGTAGCCCGATCCAATTTGGGTACCCGTGCTCACTGCGGGGGTTCAGACTCCGGAGGGGCTCCTACAGCCCAAGCACAATATTAATATCACACCTGCTGCAGCGCGCAGCCCGATCCGTATACCACTGCGGCGTGCAGTCCGATCCATGCATGTGTATGCATATGCTCACATAAAATGTCATGTCCTAACATATGGCCCTCGGCCCCAATCAGTCTAACAAATAATCAAGAAAAGCCCTACGGGCAACAATATCACATTAGCTCACATCTAAAATATTATTAAGACCTTGTTCAAGTTTTTCATAACCTTATAAGAATGCTAAATAGCAAAAATACCATTTAAAACCTTAAATTAGAATAAAATATGCACAATGTTATCAAAACAGTGATACCAATCCCTGAAGGACTCAAATAATTGGCACGAAGTCCAAACATGATAATTAGTCCAATTCACTTCAACAATTAGGAGTTATTATTTATTACGCGGGACGGACTAAGTCACAATCCTCAATGGTGCTCTACCCCACGCCCGTTATCCGGCGTGCAAGTCACCTCAACACAGCACTAAGATGTGCAAGTCCGGGGTTTACTAACCCTCGGGACATCATTTACAAGAATTACCCACCTCGAACCGACGAAAGCTCATGCCCGCGACGCCTTAGCTCCTCGAACCGGCATCCACGCACGTCAAAACTAGCACAAATCAGCACAAATATATCAAAATAGGCTAATGGAACATAACCCAATCGAAAGAACTCGAAAAATATCAAAAATCACGAAATTGGCAAAACCCGAGCCCCGGGCCCACATCTCGTAAAATCTCGAAACTCATATTTCCAGAACCCTCGTCCCGCCACGAGTCCGTACATATAAAATTTACTAAAATCGGAGTTCAAATGGCCTTCCAAAACTAAAAATCCCGTTTTCAATATCTAGGCCACATTTCTTCAAGATTTCAACCCAATTTCATGAAGATTGATGTTAATTCTACCATAAAATGATGTTTTTGAGTCAAGAATCTTACCTCCGACGAATACCCGATGATTTCTCAGTGTTCTCCTCGAGTTTTCTTCTCTCTAGGGCTCAAAATTGTGTTTTGGGTATAAGAACACGTGAGCCCTATGTTCTGCAATTAAACTCACTGCCAGACGATTTTACTCTACGCGTTCGCGATGCACCTCACGCGAACGCGATGGCCTGTTTGATTACTTCATCGCGAACGCGACGCCTTATCATGCGTCCGCGAAGATCATTTCCCCAGCTGCCGGATTTCTTCTACGCGAACGCGTCTACCCTTCACGCGTATGCGATGGTCTCCATCTTTCTCCTTCGCGAACGCGGCCTTATTCCACGCGAACGCGATGCGTTCCAACTTCATCTTACGCGAACGTGTTACCATCCCACGCGAACGCGATGACCAATATACCCCAGCCTACGCGAACGTGGGCCTTGCCCTCGCGAACGCGATGGCTTAATTTTTGCACATGGTCTGCAAATTTACAGCAGACTTCCAAGTTCCAAAAATGCCGGATGATGGTCCGGATTCACCCCGAGGCCCCCGGGACCCCAACGAAAACCACCAACATACTCCAAAACACGATACGGACTTGTTCCAATCATAAAAACACCATCCTAAACATCAAAATCACCAATTACACACGGATTCAAGCTTATGTTTCTTCAAAACTTCCGAATTACACATTCAATCAAAAACCCGACCAAACGACGTCCGAATGACCTGAAATTTTGCAGGCGTATCCAAAATCACCTAACGGAGCTACTGCAACTGTCGGAATTTCATTCCGACTCCCGGATCAAAATCTCACCTATCGATCGGATTTCGCCAAAATTCAACCTTAGCCAATTCAAGCCTATTTCTACACCGGATCTCCAAATTCAATTCCGATTGCTCTCCTAAGTCATAAATGATCCCTCGAAACTAGTCGAATCATCGAATCCGATTCCGAGCACTCTAACTCGATAGTCAACTCTAGGTTGACTTTCCATATTCAAACTTCCTTCAAACATGCTATTTGCTTCATTTTTAATTCAATTCACTCCTAACTCACCCGATAGGTTCTAACACCGATATAGAAGCATAAGATATGTTAATGCAAGGTAACGGGGTGGAAATTTCCCGTAACGACGGGCCGGGTCGTTACAGTTGATAACAAAAGATTCATATAGAACATTCATCTATAGCAATTTAAATTCCATCTCAAGTACGATCTAGTTATTATGAAGGGTAAACATATTTAATTTCAAAATGGACATCTTCTATCTTTGATCTTCAAATCCTTTCTCCTTCCGACCATTCTTATTCAAAACACCTGCATATTCCACAAAAAACATATTCAATTCTTGAAACTAAACAGTTAAACATATATGAAAACTACTTGACACTAATTGTATATACTAGTAAGTGTTCAGTTGCCGTACCTTAACTTCATAAAATGATAAATCAATTCATTTCCAAAAAACACTTCATAAATTACATAGAAATCTATAGTAGTACAACAGAACTAGAAACAATAATCCAAACAAGGAAAAATGGTTTTTTTTGCCTCGAAAGAAGTGATTTTATATAACCAATAGCAAAACAAAGACTTCTCCAGAAAATCAGAAAATGAGCAACACAATTCATTTTCATATAACACAATTCAGATATCAGATGGGAAAGTATATGCAGTCAGGGATAAGTCTCAAACGCTCAACTCCTTTCCTTAGAAATTTGAGTTCATAGGGAGCAGTGACTCCTGCATCTGGATGGTTGGCTACCATCACTTTCCGACGTGCCTCCCTCACTTTATCTGGTGGCGTGCTTTCCCTGTTGAAGTTGATGCCAATGAAATCAATTCAGTAAAAAGAGCAGAGAATCTTCCTGCAGTTCTTATATGTTGAATGTGAACATACTTGGTGGAAAAAGAATTGATAATACTTTTCACTACAACAAAAAAAGTCTTTAGTGACAATTAATTAGCGGCAATAAGATAATTGCTACTAATTTATTTACGGAAGGCAAATATTACTGGCTAATGAATATTGGCAGCTAATTAGTATGTATTAGCGTCCATTCAAAAGGAAAAGCCGCTAAAATAATTATTTTTATTTTTCATATTCCCTCCAATATTTTCCCTCGCACCTATGTTTTAGTACTTTATTTACCCTAAAGACCGTAAACAAGAGAAAAGAAAAAAGTTTGCGCTCTAAATCACAGAAAGTATCGTCTCAATTAGTGGCTCTGTGCAACCAAAATTCTTGGCCACCATAACAATTGCTGGTGAGTTGTCTTTCTTTATAATTTTATTTCTTTAGGGTTCAATTGGATGATTCAAAATTGGAAGTCAGCCATAATTTTTTTTGACCAAATAAAATAAGGCCATCTTTGATACATTCTTGTTCCTTCTTCATATTCAATTTCAATATATTCATCCACCAGACCGATTTAAAGTTCAGCTCAATGTATATGTATTTTTTTCTTTTTCTTGATTTATTTCTTTGAATTTTTTTAATGATCATAGTATCTGGACCAATTTACGCGCAAAATAATTAAATTTTGTAAAAATATTTTTTGTCTTTGGAGTTATTTGGGAAGATTGGAATATTTGTATCGTTTTGATATGTTTATGAGTTTTGTTCATGTGGGGTATTGGCTATAGTTAGGAATTTTGCCTTGAATTTGTGAATTTGGCATTCTGAATCTTATTAGATTTAGAGCTTTTCCTCTTTTTTAAATTCTCTTGGAAAAAAACCCTTCCTTTTTCTCTAAGAAAATTGGAGGTTTTTTTATTTATATTTGTTTCTGGAATTTATTGTAAAGTCATAGAACATAAACTTGTGTTACCATAATCTTGGGAAATATTTTCAGTTTGTTTTGGTGAGAGTATAGTCTCAATTTTAGCTGCATTTTGTTGTGATCTTTTACTGATTTTGTCACAAAAATTGATGAAAATTACTATTAAATTAAAGTATTGACTAAAGATAACTTGTTGGGTCTAAATCTTCAATTTGAAATAAATATTACCTGTTAAACTATTTAGTTTTTAACACTCTGCTTTGCTCCATAATTTTGACAGTTGGTTTGCTTTGAATTATTATACTTAAGGTATGTGATTAGAGGTCATGAATCATTATTGTACAAACTGTTTTTTATTTGGATTATCCTTGTCAAAAGTAATTGTTGCTTTATTATCATCTTTTATGTTAATGTAAATTATCTTCGAGCTCAAGTATCTATCTCTATTGGTGGATTAGTTGAAAATTTTGAATGAGTGGCAGTAATTTTGACAACCTCCAGATGCAATTTTTGTCTTCTGTCCACTTTCATACATTATTGCACCTTGTTAATTACTTTATTAGGAGCTATGTGAACTAGAGGTGGAGACAGGATGATTACCCATCTGTATCTCGTCCAAGATGAACTGTTGCTAACTTCTGTTGGCAGATCTTCTATCTCGAAAAACATGGTTGAATCTGGTAACACAGTCAACCATTTAGCCAAATCATCCGCCTCACAATTTGCCTCCCTAAAATGAACCATTTTATGTTTCCTTGCCCAAGAATCAGTCTAGTGTTCACCATCAGCTTTCTCTATTGTTATGGAGGTGGTGCGACTCCTTTCAACATATTAACAACAAGTATTTAATCTTGTTGTTGTTGTTGTTGTTGTATTTAATCTTGTTTAAGAATTGGATTGATAAATCCTTAAATTTTGTACCATTTTTGACTCCATAAAAGATAGATCATGTTGTCCTCTTTCGAGTGTTCCAATCACCATTTTAACTCCATAAAGATAGATCTTGATGTCCTCCTTTGAGTGTGCCAATGGCCTGTTTACCACTTTATGTCTTGAATGGTTCTTTTAATTTGGTTCATTCTTTATTTTACTGTTTACCACTTTATGTCTTGAATGGTTCTTTTAATTTGGTTCATTCTTTATTTTAGTATGTCAAATCGATGTCTTTGTTGGAGCATTGACTTATCATACTATGCCTTCTTTTCTGCAGGTTCTGTCATTTAGAATACGAGATGAAGTGGATGAATGGCTTTTCAAGAACCCTCTGCATTGTCCTGGAGCTTTGCACTTTGTTGAAAGGAATGCTAGCATAATCAGTTATGGCATACAGACAAATTCCACTCCAGTTGTCAAACGAGGAGTCTTTGAAGATCTAACTTTTAAGTTCCAAATCCCACTTCAACTGGCAGCAAAATGTGAAATTGCAAGATCTCTGTTTGGAGGTATATAAGCATGACATTTACTACTGGCTATGATCCGATATATGGATTGTTATGGTTTAAATCAAGTTCTAAATATTAGAAAATAATACACATTTAGTTTTTATTGTGTGATTGTTTTTGTTAGTTTTTATGTATAAATTATTAGATATCACTTTTATATTGTAATGACAGAATTGTACGTAAACAAATAGAAATAACAGATCAAATCAAAAGATGCCTCACACAGAAGGGTCAAAAAGTATTGCGCCTTGATGATGAGAAGGTATTCTTGTGTATATTTTAGAATTTAATTTCCTAAAACTCTCTTTGTTATGCATATTTGATATTATTTTATTATATTAGGCTGAAAATGGGATAGAGCTTAAATGAGCACACATTTTCACATTAACTCATAAACAACGTAAGGATGATATGCCACTGGATGCTGAGTCTGCAAGGACAATCGTAAGATTTCTTCTTTTTATTTTCTGAATTTTGGTTATCTTTTCAGAATTGGGATTATGAGAACTTTATTTACCTTTTCTAACTATTATTTAAAATTATATGTAACAATGTAGCTAGTCACTAGAATCATGAACCTTACGTCACAAAAACAATTGCCTAATATTTTGATTGCGCTAGACATAACTAAAAGTGAATAATATGAGAAAAAACAAATTCAGCTTTATTTGCCTTAGTATACTTCTCAAATGACAATGATGCAAACCTAAGATTGAGGTAATAGCTGATAATATAGTGACTTAGATTGAGGCCATATTGTCTCTTAAAAACTGAAAACTTGGGACCAAAGTAAAAGCTATGAAGTTGTTTAAATCCAAATTTATGATATCAAAAAGACTAAAACTTTAGTCTGTATGGAGATATTATTTTTCACACCTCCTATAATGTGCAATGGTTGGCTACCTCTTAGACATTATTTTTAATTATGACAATCAAAATAAAATGGCAAGGAATTCATTTGATGGAATCAGGATACAATATTTTAATATGTTGGAGTTTGAATAGTTGTTTTGTTTATGGTGCACCCTGATTACCATTAGCCAATATTTTGTGTATATCATCTGGAGGTTCCTCTGATTAAAATATGACTTTTATGTCATTATAAACTATTTCCAATCAGATTGTAGATGTTGGCAGCAATAGCAATAAAGCTTGTCACAACAGCTTGAACAATCATGGCCACCGTGATTATCTTGTCTTTCCTTGAAGATAAACCATGGAAATCTATGCGAAAAATGAAATAAAATGTTCACCACAGAAAAAGAATAAAGAAATCATTCAAGTTTCTTATAGAGTAAACTGACGAGGGTAGTAAGATAAAGACCATAGAGCAATTGCACCTGGCAGCATGTGGTTTTTAGGTAGGTGGCCAACCGACCAAGTTGAGTTCGTTGGACCTTTTCAGTCGATAGGCTCACTGGGCCGGTAGAGTACATCTTTGATCTGAAACACAATCAGCAGTAGGGTCTTTAGAAACCTGCTTTTCCCCATCGCAAACTTGAGAAGCTCTATTCAAAGCTGTAGTTTTAGAGCATGTTGTTTTTTCAAACAATGCAGCAGGTACATCAGCTGGTTGATCATGTACATGCACCAACTGTTGTTGAACAATAATCTCAGTAGGAAATTCCAAAACCTTTGTACCATCTGCTGCCTTAGGATATTAGCAGCTTGTTCAGTAGATGATTGAGCTCTATTCCAATTAGTAGTCAGAGCATCAAGTACCTGCTGTCCAACTGCATATGTTGAGAGTACCATCTTTTCTCTATCCCATATATTAATAGTTGTATCTTAGATTGTTCATGTTCCTTAGTGTCCAGTTGCATTAGTGTATTGCTCAGCATCTATAGTTATCGAAGTCCTAGTTAAACTTCGATCAACCACATGTACTATTGCATTTTTCAAAACTTGAGAACCCCTAACTACAATAGCGTCAACAGGGCATGTAAAAGCACTAGAACGACATGTTATTCTCGAGACACCTCTCCAACAGAATATAATATATGTCCAAGTTCTTTTCCTTTCACTCTGCCCCTTTTATTATTCTCCGGAACTATTATTGGCTTGATATGTGCAGACATAACAAATATGACTACCAATCCTGTATGGAAATGAGTAATGTGTGAATTGGGGTAAGCATCTTATGTGGCAGTCTCTGTTCGTCACAGGTGACACGTTATGTCTATCAATCAATGGCTTCACTGCTCTATGCTCATACGTAAAGCGATCAACTGCTATATGTGGGTTTTCCATTACTTCCTGCAAAGATGTCGCATGATATACAAGGAAGCAAAATGAGATGCATGTTAGTAGAGAAAAGGACTTTTCAAATTAGCAGGTCATCTCAGGAATTTGAATTCTTACCTGAATGATTGGACAGAAGTACTAACTAGGTGCCTGGGTAAGGTTCTTCTCTACCTTGACATGCATTTCCGCAATACATGAGAAACAGTTGGAGTGGTTTTCACCCTTATTTCCCTGGAGATCTTGCACACTTTGAAAGCTTAAATTTTTTTTTCTGATTTACTTGATATCTTGAAAATTCCTCTCATTTGGTTCTTATCTACACTATTGCAGTTTGATTTGTTTCGATCGGATTTGTTATGTCTCTATAGAAAAAATGGAACTGTCATTCTACTGTAAAATAACTTTAGCTGGGGCAATGTTTGCTCGATAAAAATCCCCATTGATGACTATAATATTTCATCTATTAACATATTTATTTTATAATTTCAGGTCATACAGTCTGATGATCGATAATTTAGCCGATGGAAGATTTCTAAATGATGAATCATTGCAGAAATTATTCAAAGACTACTATTTGTTAGGATTAGTTATTTGGATTAATACTTCCTTTTGTTTTTTAAGATTTAATGAGATACATTATGTTTTTATTAATCAATATAATTATGTTTTATTATTTGGAAATTTTTTTAATGAATGTAGTAGCTATTATCAATGGTGGATAAACTATTATCATTATAGCGTGTGACTTAGTGACAATTTAACAGAATATACTAGCTACAAAAATAGATGATAAAAGGGCAAATTATGATTTTCCACGGGGGATATTGTAGCCATGATAATTGCTGTTAAAAATGATTTTTAGCGGCAATTTGATTGAATTTACAAGCCACAAAAATGGATGCTAAAAAGGCGTACTAATTCATTTTCAAAAGGAATGTTATAGCCATTTTAATGGCCACAAAACAATTACCGCTAAATCTATGGACCTATAGCGACAAATGTTTTGAATTTAGCGGCTATAAAAATGGACATAAAAAAAGCATTCATACTTGTTTTTAGATTAGCTTTAGCAGCCATTATAATTGCCGCAAACAATTGCCGTTAAAGCAAATCATATTTAGCGGCAATAAGTCATACCTTTACCAGCTTTTGTGAGAAATGCCGCTAAAGGCTTTGCCGACCCCAATATCAGCGGCTAAACATCAATGGCTGGCAAACGGTATAGCGGCAATTGTTATTGCCGCCAATGACCTTTTTTATTGCCACTAAAGCCCCTTTTTGTTGTAGTGTTTCTCCACTTAAAACAAGTATGGGAGTATATATTATTACAATCAACCAAACCACAAGCCTGATACGGGGAGGGGGGAGAGATAGGCAACAAAGCATACTAGAGCAAAAGTCAGGAGATGAAACCCGAGGGAAGTAAGAAACTTATTAAATATGTTATTTGCCCATATATTGTACTAAAAGCTGCATTTTGATTTGAAAGCAAAGATTACCCATCTCATGTCTCAAACCATTTCCTCATACATAACAAAGTACAAGTGGAATCTCATCATGATATAATAAGAGATAAAATCATATGATATAACCTTCTCAGATAATCCTGGTGAAAAACAATATAGCTTTCTAAAAGAAGACAAATGTTATTGTTTATATGATCTACGCAAAGAAAACAAGGAAAGAAGGGTCTTGTCGCCTTTATCTCAAAGAGTCCCTATAGTTGTCTTCAGTGCAAAAGCATCAAAACCTGATACCAGCATGCACTTTTGACTTGTTCCAAAAGCATAGCTTTTTACTTAGGAACCATGTCAAACTAATGTCAATGAGTCAATCTCATAAAACACTTGACCAAGAAGACAAATGATGAACCACCATACTTACGCTATTAACCATTTAATACACCTATGAATCATGTTTCAAAGACTAAGTAGTTACTCCTTCACCACTAATGGATGTGATGTGATGAATGGCATTCCTCCACCCTTAATAAGAGGTCTCGGATTTGAGTCTTGGGAATGGAAAATTAGTGGTAGGAAGTGCGCTCCCCCTTTAAAGGGCCCTATGTGACGTGAACCCGGAGTAGTCGGGCTAATGTGTATCGGATATCAGATAGCTAAAAAAAAGGGTGCCATTCAGAAGGGCGTTTCTTATAGATCAGCTGCGATTAAACATCTCTAGCTTATTCCAATCTCGAATTTCAAGAATGCACAAGTACTGCTAGTTCGCTAATTACGTTTAACAATGGAGATGTGAGTTGTGGAAGGCAAGTGTATGGTTAACAAAGATGTATAACTATTACTTAAGAAAAATATTAAGTAAATGATTGAGAAGTCAATAGAGAAAACATCACAAAACAGTTTAGATTTTGAAAGTTAAATGAATTTAAACAGTTGAAGTTGGGAGTTGTAAAAAGTAATACTATCGGAGAATAGTGTCAACATTTGTGGAAATACCAAAATGAAAGAATGTCATATAAATTGAGATCAAGAGAGCAATATTTTTTTACAAGACTAATATTCCCTCGATCACAATTTATGTGATGTACTTTCTTTTTTAGCTTGTCAAAAAAGAATGATACATTTCTATATTTAGAAATAATTTAACTTTAAACTTCCAATTTTACCTTTAATGAGATAATTTTTTTTTCTTTTCAAACCTTAAAGAGATGATTTTCAGCCACACAAATATTTATCTCTTGTTTTAGACTACAAGTTTCAACAGTTAGTCAAATTGCATCACATAAATTGAGACGGAGGGAGTAATAAACAATGCTAACTAGGATTTATTTTTGGTAAAATAATTTATCAGAATGGTATATATGATTGTGCAGAAAAAATAACAAATCTCCTAACTCCACTAAAGAGAACTCAATTTTCATCAGTATTTGCATCGCTTCAATACTGCTTCCATGGTAAGGGATATAAATTGACATTTCTCTTGTTAATTTAAATAGCCATTATTAGCATGGATTAGAGTGGTCAATATGAATGTGCAATAAGAAAATTAAAAAGAATGTTCAAAATCTACGATGGAAAACTTATTTTCACCATATATCTGCATCCTTTAGCAGGGGACACATTGACACTACTCGTAATAGTCATATAGTCATTATAATGTTAGTATCTCTTATAGCAGCAATAAAATTATTGTGGATATATCTACATCAATGCAGTACCATGACCATCAAAACAACCATAAACAATCTCCCCATCTATGCAAATAATGAGCATCTTCAGACTTGTAATGTATTCTATGATTAAGTATGGGAAATACTGCAAATAAGACAAGGAAGCAAAATGAAGGCGCAAATGTAGGCTGACAACTAGCTTTTGTTCACTTAGGGAAATTGAACCAAAGATAAAGTATACTAAACATACTTTGACAAAGGTTTCATCCCACAACTTTTGATCATTGCTTAAGTCATAGCAATGTTGATACAATTAACATACAGATATTGACAGTGTCATAGAGTAGTCTTTTGTCTTAGTGGATAATAGGTCCACCCCTCTACCCTTCTCCACTTAAAAAGGCTTTTGTCTGCAGCAAGGTTCGAACCCTTGACACGCACTTTAGCCACACATCACAAACTATGTTGTTGCCATTAGACCGAAAACCCTTGGGCCATGTCAAATTAAAATGTACATACTGCAAAATCAAGTTCTTTGTGATTGAAAAAATACGAGGCCTTCACGAAAGATGATTTTGCACATTAGACATTGGAAATCCCACCATGCCTTAACAAGAATAACAGAACATACCTTACTCCGAGAATAAGAGCTGCTTCTCTCCTCGTCATTGTAGGCTGAAAACCTCCTTCATAAAATTTATGCATTCTTGCAGTGGGTGGTCTGGCCTTGAATGCTTGCCAAGCCTGGATGCCACACCTTCCAGCATATGCAGCAGTAGCAACAGACAGTCCCACTATCAATGGTGTCGTCTGATGCACAGATAAGTATGATCTCAATTATAATCGCTATAAAATAACCAGTGCATTATATCAACAACTAATATAGCCATGAATTGGTAAGACTTAACACACACAAGAAAATACAGAGAACTAAAGAGTCGACTAGCAGAAAGGCATCGTGTTCAGCAATACCAGGAGAGTTGCAACGACCTATGCATCAGCACTCTTAAGGCTGGCTCTGGCAATGTCAACAAACATTTAACACCAAACTTGCCCTAATAATATCAATCCAGTGCTGACAATAAGACTATAAAGTGGAAGATAAGAGGTAAATACCAAACAGTTGAACTAACATTAGATGCAAAATCTGAAACTTGTTCAACACCAGTGGTAAGAAAGTTCACAAGTGATATATATAAAATGACTACTTGACAGTTCACAAGTGAGTAGAGCGGTAAGAAAGTTTTATTAGGATGAACCAAAAACTCAATAAACTACATTCAAGCATGCATCTTTGTCAACAATAACAAAGACAACTAAGTCGTCCTTTCAACAAACGCCATATATAGCCCATAAGGAAAAGTGCTAGCTACTGTAATTAACGTAAGCTAAGTAGTAATTATCTATGTCCAATTTGGATACTCCATATAGGACCATATCTCTATCATCTGGATA